>CAFUXE010000199.1:524912-537088 GCA_903364295.1 Serranus cabrilla
CAATTCTTTAGCAGATTATTTTCATTCCTTCATGTAGCTTGGGGCTTGGGGCATATCAGTACAGTTAGAAATATTACTTTATAACTACAGACATGAATGGAGTGCTATAAAATTATTTAAAGCAGTCATTCAGTTCTGCACTATCAATATTCCAGTTTAATTTAATCTTGAATTATGGGACAGTGTAGTTACAGGAAGCTGTAACAGCCTCCCTTCTTTCTTTTCCTCCATTCCTTCTGTCTTTGTCCAACTGTATGCTGTTACTCTCAGCTGAATGAATGTCTGGCCCCCACCAGTTCCCCTGGGAGACCGCGCCCCAGCCGCAACAATAGCTCTGGGGTGCCAGAGAAGAGGTGGCTGGGAAGGGGGGTGGGGTAACGAAAGAGTAGTGGAGAAGGGAGTGGGGGGATACAGAGGATCCGGGGGAAAATTAAGGAAAGGGGTTGGAGAATAATCAGTTTTTAATGAGATAGGATGAGGCACATCCGGACTGGGATGTGTAGAACGCCTGGTACAATGCCATCAGGTCAAAACGGTGTCACCCCTCTTCCTGCCTCACCACTCACAAAAATTTGCACGCAATCACAGCCACCTGTCAGGCACTTACACCAGTACACAACCACCGCAGGAACACACTGAATGAAGAGTAGTAGAAGCAGTAGTAATTTTCTCATTTTGTTTGCATTACAAAACATGTTTAAAAGATAACCTCACTGCATTTTCAGTCATAGTAATATTCAGAAGTCATACTCTCCCTATGTTTTGCTACATTTTTGAAGTCAAAACTTAACTAATACTGTGCTCTATATTCAGTTTGAACCGCCACAAATGTCCTGACACAAAGTCGGCCAAACACACACAAGCCACAGGGGAACCGACCTCTTGGGCAGGATTCCAGGCCAGTGAGTATCTGCCGCAAGTTGTCTGGGTTCAACCAAGTTCCATCCCGAGAGCGCGAGTGACTCACAATCTGGAGAGGAGACATGAATGTCTTTCTTATTTCAACAAAAGCATGTAACACAATCTGACAGTTCATCTAATTTCTCATTACTAGGAAAATATTTTTCTGGAAATCTATTTCCCTCCTACAGCTCTAAGGCATATGGATACAAGTATTTCTTTCTTGTCACCTCCTGCTTCTGCAGCAGCCCATCCTGGTTCAGATCCAACAGACTGAAGACCTCCTCTGTGCTGAGAGAAAGTAGTGGCTGGTTTGACTCCTCTTGTCCCTGGCTGGGCACTGTCATCTGGCTCTCCATCAGACCCTTGAGCTGAGCCAGCTGCACCACCACACGGCACTCCTCCTCTGACAGGAAGCCAGGGATCTCTAACAGGAACAGGAAAAATTCAACAGTGAAGAAAAACGCAAATCAACTGGCACACTAAGTAGCCAAATACACAATTACGGAAATTAAAGGCCCATATTATCATAATACCAGCAGACCCCCTGTCTAACTAATATCAGAGTGAGAAAACAAAACATCAAAAACATGCAAATTTCACAGTTTAGCTACACTAAGTTCTAAAGATAAAACCAATGGCATGATGATTAAGTAGCAGCGAAACCACAAACTGATAAAAAGACAAACAAAAACAAACAAACAATAAAATGTTCTTCTTAATTGCGGATACCCCACAATGACATTGTTATCAATGTCTTAAGTGTGAAAAACCCCATTCACAATGTCTGCACACACACATTACACAACTGCATTGCACACCTAAGAGAGTGAGTGAGTGATTTAAGTGGATTAGAAGATCTCTGTTGACAGTGGAGGCTTGATCTGTCAGACTAAATGGATTACTTTAGATTGCCTAAGAAAACCTTTCAATGTAAAGGGGCAATTCTGTGATAGTTTGATCAGTGTATGCTAACAGCAGTATGATTAGGGTGTGAAGGCCCTTAAAAGAAAGACAAATCCCAATTTAAAACACTTTCTCATAACAACTCGTGTTTGATTTGCGTTCAGAAATAAAGCTCATCCTCATGCTAAACTAATTTACATGTTATTAACCAGAAAACCTGAACAAAGAGTTAAACAGCTTTACCTTTACATCACATTAGAGTTAACCTTGTGAACTACTTAACAGCTTGATGATAATTAATTATACCCTTCTTTGGCGCATGCTTTCGTGTTTAAGTGCAGGGACTCTTTAATGAATGAACACATAGACTGTGTATATAATAAGTACAACCTTTCCCCTCCGTCACTCCCTCGTGAGACATTTGTGGTATAGTCTATCCCCATGGGTAGGTTTAATGACTTGTGACTCTGGACTTCTCCCGGAGGACGGGGCTAACAGTTCAAGCCTATGGGAGGCAATAACTGCTAATATTAATTTGCAAAAACCAGTAAAAAAAAAAGAGTCTGATTTGGTATACTCATTCCACTATAATAATTCATAACACACCAAGCCACTCCACATTACAATAATCAATCTCTTGTCTCTGTTTTCTCTAATTTATATATTTTCAGAACATTTCAATTCCTTTTGGGTTTTCCTAGAATTATTTACACCAGCAAAAAATCAGAGTTGGGAAGGTACGAATTAGGCTTTTTAGCTCCCTCCTGTTCTCCTCTAACAATCCATCCATGCCTGTCAGTCATTTCCCCTCTTAATAAAAGGCTTCCGGCAGGCTGGCTGCCTGTACAGTAGAGACCTTGTTTGTCACCCGTGTCTTTTACACTGTACCCACTTGGTTAATCCCTATTGTCAGGTCAAGCCTCATTAATCTGGATAACTGATATGAATGAAGGGGGACTGAGCCTTCCACTTCTCCCTCCCACCACTGTCTCTTTCTCCCCCGGAAAGGAAGTGACCTGCTTGTCTGAACAGGAATCAGGCCACGGCTACGCAGCAGGACGACACCAATTTTGTTTGTGTCCTGCGCACGTTTGTGTGTGCGTCACAAGCAGTGTGCACTAGTGCTGCAATTACTGGTGATTTGCAGGATGGGTTAATCTGCTTATTCTTGATGAATCAATGTATCATCTGGTTAATAAAACATCAGACAGTACTGGAAAACATCCAATCACAAAGTAAAGAACTCAAGGTGCTGTCCTCAAATGTCTTGTTTTCTATGATAAAAAACCTAAATGCCCAATTTAGAATATTTTAGGGTAAACAAAAAATCTTCAAATTGGAGCAATCAGTGATTTTTCTCTTCACAAAATGTCTTGAAACAATGAATCAATTATCAAAATAGTTTTCTGTTGACAAACTAACCTGGTCAGCACACAGGTCTCACATATTCTGTCACTTTCGGCATGTTGATGATCTTTCTTTAAGTGTTATAGCTCTGCATTGATTTTACCCTGTGGGCAGCTTAAGTGTCTCTGTGCTATTAGGGGCATCTCATGAGCCCTGAGTATTCATAAAACACTCAATCTTTTCCTTTTAGCTGGAGAGGTGTATGAAAAAGATGTGCAAAAGCAACGAGGTCATGGCAGGACAGGAGAGCAAGGTGTGGGTTGGAGGAAAAACTGCAGTATGGAAGTGGTGGAGGAGTTTCACTAGATAAAGGCCATCCTCCTCTTCAAATCAAGCTGTGTGGAGAGACAAAAGCATCTAAATGACAAGTTATTCACCTTATTGATCTTGAGTTCTATCAGCTAAAATCTGTTTCGAAATGCTAGTGGATCCACCTCTCTAACAACACATTAATGCGTGCCCCGCCCCTTTTCCCTACTGTTCTCTTCAACTCCCCTTACCCCTTCCTATGCAAATCACCGCCCACTATAAATTCACCTATTCTGCCACCCTCTCTTCTGCACTGTCACACAGGGGTCTTGATTTCTCCTCCTTTCCAACTTCTGTCCCAGGATGACTGCAGTGCTCTGCCCTCATTTTATCAGAAAGCCCTCCCATTCAGCCTCCCTACTTTTTCTCTTTCTGCTTGCTGGTCCGAGCAGCACAATGGCGCTTAATCCTGGTAGACTAAGGGCAGGGCTGGATGGTCGGGTGAGGGCTGAGGGCAGGGTTAGATCTGGAGTAAAGGACAAGGGGGGCGACAGGGCGAGTATTGAGGGCAAAACTGAAACTGGATATGGAGAAACTCGTGTTGCTAGACCAGGAGCTGCAGCAGGAGAGGATGGTGAGGTTTGGGGGGATCCTGGTCCTACTAATGGCTTCAGGTCCATGCTTTCTATAGGTGAAGGTGGACTGTGGGAGCCCCGCAGCTCCTCTCGCTGTGTCCCTATCCCGACAGGCATGGCCTTGTGCCAAAACATTGGATATGACACGATGAGGATGCCCAACCTGCTGGGCCACGAGTCTCCAGCTGAGGCTGTACAACAGAGTGCCAGCTGGTTGCCACTACTCGCCAGAGAGTGCCACTCTGATGCCCGCATCTTCCTCTGCTCGCTCTTTGCACCCATCTGCCTTGACAGGTAAGTTCACACCAAAAACTCTTCTAGTCATAGCTTACATTACCATTTATTTTCAACCTAATTCAGTTTGACTTTTTTTAGGAAGTGCGATGCCGACAGGACGGTGTTCACAAGTTTTGTTTGAAAAATGCTTGCTATTGTTGTATGGTAACTGGGCTGGGCAGTTCATCAAATTTTATGTTGGCGAAAATTTTAAATGTAATGCACTACAGCATATCATATTGAATTTATTTTGGTTTAATTTATTACATAACCACGACTAAGAAACAGTTGGGATGCTTTAAATCGAAAGATAAAGCATCAAATTCAAATTGAGTGTAGATATTTACAAAACCAAATACTGAGAATACTACATTAAACATCTTTGTATTGTATTCAGTTAAATGTAGGTTCAAAAGATTTGAAAATCATTGCATTCTTTGTTTTGAATCACAACATTTTCGAATATATATATACATTTTATATAATGTATATATATAATAGCATATATACTAATAACAAAGTTACAAAAGAGCTGCAGGGTCATTGAGGCTTAACACCTCTTGAAAGCTATTCAAATCGGTGCTGGTATCTGAGGTGAGACCCTGGTTTCACACAGAAACCAAGGCATCAAAGCACCATCACCTCCTTTTTGTCACATTAGCACCTCTCCGTTTAGAAAAAGAAAAACAAGCAACCAAATGTGATTTAATCCCATCTTGTTTGTTCCCCACCACTGCGCTATTGATTCAAATCCTTTCATCCATTCAATCTTGACAATGTTCCCTTCTCCATCTCTTCTTTATCAGGTTTATATCGCCCTGCAGGAGTTTGTGTGAATCCGTACGGGACAGCTGTGCACCAATCATGAGTTGTTATGGCTACCCCTGGCCAGAAATTCTGCGCTGTGATCAGTATCCTGCGGACCACCTCATGTGCATCTCCTCTATCACCAACAGCACTGTTCACACAGGGGGACGCAGAGGTAAGGAGCTGGCTACAAAAACACATATGCTTGAGTTGACTTCATTCAACAAATGATTTAATTAGTGGTCTGACCATTTCAGTGCCTCAGGCAAGCTGTCGGGACTGCGAGCTGGAGGAGGCCTCCTCTTCAAAGGACACGCTAGAGACATTTTGTAGGAGTGATTTTGGTGAGTATCAATATTCTTCCAATTCTTCTCTCCTGCCTCCTAAGTTTTTCATGAAATCTGGAAAATTAATAGAAGTAAATAGCATACTGCTCCTTATGGTGCTGATGAAGATCATATATTGTGTTATCTGCTTTCTTTCCAGTTGTGAAAGTGCGTCTAACACGGCTCAAGTATAGCCCAACAAGCCTGTCTCAGTTCTCACTGGCTGCCAAACTGGATGTTCTGAAACATGGGCCCCTGTTAGGTGGTCAGATCCGCTCCCGCATACAGCTGTGGCTGGAGAGGGATGCCACCTGTGTAAGGAACATGACACGGCACAACCCACGAGGCGGGACCTTTCTAGTGACAGGCACAGTGCAGGGGGAGCGCCTGGTGGTCAATAAGGCTTATGCTTGGCAAAGACGAGACAAGAACCTGATGGCAGCTGCACGCAAATGGAAACATCACAGATGCAGGAGCTAGAAATATGTGCTAGGTTAGAAAATCTGAAAGAATTGAGATGTGGAACAAGAATTAAAGTGCTATGCATAGAGAAAGGACTGACATAGCATTTAAAGCTCATCCTTAAGACCTACAACTGCAAATTATGCTTGGTCTAGTCTTTTGTAATAATTTCAACACTTGTCTCGTTATGGAAGATATGCAGTCAGCTCGTTACAAAGGAGCTCATAAAGTACCAACACTGTGTCTTTCAAGCAGTGGCGAGCTCAAAGATATAAAAGATGTTTAATAGAAATTGTAAATATCTGTGAATTTTAAGTAAATATCGCTGGTCTATATTTGTATGGCTTTG
This sequence comes from Serranus cabrilla, assembly GCA_903364295.1. Lineage (NCBI taxonomy): Eukaryota > Metazoa > Chordata > Actinopteri > Perciformes > Serranidae > Serranus > Serranus cabrilla. The sequence goes on from CAFUXE010000199.1 coordinate 531,230, forward strand.
AAAAAAAATTAAATGTTGTGCTCTAAATCCTGATGAAATACCATTTATTCATGGACAGCACATCACACAAAGACTGTGTGCACTTACCAAATAGCAGAGGTTTAAGGCTGAGCGTCCTCATCTCGTGTGCTCTGTCTGGCATTAGGGACACCTGCTGAACATGACCCACCTGCAGATAGATAAGTAGCATTATTAGCATGGACGTTGCTCTAACAGCTCTACATCATATTATATTTTGATGAACTTAAAATGTTTCAGCTTGGACTGTCAGTGCTGCAGTTAAATTAAACATGATGTATTGTGTCACTTTGTGAGTACATGAGGTTCTTGATTAATCAATTTATCATCTGGTTAAGAAAGCATAGTGGAACATGTCCTTCACAATGCACAGATCATTTTTCCTTCAAAACATGTCTTGAAATGAACTTTCAAAATAGTTGCTGATGTAAATTTCCTGTTTCTGGTAAAGTGCTTTTTATTATTATGTTATATATTATAGGCATTTTCTGTTTCTCGATTGCAATGAGTATTCATAAAAACACCAAATCTTTCCCTCTTAGGAAGCGAGATGGGTCAAAAATGTGTGCTGAAGCAAAGAGGTCATGAAGAAACATGATAGTAAGGTATGGGCTGGAGGAAATTCCAGTGTAGAAGTGGTGGTGTTTCACTAGATTAGGGTAAATCTATTCCTAAAATAAAGCTGTGGGGAGAGACAGGAATGTCTACCTGCAATTAAAAAGCAACTCTGACATCTTGTGAGTATATACAATTACCTAAAGTGGACAATGATGTAAAATATAAAATACTTTATTTGGGTAACACTTATTGCACTTTAGGGATTTCCCTCGTGAGGTAAAATGACATTTTTTATCGTATGAGAAGATGCCAGTTTCCTTACTCGTATCCCCTCAATGCGAGGAAGAGTGAAACTTTGACTATAGTCCTCCACGTGTAGCTCTCCTGAATCGGGTTCAGGATGAGGCATGGGGGTTCCGCTCTCCCTCACTGATGCTGTGGTGGCCCCATCTCCACGGACTCCAAGATCCCCGGGGCCGTTGTTGTAGTGCACGTACAGCAGCAGGCCGATAACATTCAATATATAAACGTGGAAGAAAACCATGACCACCACGAAGTAAGCCCGGGAGCAGACGTTACTTCTCTGGATGTGCAATCGAGTAGAGCGAAAGGGTGCTTTAAGTGACGATGGCGGTTTGTCGCTTTCGTCGTATTCTTCCTGCTCCAATAAATGTTCCTGAAATTGTTCCATTTTCGCACCAAACGATCGTAAAGGAGAACTGGAGATTTACAAGGTAACGCTACTGCCAATGTATGTCACTGTTTGGTGCTATGGGTTGATGTCATTAGCTGGCTGTTAGCAAACCTAGCTAGCTACGTTACACTGCAAACTCCAGGCTATTCCTATGAAAATCGACGCTGTTGTCTTTGCTGCTTTTACCGAAATAAAAGGAGCAGCTGCGAGTGAAAAAGCAGATATGGCGACCGTCGTTTTCTTTGATAAATACATGTGTCATCATTAACTAAAGTGCCTTAATCCCGTGTTAGCTAGCTAGCTTGACTGGCCGTTGCGGCTGCCCCTGACAACCTGCCTAACAACAACGGACAGACAAGCTAACGACCGCAGATGAGCAGCCGTTACAGGTCACACAGTAAACCGTTAGCGGCCTCTAATGGTCAAAGCCAGAGCAAAAACAGACCTTAACCCTTTGATGCACAGCATGGGTCAAAAGTTTCCATGTTCTATGTCTTTGCAATAAATTAATTTCATCACATAGCCTTATTTTATTTTGTCCTTTTGTAACACTACCCTATTGGACAACATGGCTTGATCTGTATGACCTGCGTCCATTTTCTACCTCATGTATAGCTGTGTGAGTGTTTCTTTGATATATCTTTGAAATGCATACATGTATTTTATAATTTATAATTCCAAGTATTCAGTAAATATCTTGTTTTTGTTTTGCACAAATCATCATTTTTATTTTTTCCTTTCTTACTTTATGAACAAGCACAGCTTTTGTATTTCTACATTAGGTTTGCACACATGGGCCAAAAATGACCCATATGCGTTTACCATAGCATTTGGCAGGAACATGTGAAATTTGTTTGTTTGCAAGTATTCGTTTTATAATTGTTTAAAGAGATACTTATAAATTACTGTTCGTTTACAAGATATTCATCTAAAACGATCAGCTTTAAAGCCTCACCATGTATCATTTTTGTTGACTGTCATATCCTGTAGGCTATATAATATGAACTCCTTTGTGCCTTTTAGAGAGTTTCAGGACTTTAAGAACATGGTCTAACCTAATTGTTAAACAATCTAATCAACCAGAGCTTCTGCAAAAGTAAGTACAATGCTGGTCATTCTCAACAACACCAAACAGCCTATTTTATGTGACAAGCTTCATGTACAGAGACAAGTTGAAACAGTCCCTATAGGATTTGCTCCAGTGAATGAATTTGGCCTGTGAATGAAAACCTGCTGCTGCTGTTTAGATTAACCACAAGGTGGCGATAAAGACCAGCCCAGCAGTCAGACTTCTCCGCCTCAACTGCGTTTGCTGTGTCATCTGTGATTTCTGACGTAATTGTTGTGGATGCGTAGTTCAAGTGTTTCCCAGGAAAAATAACCATGAGGTTTTAATAGCTTTTATTTTATTTTAAAAGAAATCAAACAAACAGTTAAGTCACCCTAATACAAATCTTTGCATCAGGTCTCCACAGTAGTTACACAGGTAGTAGCCATTTTATATCAAAGCAGAATGTGCTTGTTTCTAAATGTATCTTGGATGTGATTAAATGCAATCCTGTGCTTTAACTCATGTGATCTGTGCATGAATTTACATCTCAACTTTGGGACCACAGGGAAATGTATTTCAAAGGGGCACGCGCAAGTTGGCAATTGTCCTCATATTTTCACTCATGTTGATGCCAACTAAGCAGTGAAGGATCATACAGTTGGATTTCCATAATTTTCAGTCAATGCATTATTCACAGGGAATTTCTCTGGGTAGACTTATTTAGATGGGAATGGAGCTTGGATAATGAAGGCTAATTTCCCTGGTGACACTGCCCCCCAAATTAATTTGTCTGACCCCCCTATATTTTACAAAGAGAGAGGGGGAGAGAGAGAGAGGGTGGTGGGGGTGGAGGTTAGCGAGTACACACATTCAAAGTCCCTCTCTCTCACACACACATGCACTCACACACCCCTTGCGGTGTTTTCCGGGATCACGCAACTGCTTCCACTTGGGATCCACACAGCAGCAGCGATATGGCTGATCATCACCGGACGGGACGGTGCTGTTTATAAGCGAAAGTATAGATATATTATGCTTTATTACAGATCAACGATGCAATCACTCAGGAGACGGGGCACTGCGACACACCGTATGACCCAGGGATAAGATTTACCTGACGGGTAATTGGCAATCTGGTGTGTTTTACAGCAAAGTAGTTGGAGGAACTTGTCGCAGTGGCTTCATCCCAGTGTGCCGCCAGGATTACCATACACAAGTGGAACAATAGTCTCCTGCAGCAGAAACACTAGCAGGTCAGTGGCAGCGGTATTTATGTTTGTTTATGTTCAGTCTGGTTGTTTGATCGTGTAACGACAGTATTGGGGCAACAACAAACCATAACCACGACTGTCCTATCACCTGACATTGCAGGTGGATCATTTTTCGACTGATTAAATTACAGGTATTTGGGTGATTTTGACTGGATTATCACGCGTAAGTGTGGGTATACGTGGGACGGATGTGGATACATAGGTGTTCTTCAAATATCACTGTTAAACCCCGTTTCACAATAGGAAAATGAGTGACCATAGCAGATTCAAAGTGTTAAATATGGTAGTGATAAAGGCACCGTAGTCCGACTAAAATTTAAGCCGCCAAAGATACATTTAACATATAATAGTTCCGGGTCCATATAAATCCGTAATCATAACATATGATAACACAGGATACTCGGAGGTTATCCCAGTGTTATTCCCATGGAGTTCCTGAACCGGCCGGGGTGGCTGTGTAACTTTTCTTTGCCCTGCATGACTCTCCTCCTCCCGGATACTTGCGTCAGGAAAACACGGGGAGAGAGGAACTGACCGAAAACGCAAAAGGCCTGGGAGGTAGACGAATCTGTGCCAGGCAGGCCCGACACGAACTGGCTTACTGGATCGCGTCCCGTGATATGTATCGTGCTCGCTGCCCACTTTATGTGCGCTCTGCCTGCAGTCATGTCTAGTTACATGGGATATTAGTGAGAACCCTCGCTCCCCCCCTCGCAAATGTGACAGTCCAGTCCTGCGGTCATGCTGTGTTGTCGATAACCTCGTGGATGTTCGCCGTTGGCAAACCGTATATTAACACCAACATAGGTTGAACAATTACTGCCTATAGCAGAAGCATGTATATCCACGCTTATTTTCTCAGCAGCGTGTTGGGAATATCATTTAGCGCTAAATTATTAATGTCCATCTCAGTGTGGGATGTCCGGATTGAAAACCATGCGTCAATGCCTTTGCGATGCACCTTGATTGGTAAATAAGTCAAGACCCATTATAGTCCAATCTTATTACTGTATATATTTTTATTATAGGATATTAACTGTCTTATTACCACAGTGACTTGGACAACAGTTTGGGTTAGGGCTTCATTATATCCTAAATCAGTAAAAAGTACATACATACAGATTTTCACGACTTTTGTAACCCATTTGTAAGTGTTATTTTGCCATGTACAGTGTAACGTCCTAAATCCAATTACTGAGCAGTGCACAGGATGCATCTGTATCTGTGTGATCATCTTTGAATGTCACCCATTTGTGGTCAAATAATGACGTTTTTAATCAGGAAAGGGCCTCTCTGAGATTAAATTATCTTTAAAATGGTGTCATGGCCAGTAAAACCACTAGTAGTAATGTATAATAATGCCAAAAAAGGTCATAACATTGAGCAGCAATTTGATGATTTTGTATGTTTTCTGCATACATTTGCCATATCAATGTTAGGACACATTCAGTTTTAACATTTTGATATGGATGTAAGCCGCTTTATCCAGCCCTAAGTGGTAATAAAGCAACCTTTGTGTGACCCCTTTGCATCAGAGCTCCCTAAAATCATAGACCCTCTTTTCCCATTCCTCCTCTTGTGGCTGAAAATGGAATTTCAGGTCTCAGCCTTCTTTCGTTCAGCTTCTTCCAATAATTCCTTCTTCTCATCTAACTCGGAAGATTTAGGTTAAGTGACAGTAGAGATGCTGACTAGGAGCCAGTAAGGCTTATGAGGAGAATGCACAACTTTTTGGGTTATCTGCTGGTTTGCGCGCGTGTGTGTGGATGTGTGTATGATTCTGTAGTTGGTGTGTAGGATTCTGTAGTTGGGCAGATTTGTACATTACTCATGCATCCTCAGGCCACCGCGTCAAGCCGTGTTTGGAGTGCCACTGAGTGCCCATTTCACTCTGCCACATTGTATGTGAGTGCATGCATGCGTATAATTCATGTGCAACTCAATTGCAGAAGAATGCTTATTTGTTTGTCATGAAAAGGAAATAAAGAGGGGTACAGGAAGTAAGACAATATCTGGCTGAAATCAAATCAGATCTTGGCCTCACTCTTTTCCAAGCTTTGACATTTTTCCTTCTTTTGTGATTAGAATAATTTGTCTTTGTGTGTTTGTACATGTGTGTGTCAAACTTGCAGCTAACTAGTATTTGTCTACACTGCAGACTCAGGTCCTCAGGTCGATTTGTTCTTTTGCCTCGGAAAGAGGCATATTTGGCAGAGGAATCCCAGAGCAAGGCTGGCAAGGATCACATGCTGCAACACTGTGTGGCA
>CAFUXE010000199.1:545785-559026 GCA_903364295.1 Serranus cabrilla
ACACACACACACCCATAAGCCAAAAGAAACTGGTTTAATTCCAAATTTCTGTTTTTTCAGTTTTTTTATTTATTGAGTCTGAAGCACATTTCAACATTACTAGCTTATATCAGAAGTGAGTTTTAAAGCAAAGCGGTGGTAGAAAGTACATACAGTCCTGTAGTTGAGTATTTACATTTAATGCTACTTCATATTTCTACTCAACTACTTTCCAGGGGCAGGTTTTGCTAAATTCTAATGTTGTACATTTATTTGACAGCTGTAGTTACTGAGAAAATTAAGGTTTTACACCCAAATTATATGATCAGTAAATCTGCAGCACTTATTCACTTTATGCACAGTCATTCATGAGTAAGAATAATCAAATAAAATAACACTGACAGGAGCCATTGTGCTGCCTTACGAGTACTTTAAACTGTGATGTATTGAGTCATTTTTCCTTACACACTTTTGCCTAACAGTAGCCTTGGCATTCTTCAACCTGGATCCTATTTTCCCCACATTTTTGCGTCTGAGTGACTAATGGGGAAAACAATTTTTTAGATTAATCCAATATTGAGCTGGAGCGCTGCAGCCATCAGCTGCAAAACGTTATCCAGTAACAACTGGATGTAACATTACGTTCACTAAAAGTGCTTTTTTTTTGCCACTGACAGGCTCAGGATGTTAAGTGTCTAACAACATCAGGGAAAGATAATGGGGCACTGGTGGTGTACCCGTGAGTGCTTTGAGCTTATACCCAAAGAGGGACAATGCCAGTGTTGTAAAGAACTGGCCCTGATTTAGCTGCTATTCAGATTTCAGAATGGGACTTTTTCTCGAGTGACACTTGGTTAGACACACGAACCAACAGACCAGATCTGAAGGTTAAGAAAAATGTATTTTTCCTCTGAAGCGTCCTTTCTGTAATGTTATCACACAATCTGAGCCTGTCAGTGGCAAAAACAAACCTTTTATGGATGTAACTTTACATTAAAGGTGTTAAATGAGCACTTAGGTACAGAAACATGGGATAATACGACCGAGAATGCAAAAGTTGCCAATTACAATTTTGGAATAATTATAGGAGTATTTTTACTTGAGGCTACTTTTACATGAGGGAAAAATCCAAATACTTCCTCCACCACTGTCACACCACTCTCACATTACACTTACTCAACCCACCTCACTATTTCCTCTACTATTCTTTCCAGTTTTCCTCTGTCATTTTCTTTCTTGTAACATTTCCTGCATATTTTCACTTCTTCTCTAGTAAAGAAAACAATTCTGAATGGTTTTGTCCTTGCCTGCACTTGGAATATTTAGCTGTACCTTTGTAGAATTGTATGAGTGTTTTACCAGAGCAGCATCAAGCTTGAGCAATACTGCCATCTGTGGTTGTAAAACTCTCTCATACACACTGATGTCAATGGCAGTGTTGCTTACCATAAAGAGGGTATGTGTGTGTGTGTGTGTGTGTGTGTGTGGCTGTTTTTTTGTGCGTGCATGTGGGCTTTTAGCGTAGAACCGTATTTACTGATACACTCTGGCCATCCTCCCTACATTTACTACCAATGTGAAAGACTAAATCTCTAATGACCTTAATCCAATGTACACAAACACACACACACACACACATACACTTTTTCCTTCTGTCTAGATGCATTATGTAATGGAACGTGTTGTCTGCAGCTATATGGATCCCAGTAATCTCGTTTCCCACTGTGGCAGAACGGCTTATATCAGGAGCAGTGGGATGGAGTGAGCAAGGGAGAGTCAAGGATGGAGAGCAACGGAAGGGGCTGAACACTTGGATGTTGGAGATGGGTTTAGAATGAAATGGAGCTTGGAAAATAGCGAGAGATTGATTACTGGAGACTGAGAGATAGAGAGGGAGAAAAGTATAGATGAAAGGAGGGAGGGAGCTGCGTGGCAGGAGAGCGTTAGTTCCACAATGGCTCCTTCAGGAGTCGTATTAGCTTTGTGCTGCGTTTCCCCTGAGCCCTCGGCTGAGTGAACTGCAGATAGACCACAACGAGACTCGTGCATTGAACAACGGCTGACAAGAGAACTAGTCTTGAATTCGGAGCTTACAGTTCATTGTGATCCTACAACTGGGAATACTGTAAGAATGGAAAGATGGAATGTAGATGATTCCTGTAAAGAAGCAGGTACAGCAGCATAGGGCTATTTATAGTTTCGGTCGATATAGTTTGAACATTTTCAATACTATTGCCTGTATGACTCTTTGATCTTTGTCTTTTAAACATAACAAATGTTAGAACATGAGAATGTATCTGATGTATGACAAGGTCAAAATCTATGAATATCAGCAAATTAACATAGAATATATTAGCACAAATAAAAAAAAACATCACATGTATCGGCTCTTATGCTAAAAAGCCCCCATTATAGATGAATGAATAATATATAATAATTCCCTGAATTTATTTAATTTCCCTCTGGACACAAAGGTTACTTTTTATTGCAAGTTTAAGTCGGGTGAGTTGTAGCTGATCTTAATGTTGTTAGTATGCTTTTTTTATTTTGTTGGGTGGTTTAATCTATAACGACATCATATTTTAGAAATTGAACCTAAAACTTTTATGCAAATTCCTTATCAGAAGTATCTCGTAGCTATTTCGTTTAATTATAATAGCGAAATAAAAAGTACAGAAATGCACCTAATATCCACCAAAGATTATTACCGAAATAACCTTTGGTGCTCTTTAACTGTAAACAATCCAACAAATAAAAAAAAGATACATTTCATTTATCCCGCCTTTCTGTCTGTCCAATCAACACAGTTCTCTCTATCATTAATGCATTGCTTTGCATTTAAAATTGAACCTTCAGTGTTGTGTTGCAACAGGAAATAGATCAAATTATGAAAGTAGTAGGCCCCCAATGCTTATGCTGCTGCCCCCTCAGCCCTATATCCAGCCTGAAGTAGACATATACATTAGTCTAGGGTGCAGTCTTGAGGCCTGGTACGAAATAATCAGATCAATACACAGAGCTTCGGCTCGAGAGGGATCTCTATAGCAGCCATATTTGACACCAAGTTGGCAATGTTTTTACAGAACAATTCAATATTTTGGTGTTCCCTCATACAATACAGTGCAGCAGAGTACCAGCATCACTGCAGTTGGTGAATTGGTACTGTTTTATGGTTTTGTAGGGGTGAGAGAATCTGGAGAAGTACCAGCATTGATATGAATATGAACATACCAGTCTTAAGTGACTTCATTCTGTGAAATCCACAGCTGTGTCTGAGTTCAGAAAAGCCCTAAAATGGATGCAGCTCGACGCAGAACTTAGAATAGATGCTATTCTATTATTAAAATCATGATAAGGTGTAGTTTGAAATGTTAAGAGGTACGCTGTGTGTGTGTGTGTTTCCCACTGGTTGGTCTCGCTGACTCACTGTGTGCCACTCAGCAGTCAGAGCACGTTGCACCCTTTAATAGAGCGACATGATGATGCAATCTCCCTTTCCTGCTGCACTAAAGAGCTTGCCCACCCTTTTCTCTCGTTCTCCCTCTCCCTCTCTCTCTCTCCCTCTCTCCCTTTCGGTGTCTTTCTATAACTTGCTCTATCCATCCATAGGAGTATTCAATTAAATTCACTTTCATCTGCGTAAGTGGGCCTGACTGCGTGGTTATGTGTGTATGTTAGAGGAGTTTGTCCAGCTGCCAGAGCCGGAGAGCTTTTACAGGTTTTGTGATTCATCTGTTGCTAACTGGGGCCAACACCCACTCCCACCACACTGTACTTACACTAAGGAAAGACGAGCATTGCACTTTTTGTTTTTCACTTTTCACTTCCACCTCATCCCTTTCTCTCTGAAAAGATCTGGAGTTACACCGTCGAGGATTTGTCGGCCCTCTCGTCTGTTTTACTGAGAAAAAAGACTCAGCTGAAAGCTGCGTACTCTCCTCAAAACCCGTCACAGGCTGCTATTTCTGATACCGTCACAGATGTCTGCTCTCGTTTTTTCGCCCCCCTCTGCTGCTTTCTCTCTACATACATCAAAATACTATATTTAACCTCCAGATAAAGGCCGAATGGGGCTAAGATAAAAGATAGAAAGCTTTTCAGACCACCCTTATCTCCCCCTGTGGATTGTCCGGCCTAAGAGACCTGGTCTGTGCCAGGGATTTAATGTAATGCATTAACACTGCATTAATCGCTGTAGCTCTCTCCCTCACTCCCTACACTCTCGGCCATTTGCTCACACTAACCCTCTTCTCTCACTCCCAGATTGGATTTAATAAGAACAATAGAGCGGGCTCCTTTTATGTAGCTGGTCTCGTAAGCTTTTTGTGTGTGTTAGGGCTTGCTGTTACATTAGCTCATGCTTGAGGCAAAGGAAGATGTTGCTGAAGAATGCCTGGGATTTTCAGAGCTATATAGGAGAGGAAGGGGGTGGGTGAGGCGTTCGGGACCAGCACATGCCGAGCCGGTAGCTGACAGTAGGCTCTCCGGTCCCAGTAATTGAATAATAAGATTCCTTAGATGCAGATAAAAGGTTTAGAGGTAATTACTGCAGTCTAAATTCTCCCTCCCTCCAGCTTTGTGAGTGCTATGTGTGTGTGTTCCTCAGGGATGCTATATGCACTTTGATTTTTATTATCTCACTTCTGGAGGCTGGAGACTGTGGTATTTATGGTAAATAAAAAAATGGCGTAAACAATATATTTTGATTGGATGTAACTGGGCAAATGTGACAATAAAGATGTTTCAGACAATGATTGAGACCTTGAAGGGAGTGAAAAGCTGTGTAGAGGTGGCTGCAGAGCCGGCGTGAGATCTTTGATGTATACAGCCGCACTTGTGAATACAAAGAGACAGGAGACAGTGATGGGTGGAGGGCTGAGTGGCAAGCTTTTGTCCTTGACTTTTTAAGCTCAGGGATGCAGCACTCTGCATCAATATATGTCTGTCAATGCACTGTAAAGGGCCATTACTCTCTCCGTGGATCTAATTTACAGGATAGAGTAAGCAGCCCAAACAAATTAATCATAAGTGCGCCTCAAAGAGCTGAAAAACTGCACACTTTCAGTCCTCCCAAATATTTATTTTGATACACCGCCCACACGTAGCTAGATTAGAAATGTTTTCAAGATGTGTGAAGTGAACAGTACACCAATGATCCCATATATTTACCTAACTAAGCCAATTATACCATTATGTTTAAGCTGTATGGTTGTGTGTTTGTGTAAGTAGTCTTATGATTAAATGCATCACTATTGACATGTAGGGTGTGAGAGCTTTGCTGCGTGAGTGTGTTTTGTCAGTTAAGGCCTACAAGACAACCTGATTATTGACATGAAGGGAGAGGTGAGGTTTTATCTCGCAGCTGTCACACACACTGGAGGAGCAGTTTTAATCCATGAGAATATTTTGAGGAATGATGGCATTTGATACTTTATCTTGCTGACATTTAGGATGCAGTTGCCATTCATGACATTCTTTTTATGTTAGTTTCTATGGTTGGATAGTCAACGGCTCCATAGGAAACACAGTGGGAAATATATACATTCGCACATACAAAGTAAATGGTAAATGGACTTCATTTTTATTGTGTTAGCAATGTGACTAGCACGTCTAGTCATGACTTGAACTACAGCTACGACTAGTGCTTTTCTAGTCATAGCTGCCACTCGAGGCTAACAAGGTGTCGCCTGACCATCAGTAAATGAAACCATTCACACTCTCAATCACAGCTTGACCACCTAGAAGTGTGGGCCGGTGTCTGTATCTGCAGAGACCCTGCCCTCTGCTTGAATTTACTTTAACTTTTTATTTTTCTGTGTTTGAGATGTTTCTGGGTGTCACTTTTTGGGCAAAGCAATGAAAAACAAACAAATAAAGTGAGAAAAGCAGACAAAGCTCCTTTCTGAACAAGAGTAAATCAGGGGTTGGATTTTATTTATGTCGAGTTGGGCAGAAGAGGCCAAGTTTGAAAGTTGTGGTTACAAACATAAGCAACAATTCCAGCATCATAAGCCTCTAAAAGTCAGTTGAATTGTGTGCTTGGACTTAGTTATCTCTTATAACAGTGAAGTAAAAAGTACAGAAAGACAAAGATTTATTTCCTAAATAACTTTAGGTGGTCTTTTACTGTCAACAATCCAACACATGAAGAAAACTTTCTGTCTGTCCAACGAGAAGAGTTCACTCAATCACCAACACATTGCTTTACATTTAAGATTAAACCTTCAGCGTCCTGTTGTAACAGGAAATCATGGAAGTGATGCTTGTACTGCTGCCCCCCTCAGTCCATTCTGTGCAATACATTTGGAAGGGATGTTTGGGATCTGCGCAGGGAAAACACAGGTGCAGCAAAACATTGTTCAGGAATAACACTTCTTCATCCTGCTGAATAGTTCCTCTGTTTGATATTTCTATTAGCAATGTGTGTTTGCTCTGCAGGTGTGTCTCATAGAGCCATGTATGTGCCTAGTGTTTATAGGGATGCGCAGTTACCGTGTGTGCAGTAGCATGTATAAGGGGGGAGTGTGTGTGTGTGTATGTGTGTACGGGCTGAGAATGATAAATGGCCCGAGCTTCAGGTCCATGGGGAAGGACGGAAGGAGAAAGAGGAACAGGAAGGTGGAGAGAATGTAAGAGGGGGAAGATGGGAGCTAGGATGCCAAAGGCGTCACTCAAAAGCCTTGGGGTTTCAATTTCTGCACTAGAGAGTGATAAGGACGAGGAGACAGGGTGGAGAGGAAGGACGCAGAAAGAGAGAGAGAGAGAGAAAAAGATGGAGCGATAGAGACTGCAAGAAAGAGGCTGATCAGGCAGAAAATGTTGTCATCGGCTCCTGAATAAAAAGAGAGGGCTGTACTGTATATTCATCACCATCTCTGGACCCAGACGGAGACAGAAAGAGCGAGGAAGGGAGAGATAGAGACCGGAGGAGGGTGAGAGAGAAAAAGAGAGAGAGATCGGTATCACATGAGAGGGAGGGGAGTAATAGCAAGGTGAAGGGAGGGAGCAAGAGGACTAACAGCGCTGAAAGCACTGATAGGGGCGCCAGAGGCAAGAAGGGAGCAATCGAGAGAGGGGAGTGGGAAGGAGGAGAGCAGCACAACAGCCTGAATAGAGTGGTTTGCTGAATAACAGTGGAACAACAGGGAGGAGATCTGGCAGAAGGAGAAAAACATCAAGAGAAAGAACAAGACACTGAACTGGAAATGAAAAAGTAACAAGAGAGAGTGCGTGAAGGGAAGAGCCGGGAGCCAAAGAGGTCAGATAGTTGAACACCAGACAGATGAAAGTGTTTTTCTTCCTTGCAGGAGCTTTAAGTTTGCTGTGTGTGTGTGTGTGTGTGTGTGTACAGTGCAAGGTAAATTATATAGATGGAAGCAGAACACCTGTTATTCCAAGATGATGGGGTGTAACAGTTTCCAGCTTGTGTGTGTTGGACTGTCTCTGCAGCATTTTGTCTACCTGCACGGTGTTTGACCTTCCTTAGTCAGCAAGCAGAGTGTGACTGCGGAGAGAAAAAGAGCGAGAAAGGAGGAGAGGAGAGAGGTGGAGAGAGGGAGTGTCTACAGAAAAGCAGAAAGAGAGGGAGAGAGAGTGTGTTAAAGTGGAGTAGTAGCCGAGGGAGTTGTTGCATTGTGATTAGTGTGCCTGTGCAGTCTGCACTGTCCTCCCGATGTTAAACCTGTTCTCGACTGCATGGGACTCTCCTGGAGATACAGACTCGGGCTAAAGACTGGATTCTGCCCTTAAACAGCAATTACTCCTGAAGCCTGTGTCCCACCCAGACCGGACTAAAGTGATTTCCACTCCTCGACGAGGCCCGGATTTAAAAAAAAAATTTTCTTTTTGCTCTTCTTGAAATGAGTTTTTAAATTTTTAATCACACTTCCAGCAGTAGAGAATCCTCTGGAACAATGGATACGTCAGGCAACCCACAAGGGGGCTCTGCACGTGCTCCCAGCGGGGGAGACCCAAGGATGGGGGAGGCTAGAACGGGTGAGGGGATAAGAATGGGGGAGAGAGACACCCCACTCAGGCTGTCACCTTTCCGTATGCTTCGCATGCTGGACTCATGTCGTCCGCCAGGAAACCGTATCGGTGAGTGTCATCACTGTCACCTCCATCATCAAGTTCATCTCCATCCTGATCCTCCCTTTCATCAAGACTATACTGCTTACATGGCAGCAGGTTTAAAACAATACCTATGAATATAAAGAGGGGTTGTGGAACAGATTAAATGGTACATTTATCTTCATCCTTGTGCCATACAAAGGCTCAGGATAGTTGTATGCTCAGTATGTTAACACATATGTCTGTGTGCTGATCACTCTGTGGGACATGAAATTAAGATCAAACGTTTGTCCTCAGGTTTCATTAGGTACAAAGACATGAATTTATGTAAAGTAGCTTTCTCCCAGAATCTGCTGATCCTACAACTTTCAGGATCCTATTAATAATACTGTATTAATTTCAAACAATTATTTTTTCTTATGTGGCTGGTTTAAAGATTTAAAGTGGGTTGGCCCAGGGCAGTGTGTGCCGGGTTCTTTAGGGACCTCATGGACTCCTAAGAGAAGGGAAGAGTCCTTTAAGTTCATCTCTTGAATTTTTTATCCACTTGCTTGTCAGCACAACGGCTGCAGTATCTGGATTCATGCATGCCAAATCCACACAGTAAGCTGTCCTTTGTTTTTAAAACTGTTTTGACAACATCTAGCCTAAGAGCAAGAAGAAGAAGTAAAATGATTCAAAGCATAGTTATAACAGTGGATGATGCATGGGATGTGGATAATTCTACCAGCGTGCCCTTGAACAACTCACTGAACTCGATGACTTATGAAAAAAAAAATCCCAAGATTTCTATTACTCTTTGAAGGACACTTGAATCAGCCTTGCAGTTACTTCACTTCTTCTAACATCCTTTCCCACTGGCTTTTCAATCATTTTCTGAGGCACTGCCAACATGTGCCGGAGATGGGCTTCCAGCTAAGTGGAGTACATGGAGAGGTGGGTGAGGCAAGAATAGTCCTAAAAGCAGCCCACTCACTCTTCCAGACGTGCTAGCAGGGAGTCAGCAACCCTAACTAGGCCAGCCTGGCTCCACACAGGGAGGCAGTGGTGGCTCATGACATTTACTGTCTGCTGTTAGTCTGCTATGGAAATGGAGCAGAAAGAACCTGCAGGACACTGGGAAAGGAAGGTCCCGTGTGATTAAGAAGTACATGTGAGTGTACTTGTGTGTTATTTTGAGGAGAGAAAGTAGAAGCTGGTTTATAAAAGACAAATCTATGTGCTGTAGTGTTAGCAGAACTTTTGTTTCGAGGCCCTTATGATGGAATTTTCCTAACAGGTCAGTCACCTTGTCTGATCCACCCGCATCTCCTTGACTGTTTACACAAACAGACAAGATCAGGACCTCTCCGAAAGTGAGACAGACCTGTGACATAATAGCAGGACTGGATACTCACTCATCGTGAGCGTGTGGTCATGTGTGTGCGTCTGTCAGTATGTAGATATCCTGGATCAATTTCCCCTCACTCGGGTGTCAGTTACCTTGAGTTTAATGTTTCACCATCAGGGCTGATTCCTGATATGACTACTGACTGCTCAGTTTTCTTACTGAGCTGCTCTGTATGCATGCTCTGTGTTCTTGTGTCTGGCTTTCGAGGCCACAGGCAGTACATCAGACCTGTGTTTTGCTAATGAGCATATGCTGCTTTTGTCAACAGATAGCTCGACCGATGGACAGATCTAGGCTGATATTAGCAGCTGGGATCTGTACAGGTAGTTGACAGCTTGAGCGCTTAAGAGGCAGGGGGGCATGTGATTCACTGAAAGGTGAGAAGACTGTGTTTTCACCACCGTCATGAAAGTGACATTTTGAAATTAAGGTTATTGAAAATAACAATGGATTTATTCCTTTGATTATTTATTTTAAAGTAACTTATTTTATATATCGAGTTGTGTACATTATCCCAGAAATCTGTAACTTTAATCAAGGACGCACTTCGTGGCCATCGCCTGGAAAAGACGTCATATTATCCTTGCACATGCAAATTGTTTTTTTTAACTATATTTCAACCAGATGAAGGATTTCAGTTATTGAACGTCTGGATCTAGAGTTATTAGAGGAACAAGCTGAGCCTGCCGAGCAGCATTGGAGAAACACAGATTTTTTTCATTACCTTATTCAGTGTTTTTACCTCTATTACAGTCAATAACCTGCAATCAGTATAAAGACGCTGAGATGACAGATGCAGAAGACCTGGAAACACTAACTAATCTGAAATAACTGGTTTATTCCTGAACGGGGACTTAAAGAGACAAGCCCTAAAACTGAGTGTAACATTGAGAAAAACATTGTGTTTTTATTTAACATCAAGCATGTAAACCTATATGAGTATGAACATAAGCATAACATGTCCCCTTTAATATTGAACACTTTTGAAGCTCCATAAATACATATCACATCATGGTTTTTAACCGTGCTGAACTATGAGGAATAGAAAAAGAAAGTTGTATTGAAATGCGAGTGAGCTTCATTTTGTTGATACACAGCTTATTGAGTCAATATTCCATCTTTTCCATTCTTTAACCCTGAGGCTGAATCCGTAAATCCGCTTGCTTTTCTCAAATCCTAACCTTGCCTACATGAAGGATATACACACAAATGACCTAGAATCAGCCTCAGGTGGTGTTGCCCTGCTCCACAGCTGACAGACAGAGCACTATAATAAATAGCTTTACCTATCTGGCTCTCAATAGCTCAATTGATCTCACAGCTGACGTTTCAACCTCACTCAAGAGACTCATCTTCTTCTTCGCACTGAAATCATCCTTAACCCGATCCCCTTATCTTCCCCCTATCAGTCACTCTTCCGCCTTTGGTGGCTGTTTAAAATGTAAACAAGTAGATGACGGTACGGTAAGATGTTACAAGCGTTCGGATTGAGCTTTAACACCTGACAGTTGCTCTCTATAAGCAGTTTCTTCTGCCAAACACAAGACAAACACAGATGCACACACATACTGTATGTGCTGTACATGACCCAGACTTGAGAGCTATCAGGCACCATACACTGAAACCCAAAGAGAGACCCTTCCCCCCACATTTACTCACACACCATTGATGGAAGTAGTCCTGTCTGCTGCACTGTGACTCATTAATCAGATGGGGTCTGAGGGGGAAAGGAGGTGTGGGGGGTGGCAGGCAGAGATGGGAAAGCTCTCATTGCATGCAGGGTGATATCGATCTCTAGGACGTCCTCGTCTGACCAATGGCATTTAATACACACTCGGCTAACACCCCTGCATACCTGGTGGTACAATCCATCATCTCAGGATTTGGGACCCCGCTATGGCTTTCTCAGACCGGTGAAGTAAATCAAAGAAAGACAAAAGGTTGTGCTCTCTGATGGGTACACAGGAGGAGAGGAGAGTGAAACAAAACAAAACAGAAAAAAGCAATCCTGAGATGAATGAAACTACAGCTCCTGACAATAATCTATTTGTCCCTTTGTGTGTTGTAGGAATCGTGCATGAGAACGTAAAGATGGGTTCAGATGGGGAGAGCGACCAGGCATCTGGGACGTCTTCAGATGAGGTCCAGAGTCCAGTCAGGGTCCGCATGAGGAACAACCACCATCGGCGCATCTCTAATGAGGTATGGGAAGTCAGAGACACATTTCACACAATGACTGTCTGCAAACATTCACTCCCTCACTATTCTGTATTCACTACGCGCAATATCGGGAATTGTATGCAGTGGACACGGTGTGTTAGATGGCAGAGCTAGATGCCCATGTATCCACCGATATAAGCTTACTGCAGATATAGCGGTTCTTATAAATATGTTGGGCGCAAACAATAGATGATAGTTTGTCCACCAGAGAGCGCTGACAAGTTTATTTTTGCCATGTAAAATGTCCTGTTTAGTATCTATCTTAGTCACAATGAATTTGATCTGACAGACTAAGTTGATACAATTAAAAGTCCAGTCATCAAACCAAAGTTAGTTAGGGGCCCTGTCTGAGTACACAAAAGGCACACTCTACCAGGTGAGCCACCCCAGCTACGGGTGTATTTCTGGTAGAGAAGAGTGAAGAGTCGCTTCTGAGACATTTCAGAAACACGCTACGGAACATCTAGTGGAATCACAAGCATTGTCTAGAGTGGCTGCGATTAGCTCCGGCGGCCGCGTCACAGCCGTCGCAGCTGTGCCTGGCGTGTGCACGAAGAGGAGGGGCTATTCACAGATGGGTCCATGGTCAATGCGTTTGTGAGGGAGACAGAGAGACACTTTGGAATATTGTTCACCTGAAACTCATGCCAATAAGGCAAAATGTAATTGAGAGAGAGAGCAAAAGAGAGCTGGGCCAGGAGGGGCTGAGCACAGCACATTTACAATGTATTACGATTTTACTGATAAATAGTAAAGAGCAAAAAATAAAAAAGTTAAAATCAATATGCAGCAGTCAATG
Source organism: Serranus cabrilla (assembly GCA_903364295.1). Classification (NCBI taxonomy): domain Eukaryota; kingdom Metazoa; phylum Chordata; class Actinopteri; order Perciformes; family Serranidae; genus Serranus; species Serranus cabrilla. The sequence goes on from CAFUXE010000199.1 coordinate 558,244, forward strand.
TTGATAATGTGGCAGGCTGCCACAAATACATCAGTGTATGGGAAACACTAAAATATCCATATCAGTATCGACCTCAAACATCCAGTATCAGTTGGGCTATATCAGATAGCATAAAAAAGCTATATCCATATCAGTTTCCTCATCGTTTGTCTATCTGCACGATGCATGACAGTTAGCTCTCAGTTAGTAACCATTGATTTTGATTGATTTTCTGCCTTATTGTGTTGTGGGATTATTTGAATCCAGTAAGAAATCTTGTGGTGTTCTGCTGGTTATAATCAACAGTGAATGATTTTGGAGTGAATGACCAGCTTTAACAAACAGTAACTATGTGTGCACCCGTCTCTCTGTGGAAAGGTAACATTTGCTATTTGTTGCGTTGTTTCGCCATATTCCTGAGTGTGTGCTCATGTCTCTGCCAGTGCGCGTGTATGTGCATGTGTATGTGCGTGTCTGTTTGAAGGAGTTGCAGAGTGATGAGTGCAGCAGTATTACGGGAAATGCCTCTGGACACACTGCCTCTGACTGCTGTGAACAGTGGAAGGGACTAATTTAGACCATTTTTACCACGAAGAGAAAAAGAGAGGATGGGGGGGCAGTGAAGGAGAAGAAAATGCAGGGGTTAGAGAGTAATTAGCGAAGTAGGAATAATTATGACAAAGAAAGAGGAGATCCAGTGGAACAGGGCGCAGGAGGTGATAAGACAGAGGAGAGAGATGGAGGACAAAATGACGGTGGGAGAGAACCAAAAACATTGTTTCCTCTCAGCCGCCCCCCTCCTCC
>CAFUXE010000199.1:559120-573716 GCA_903364295.1 Serranus cabrilla
CTCTCTCTCTCTCTCTCTCTCTCTCTCTCCCTCTCTCGCTCTGTCAGTGTGTGTGCAGTCATGTGGCAGGTCAGAGACATGCATCGTGGAAAACGCATGTGTGTGAGTGTATAGAAAGACACGTTTAAGGAGGACAATGAGGGAGCTACTAGAGCTGTTCTGCATTGTGAGTATGGGGTCACGTGTGTTTTTGTGCGGGTCTTTATTCAGTTTAAACCAGTAAATAAGAGGGCATGAGTGTCATTTTGTCCATTGTTGCCCTTTTGAAAAGGAGCATGGATAGGTCACGCTTGTTTTGGTAATTTTTGCACGAAATATGAAGTGTATTGTTGGAGAAGCCGAAGAAAATTTGTATTTTTCTGGTAGTTACGTGCTGCTTTAGTGTGTTTTTCTCTTCGTATATGGTGTTGCAGTGCTTGCCTTCTTGTTTTTTTTTCCTTTTTATGATTCAGTGGAGCTTACAAATGTGAAATTTACTCAGGTCAAAGTCCGTAGGTCATCTTAGAACATGCATCTGTGGTTTATTTTTCATAACGTGCTCATGCAGCCTGTAGATCATTGCTTAACGTTTTCAGTTTGTGCGAGTGTGTGTTTTCAGGGTGCACATTAAAAAACTGTGCCGTGTTTCACTGCCCTAGGGTGACGGCTTACATGTATTACTCTGTGTTGTTGTGCTAACCAATGAACTAGAGAAAAACATCACAGGCGTAAAAACCCTTTACCTTTCATCTTGAAAGACTACCTACACTTTCTACCCTCCCACTTTCACTCAGATGTAAACACACATATCCTTTCACACACTCACATGGAGGACACATACCATGGGGCTGTTGGGACCCTGCCAATCAGCTAACGCTGCCATGGAAACAACGTATGATTGGCACCTTGCCAGCGAACATGTCCTACATGGATAACACATAGAGACGATGCATTGTGGGGAAAGTAGCATCACACAAATTGTACTGAAGGCTGGGAAGGGAAAGTTATTCCAGCTGATATGGAGTTGATAGATAAGTATTTAAGTGTAGTATTCAAGTAATCACTCTACATGAGCTTTGTGGTAAAATATGTCAATGACAAAAATAATATAGTGACCCAACTATAATCCTCAAAATGACATGCAAAAAATGAAGTCACCTTAAGGAAATAGTCTGCAAAAACAGTACGCAGACTCAAATAAAGTCAACCAGGCAGAGGAGTAGGGGATGGAAATATTGAGCATGTTTGATCATAATAAAACTGGGTTCCAGGTGTTTCCAGATGAGCTTGAGAATAGAAGTGTGCCAACCTTCTCACTCTGCCAACAATGTTTTCCAAAAATTATCCGGAAACTTGCCAGGAACGTGACTGGAAGGAGTCCCCTCACGCAGTTTAAATTAATTAATTAATTCTTACTGTCCTTTTAATTCAGTCTTAGAAGACAAACATTTCATTCATATCATCATTCATCAGTCATTCACAGCAGCAGATGGCACCTGTAGACCGATAGTGTGTATTTGAGCTGCAGTCAGTTGACAAAGTGGTCGCCAGGAGAAACAGATGGTGAAAACTGTTTTTTTTAGAGTAACGTAGGATTGAGAGAGTTGGCAGATAGCGGGGATCAATTTAAGCAAAGTCATCAAAGAACTGTGAACAGTCAAGACACTGACGTCACAAAATGTTAAATAGTGAATAGATGAACACAAGAAGAAGAAGAAGAAGAAGAAGAAGACGGTGATGATGGTTGGTAAATACACTAATCCACTGATCAATGTTGAGTTAGATTGAGATGCTCAAATATAACATAAAAAACATAAGAGTATTTTCACTTTGTTATTATTTTTTCAAAATTACAAACATGTCAAATAATGTATATAATACCAGGCTGGTATCTGCTTTTGGTTTGAATGATTGAGACACTATACAGTTATAAGCCAACCCAACAAAAATGTGACATAAAAGAAAAAAGTCTTATACTTAATCACAGTATTAGTAAGTATTAAAGTGAGCTACCATGAACTAGGGAACTTAATGTGAAAGTTATTGAGGTGTATGTTGTACATGGAGTATAAGTTTCTGCCTAGCTCAGAGATTCTGGGATTCTTCACTTGTGATGTTGACAGATTAATTGAACTTTTCACCCCACAGCCAAACAACTTTGCCACTGTCTCTGAAACAGTTGCCTGTGTGCAAGCAATCAAACACACCATTGTCTGATTCCAAATCTGTCCCTAACAGCAATATTTAAAAATATATGTATTTTTTGGCTGCATGTTTTGCTGCTGTTGTCCGTTTTTCTAATGTTAAAAAGTGTTGTTAAACTGTTCTGTCAAGCCCTGTATAAGTCATCATCCTATATTTAGAGCTCAATGGTTTAGAATTGATTCGCCATGCTTAAACACATATAGAAATGAATGGAAAGTTGTTTTTAGAAATTATACATATAAACATAATTACATAATTACATAATTACATGTTCCACTTTAAGAAAGAAATATAATTAATATATTTTAATATCTTTTTTGTGTGATTTGTATTTCTAACCTCTTATCTTCCCCTTACATTCCCCCTTCTCTCTGTTTCAGGATATAAACAAGCGTTTGTCTCTCCCAGCTGATATCAGGCTACCGGAGGGCTACTTGGAGAAGTTTGCCATGAACAGCCCGCCCTTTGACAAACCCATGAGCCGCAGGCTACGGCGCGCTTCATTGGTCAGTGCTCATTGTGTCTCTGTGTGTATTTGCATATGTGCATGTGTGCGCAAAGCAGCTGAAACTAGCTTCAGTCAGCTGCTTTGGTGGTGTGTCGGTCACTACCTAGCATCTGTACAGCTGAGTGTGTGCTGCTGCTTTGTTCTGAAACAAAAGTAATATGAACTATCAATGCCATTATGTGCGACTAAAATGGTTGACTAAGGCCATTCTGCCCTCTGACACGCTCACACACTGGAAACACACAGACAGACTCATTCTAAACGCCTTTGTTATGAGTTATGCTGTAGAGCTTACAATAGCTCAGTAAGGGGGATGAATTATGAATTAATTCTGTATTATGTATCCAGGCCAAGAGCATTATGGGTAGGAATCAGGGGGTGGGAGAGAGAGGAGGAGTTTGCTACGAGATGGATAGAGAGGGGGATGATGGGTAGAAATAGGCAGATATTCATGAATATGCAGCATCTTTCTTTGTGTTGCCGCTGAAGTACTTCTGCTCTTCCACGTGATTTTTATTTTGGTCACACTTTATTCCACATTACTCTTTTGTTTCAAGTTTCCTTTCTTTCCCGGCTGACTAAAGCCAGAGTGCCCCGCTCTCTGTTTCACTCCTTCTTGCAGTCTTACATGCTAGCTCGTTTTAAACTAGATGCAGTCTGTTTTACTGATACATTTAACTTTAAACACGATAACCAAAATCTTCGGTATACGATGGGAAAGCATAGAGAATTCGCCCTCCATCAACCCTTTTTGCTGTAATTATTGAACAGGGCCGGTGTCCTGCCTCCAGCACTCAGCTTGAAGCGATTTAATGACACAGCTATTCTGTAGGAGTCTCACAGAGATGAAAGGCAAGAATCTTTGAAGAGAGGTTTGCAGGAAAGAAGAAAGGTTTATGGCGTAAGTGTGGGTGAGAAGAAAGGGACAGACTGTAGAGATGTCTGTGTCTCTACAAGTTAAATGAAAGGCCTACATTTTCTAACATGCTTGGGTCCGTCCACTTGTGTGCGGCTGTGTATCTTTAGGGTTGTTGTATGCATGTGATGTAATAGATCAATCAATAATTCAGCACCAGCGTCAGACTCATCTGCTGCAGCTCCTCTCCTGACAGGGATTACACACCAGGACACCTTGAAGTAAGACAGAGAGCAAGGGAAGAGGGAGGGGAGGATGCAGGGAGGGGATAAAGAACAAGACGTGATTTAAAAAAGATGTGGCAAAGATAGACAACACAGAGTAGAGGAGTCATGGTGTAAGACTCAAAGATAAATGGCAGCAGAGATTAAATTAAAACCAGTCTTTTCGGTCGAATAGCAGGAAAGGAAAGGTTTGATTTGATCTCAGTCACCTTGCTGAGCCCACAGCATGCAGGTAGGAAGTTACAGCACAACTTGTTTTTATTAGAGGAGCCACTGTTACTTTGTTAAGGGTAGTGCACCCTTGCAAAAAATATGTTTTTGACTGTGCAGAACAAAATTTGCACTTAGTATGTTTCAGGCCTACTTTGGACATGCCCGGAGCTGGAGCTTTTGAGTTAATTCGGTCTGCACTTTTATGCATTCCTCACAGAGTTTAACACTGATACTTTGGTCAGTTTGAGCACCTGTAGCTGGAAAAACAAAAACTTTAATAGGTCGAAGCCCAAACCAGGATGACAGCAAATGAATGTCTTAAAGTGTGCTTTCTCAGTCAAACTTTATATGAATCAGTACAAGCTAAAAAAAAAAAAAAGACAACATGTTTCTGAGCAAACTAGTGTAATGGCTTCAGGGCTATCAGTGTGCATGTCATTTGTTACCCTAACTCAGCCCGTGACTCTGGTGTCCCGTTACACATGCTCACATTCCAAACCATGTATTTTGATCTTTGAATTGCTTCCAATGTAATGTAAGTGAAGTTGGTTGGTATCAGTTTTCTCTCATAGCTGCTGCCCATTCATAATCAATTATTCACACAGGTCCAATGAGATTCAGTGTTCCATGGCGCTGAGGAAAGAGATGTCATTTTATCTATAATACTTAACCACATTATGCAACGTTCACTTTTTTCTACCCTCTTCAACCCTGCAGTGACAGAATACTTAACGTCATGACTGTAAAACTGAAAGTCCAATTAGGCAAGACACAGTTTTATGTGCCCTTTATCCTCTTAGTTATATTATGCTATTATAGCACTATTGTTATAGCATACTATATATCAAATATACATATATATGTGGGCCTCATCTCAGACAAAGCTTGGAAATAGATGTCCCCTCACCCGACCCTTAATATACTTCTTTAGTTTTGCTTTATTCTTGGATTCCTATGGGATGGTTTCTGAATCTGTAGACGCTCAACATTTCAGTTAAGATAACAATACCAAATGAATAAAAAATATGCAGGAAGGCATTTATTAGTTTTTGACTCTGGGAAAGTGGGAAATCTCTTTCCCCAAACTACTTTATCTCTGAGCTATCATTAGATCATACACACAAGCTGCTCCATGTGATCCTCAAAATTAATGCTTTTACTAATGTAAAATCCCCTTGATGCAGTTTTGAGTCCTCCTGGACCTCTGATGTGTATTATGCCACTGTCACTGTGATATAAACTTGTAAGAGCAATCATAACTGAACTGGAGTGTTGGTCCACTCCCTTTACGTCAAACCTGGTCTGTTGCTTTTGGCAGATTACATGAAAAAGGTGACACAGTGCAACACGTTTATTGGTTGATTGATTGAAGCCGTGAGGACTGCTGCATCATGTCAATGAAAGGCCTCCTCTCTGCACCTCCCCTTGCCTGCCATCTCTTTTCTTAGCAGAAGGGCTGTCATTTTCCCACTCCCCCTCAATACTCTTAATTCATCCTCTCTCTCCACATCAAGCCTTCTTACAGGCGGCACAAGGAGAAACCCTATTTAAAAATCAAATATGGTGGAGGTAATAGACTTACTTTTCACGTTAGAGAATAGCTGTAGACATCTGCAGACATTGCTGCTGTCAGTCTGTCTCTCTGTGTGTCTCCCTGGCTCCTGTATAGTCTGAGACAGAACACGCATTTTGTTTGGTTTTATGTTGCTTTAATTTTGTCACAAAAAACTTGGTCTGACCTAGTTCTGCTGAGTAAGCTCACTGGAGCGTTGGGAATGAAATGAACCCATTGCCATCGAAAGCATACGCAGGCGCACACACACACTCACGCACACTAAAAGGAGTGTAAGGTACATAGACGGAGAGTGCAGTTGCATGCTGTAAGCAGAGAGCAGGCTGCAGGTCAGAGCTGGACCCTCCTTTGTTTTAGAGGCTCTTCAACAAGCACAGAGACCACAGATTTATTTTCTGTAGCGGGGTTGATGTGGGGGGAGGTGTCCGTAATGTGTGTGTGTGTGTTCTGTATGTTTTTGAATGTGTGTGTGTGTTACTGTGTGTGTTTTGCTCATGAGACTGATTCCCCTGCCAAAAGAGCAGCACAGCTCAGAAACAGCTCCTGACAGCCCCTGTCACAAACACAGAGATGGGAGCAGTGTGCTTGTGTGTCTGTGTGTGTGTGTTTACATTTGAGCATAGGCTGCATGTCTCATCACAAATATTCTCCTACCCACAAACACACACAGTCATACATACAGTGTTTGCCCCTGCAGATACTATACAGACATGTACAGCTTGTATAGATATGTTTTTTATGATTCTTATCTATTATTATTATTTTTAAGTAGGGCAACTTACCAGATACAAAATTAGATATTGATTGTAAGATGTAAATTATATTATGCTGGTGAATTAAATATGCAAATTGCAATTTGTGCTCACCCATGCACACACACACACACACTTGTTTCCGCGTGTAAGTGTGTCATCTTGTGTGTCCGAGCTTGTTCTGATGTTGGCTTTTAGGCATGCCTTTAAAGAGATCACATGCTTCATCAGCTAACTTGGTCACTGGAGACCCTCCCCCTCATACACACACATACATGCACGCAGACGAGCATCGGCCTGGCATTCATATTAGCATCATGATGGGACGGGCCAGCGCAAGATTGAGGAAGATGGGAAGGTTCAGAGACGAACACAGATAAAACATGGCCGGAACGACTCTGACAGAGATAGACAAATATGGGAGGGAAAGTGACAGCGCGGGGGACAAACATTGACAGGCATGTGGGTATCACAGCTTGACATAGCTAAAGCCATCTATAATTCATGACCTCCAAACCCAGGGGCCATGCACATTATGCAGCTGAACCTATATTAACTGCATTCAGGATTAATTCATAATTTACCTTTGGCATACACATAGGTTTGAAGTATGCCTGCTGGGTATCTATAGAAGTATTTCAAAGCAAATATACCTATTAAGTTATATTTGATTGCATTTGTGACACCGACTTCCTGTGGCCAAATAATTCATATGCAACATATAATGACATCACTTTGTAGTATAAAGAGACAAAGTGGGGATGCACTGTTTAGATTTAGCAAACAATGTTTTCTTCCTTAATTTGCTGCCTTACAAAGTGCAAAAACTAGTTATAACTAATCAGTAATTTTTGGCTTTATGGTGTTGAAGTTGGGATTTGTTTGGATAAAAAATGGCAAGTCCGTAAACCATAATCTATCATAAATGTGACAACTGTTTATTTGTTTGGACAGCAAAAAATGCATTTTCTTTACTGTTTAAATTATTTGGTAGTTACTGCGCTTTTCCTATGTGGTACAGAATGAGAAACATTGTGTCTGCATGCAAACATATAATGCAGTTTATATATATAGTGCTGAATGCTGTTCAATTACCTAAATAACCAGAACTTGAAATACCAATGTCAGAATGAGATCAGACTAAATTTAAAGAGAAACTTCAGTAAATCTGGGTTCTACCTCGCTCTTCTTCCGTTTACTCTGGCTCAAATAAATACTGGCAGCCATTTAATTTAAAAGGCCATGGCATTAAAAATCTGCCAAGCGTTCTGTACTGTAACACACCAAATTCTTTTACACCCTCTCACAACGCTCACTCATGTTCTCACCGCGGTCTCCTGACACCCCCTATAAGAGCCTGTGAGAGCATAAAAATACCAAAGTTTCCCTTTAGGGTAAGTCATGGGTATACAGTGGAGACACAGAGAACAGACAGCGTCACATATGTAACCTTAGCTCCTTTAGAAGAGATGCTCAATAAGATGCTGTAACTGTTGTCGAAACCAAGCTACTGTTGTAGAACATGCACACAAACAGACACACGCATACAATAACAAGGCCTGGTGACTCAGACCCCTGCAGTAGTAGGGCAAATGTCAACTGCATTGTGACTGCACTAACAGCCGTCGCCTGCAGGATTTGATTACAGAGATAGTTAGCTGAAACATGGTGGAGCGGCCCAGCCCGGCCCACGAACAGCAGCCACAATAAAGGCAAACTGGCTTTGTGATAATGCACATTGATAGCACTCATAACTCTCTAAGCTGTCTTCCTTTTTGTCTTCTGCAGTCTGAAATCGGCTTTGGGAAACTTGAGACCTACATCAAACTGGACAAACTAGGGGAGGTGAGATCAATAAAGAAAATCAGTGAAAGTGACACGAAGCAGATACAAACCCCTTAAATACTAAGCTTGCTTTATTTCACACTGCATTCACATGCTTTCCGTCTCTGCAGGGAACCTATGCTACAGTGTTCAAGGGCCGCAGCAAGTTAACGGACAACCTCGTAGCTCTGAAAGAAATCCGACTGGAGCACGAGGAGGGTGCGCCCTGCACAGCTATCCGGGAAGGTACGGAAGCGCTGCTGAAATCAAGTGATTTGGAAGTAAACAGGACCATACTGTCAAGAAACTTAAACGATTTTTAAAGTGGCACATACAGTAGTTTCTAATCTGTATTGCCTGGTAGCTCCCTGAGCTGTAAGAGAACTACGAGCTGTTTCAGTTCTCCTCACAGGCTGTCTGTGTTTGACTGACAGACTCTGATGTGTCTCCCTCTTCTAGTGTCTCTACTGAAAGACTTGAAGCACGCCAATATTGTCACTCTTCATGACATTATCCACACTGACAAGTGCCTGACACTCGTGTTTGAGTACCTGGTGAGTGCCTGTACTGTGCATGTGTGTATGTTTATTGTGTGTATCTCTGAAGGTATTATACTAATCTAAATACCTACACTGTCTCTTTCTTTCTTTCTTCCTTTCTTTCTTTCTTTCTTTCTTTGTCTCACAACAGGAAAAAGATCTGAAACAGTACATGGATGACTGTGGGAGCATCATGAGTGTTCACAACGTCAAGGTAATGCAAAGTAAAAGCTCTCAAAACCCAACTAGTTAAATCCACTTTTAATCTTGTGTGTTTTCAGAAAAACCTCTGGTAACAGTTTGTCTTGATTTATACTTTAGACAAAAAGTTGGCAGGCAGCTTGACTTCTCAATACTCAATTTAAAAATGTGATTCTTCTGTGTTTAAATAGTGCCACTGTGTGTTTCATGCAAAATGTCACATGAATGTCATCTCCTTTCCAGATATTCCTGTTCCAGCTGTTACGCGGTCTGGCCTACTGCCACAGAAGAAAGGTCCTTCACAGAGACCTCAAACCCCAAAACCTGCTCATCAATGAAAAAGGAGAGCTCAAACTGGCAGACTTTGGTACATCACCTCTTAACTAACTAGAAGCACAACATCTGATAAAAAATAAAATATCTGTTTTGAAGTCTAAACTCTAGAGTCTGAATGGCTCACTAGCGCCCCCTAAAGAATATTGTCCCTTAAAACCAACAGGACAGCAGGGTTTGAATTGACTCAACACTGCCCCCCTTAGGCAGTAATCAAAACATGACATACTGTTGTACACGCTATCACGTTTAATAACTTGGCTTTCTAAAGTACAAAGAACACATAATTTGGAAGTTATATCGCAGTCTAAACTGTCCCACAACAACCTAATAAATTAATGAATAAATGAAGCAATAGTTACATTTATGAATGCCATTTCCTGTGTTTGAATTAAGGCTTGGCACGAGCAAAGTCTGTTCCTACAAAGACCTACTCCAATGAAGTTGTGACATTATGGTACCGACCACCAGATGTGCTGCTCGGCTCCACTGAGTACTCCACACCCATTGATATGTGGTAAGCAAACACATACACAGCCTGTATGCCTCCTTTATACCTTTTTCATTTTCATTTCCTCCTGTTTATTGGGTCCTATAACACATTCCTATTCTAATGTAATCTGCTGTTTGTCTCTGTGTTCAGGGGCGTGGGCTGCATCTTTTATGAAATGATCACCGGCAGACCTCTCTTCCCTGGATCGACTGTGGAGGATGAACTTCACCTCATATTCCGCATCCTCGGTGAGACGACAACAGTGGAATTCAGATGAGCATTTGCTTGTGTGACATATATGCTATTGTATGTGTGTGTGTCCACTCTACATATGGATCCTCTTTGTCTTCAACAGGTACTCCTACAGAAGAGACCTGGCCTGGTATCACCACCAGTGAAGAGTTTAAGACGTACAACTTCCCCCAATACCACGCCGAGCCCCTCGTCAACCACGCACCCAGGTGTGTATGAACATTGAAACAGGTTTTTCTTGCTGGAATAACATTCCACAGTTTATCTGAAGCTAATATGATACTTTAGCCATCAAAATTAGACAAATCAAGTCTTAGTTACTGTGTTCTTTCCCTGCTGAGCACGTGTGAAAGGATAGTAACTAGTAAAAATAATTGTGTACCATAAAGACTGTAATTTTTGAAGCTAAAGACTTGGTTTATCTAACTCTGACTGCTGAATCCTCATATTCACTTCAGCTAAACTTTTAAATGTGTTTTCCCATAATTAGGGTTGATGGATTTTGTACTCCATCACTTGCATTGAAATTGATTTGAGAATGGATCTGTTAATGGCTGTTATGGACAGGAGGAGTGATTACAGCAAGCAAAACCTGTTGCAATGTTCATTTATATGTAATAAGATAGGGATTGATTTTCAGTAGGAGCTGTGGTCAAGCGTTTCCGCCTCTTTTGAAATGGCAGGAACACAACACTCCTTGATATGGCTTAGATCAGCATCTGACTACACTTACCTGCACTTTTCTCTCTCTCACACTTTCCTATCCTCTTAAATGCTTTTTTTCCTGCTTACAGGATAGACAACGATGGTCACGACTTGCTCTCAATGCTTCTGCAGGTAATGAACATTGATTATAATGATGAATACTTTTGATATATGTACACTTGGCACATTGTATTAAAAACTAACAATGTCTGACTCTATACCCCTTCTTTGTCTTTCTTTGTCTCTACGTTTCCCTAGTTTGAGGCTAAGAAGCGGGTATCAGCCGAAGACGCTCTCAGACACTCGTATTTCAAATGTTTTGGGGATCAAGTTCAAACACTGGCCGACAGTGAGTACACACAGTCCGACACGTTGAACACACACATGCAGTGAACAAACACTGTCTCACAGACTCTCTGTTCTTTTCAGCTGCATCTATCTTCTCTGTAAAAGGCATTCAGCTGCAGAAAGATCCAGGAAAGAGATCATCAGTCTACCCAGAGTCAAGTAAGTCCCCCAACATGGAAACATAGAGGAGAAAAAGCAGAACGTGAGGGATTATCTGTGGGATTATGATAGAGATTAGGTCTTAGTCCCTGTCCTCTTCCTCTTCTCTCTCTTTTTTCCTCTCCGTTTGCTTTACGTCGTCTCTCATGTCACTGTGTGGTCACACACGTCACACACAGGTTCCCAGATCCAGTTCATGAAATCCTTACAGACATTCTTAGATTCACAGATGATGAATCTTACCGACTTCAAAGACTTAAGCACCACCATGAGGTTGATGTTTGGCTTTCAGTGCCATGTCTTGACATCTATGGGTTAGATTTATCATTAAATGCAGTACAAGTATGCATGTCTCCTTCAGAATGAACTGTAGACTCTTTGGAGATCCTTTAATTGCTCATGTAGCACCACCATGTGGTCACAAGTATCACTTGCATAACACCTATTTATGACTTGCAAAACTGACGGCATTTCCATCAACTATACTTTGTTTTAACTGCTTATAAACAAATGTTAGCACACACACACTGCTGCACTATGAACATAGTTAACATCATACCTAATAGCAAGTAGTAGCACATTGATTTATGTGCCCAAAAGGAAATCTACAGTCAAGAAATAAATCTGTCCTCCCAACAATCCATGATAATTTGCCATAAACAGTATCAGAAATATTAAAGGGTCAGTTCACCCCAAAATCAGAAATACGTAGCAGGCAGACACAACACGAACTCACACCCATCTAGATTAATGAACAGCACAACAGAGAAGAAAAATATGTATTTTTGATTGCAGCTCAACGAATCAGTTGGATTTGAAAGATGTTGAGGTTAAGGTCAAATCATAGATAGTTTGTAACCAGAATAAGCAGCACAGCCAAACCCTTGAGGGAACACTCAGTTACATTACTGTGAGTTTCACCCTTGTCTGTACCACTACACATTAATTGTGCATACCTGACGTGCGTTTTGCTTAGATTGACTTCAGTGTTCCTGTCTCTATCACAGTGTGTGTGTGTGTCTCTTTCTTCCTGCCTCCGCTGCCTCTCTGTCGTGTTCTGATAAACTGTCCCCTCTCTTTCTTGGTGCCCATGCTCTCTTCTCTCGCGATGTTCATCTTCTCCTTAATTCTTTCTACTTCCCTTGTGTGCCCCACTCCAACTCCTCCGTAACACCTCAATACTCCCAACCTCCCCCCCTTCCCCCCTAACCCTAAAAAGCGATGGCCCATAAGCTAGGCTCCGCACCCTCGCAGTACTTCCAGAGAGAAGCAGCCAATCCCAGGGCTCAGAGTCACAATCTCTCCTCCACTTCCACTGGCTGAGTGGCCCCTACCATTCTGGTAAATACGGTCTCTTTCATTCTGTCTGTCTTCTGTTCAGTCCCCGTTGGCTTTCACCTGGGCTCTTTTCTTCTGTCCATGCTGCACTTCTTAATGTATAGCTCTCGCGGTAGCTGAACTGGCCTAAATGCTGGTACATTTCACCTCCCTCATTGCATTCCCTGAATCCCGTTACCTGCTTCAACTCCCATCCCTGTTGTCTTTTTATTGCTTATTTCTTTGTATCTATTGTTTGTTAATCCCTCTCCCCATTCTTTCTCATTTCTTTTCCTCACATTTGAAGCCCTGCATCATCAGCTTTCACGTCCCTAATCCTCCTTTTCTCAGAGTGAGCCACTCCCAGTGTTTATGTCAGGGATGATAAGGGCAATTTTATATTTACAAAAGATAAATTATGTGATTAGCAAACAGGAATTGAGTCATTTGATTCTTTTTATCTGCAGTCCTGTTTAGGTTTCTACAGCGAGAGATGTAGCTTGTGAGTCTGTAAGTGAGGGTTTGGTGTAGTGTGCGTTTGGTTGGTTGTGTGTTATACATGCATTTTCTACCAGCATGGAGATGGTTTGTGTGTTTCACTGCAGTGTGTTAAAGTTATTGGTAAGTATGTTTTAGCTTCAGCAATATGAGATTACACACAATATTACAGGTTGCAGAAATATGTGATCCAAGTATTGGAACTGATAGCACCACCATGACACCATATGGCCAAAAGTATCTGTCCATATAGTTAGTGCATAAGACAGTAGTCTAATGCGTACTTAAATGATCCGAAATGTTTCCATCATTTTCAAAATGCATATTTCTAATTGAGGAAACAGCCCATTTCATTTGGTCGCCTGTTAATGATGTCATATCCCCTTTGTGCATCCGCCAGCATTGTGGGTGTCTTTCACAAGCTGTTGCTAATTGACTTTTTCTCCAGTTTTAGCTTAAAATACTTGTGAATATTTAAATGACATCTGACAATAGGTAAAAATGGGATGAGTGAGCTGCAGGTTAGCCAGTAATAAAGTAAACAGAAAGTATTAAAATGATAAGTACAGACTTGCAAGATGCATGAAAAAGCTCTATTTCTGATCGCCACAGGGCGACTGTGGCTCAGTTGGTAGAGCGGTCGCCCACTGATCGGAAGGTTGGTGGTTCGATCCCTGACCATGGCAGCCTACATGTCGAAGTATCCTTGGGCAAGATACTGAACCCCAAATTGCTCCCGATGCTGCGTTCATCGGTGTGTGAATGAGTTCCTGATGGTGGCAGGTGGCACCGTGTAGGGTAGCCTCGGCCACCAGTATGAAAGGGTGAATGAGCGCAGTCTGTAGTGTAAAAGCGCTTTGAGTGGTCGCAAAGACTAGAAAAGCGCTATATAAGTGCAGTCCATTTACCATCCATTTGCTCTTTGCATCCATGACAAAAAAAACAAAATATGAATGAAGAAAATGTTAACATAAACCAACCATTTATTATTATCTTACCATATTATTTTTAAGTTTGAGTACAAGTGAAGTGTTTTTACTTTTATCATTCGACAAAATCCAGTTGGACAAATATGGGCCATGACCTCGCCTTGTCAAACACTGTTTGGCTGAATTAGAGTGCCGGCTGTGAGACAGACCTTATCACCCAACACCAGTGCCAGTCCGCACTAAGCTCTTGTGGCTGATGGGAGCAAATCCCTGCAACCAGGTTCCAAAATCTGGAAAGCCTTTCCAGAAGAGTGGAGGCTGTCATAGCAGCTTATTAATTCCTGTGGGTTTGGAACGAGATGTTGAATAATCACATGTGTGTCTCTGTTTGTGTGTACGATTCGACAGAATATACATCAAAGACTATTTTACTAATCAATGGATCATGTTTTAAGATGTTTTTAAAGAAAAATCGATGGTTCTCATGTGTGATTAGTTGCTGCTTTTGGCCATATAAAGTGTATTTTGTGTTGCCGGCATGGAGTGAAATATTTGTGGATGTGTAGTGGTGTGTGTATGGGTGTCTAAATCAGATTTAAACCTTTTTTCATCTCTCTATCTCTCTCTC
>CAFUXE010000199.1:574372-592581 GCA_903364295.1 Serranus cabrilla
GTTGTCCGGACTGTTGTTGTACATAAAGAGACTGAGCTGTAGAACTCTGCTTTTTCATAACACGCCTCAGCCTGAATCCAAACTCTGAATATTGCACCTCAACCCTGAGACCCTCGCCTAACCTATTGGCCCTTTATTACATGATCTTTAAAGCAACACACACACACATACACAGACTCTCTCTCTCTCTCTCTTTCTCTCATTCTCTCTCTATATCTCTTAAATACACACACATAAACACACACTTATGATTCACTTGAAAGTTAAGATGTGTGTAGATCAATGGAGTTTACAGAGATAAACTTTAGCACCTTATTGTCCAGTAGAGGTCAGGGTGGCTGTCATTATGTTACCTCATCAGTCACTTAAGCAGAGTACACTGTAGGATGTAAAGTACATGCTAGATGTTAGAATGAAGAAGAATCAACATAACAAACCAAAAAAGAAAAAAACTGCATTTCACTAACCATATAGGACAAATGCTTCTACCTTCACCGATGGAATTAGACTGTACTACGCTACAGTTAGACACTCACAAACCAGTAGTCGACAAGAATTGCATTAGTTTCCTGCTCACATGCTGTAAAGAACACCACGCTGCGAGATGCTCCTGTTCCAGTCCACAAGGACAGAGAGGTAAAGGAAGAGTACAAATCCTCGCCTGCTTTTTCTCAGACACGCCCTTTCCTCTTTTGCCTTGACTCAGAAGTTGTCTTGATTTGTCGTGTGGTGTACAGGTGTCGATGTTGAAACGTTCTCTTTGCACCTGATTTTACCTCTTTAGACCATTACCCCAAACCTCCCCCGCCCAACTCCACATGCATTTATTTTTACTCTCTTTTTTTTTTCTGTATATACGATGATACTTTTTACTTGTCAGAAGCAATGATAATTCCAGGATGCTGTTCTCAGTCTTTACTGTGTTCCCAACCGGAGCAGTGTGGCGACTGGCTGGGGACGTGTTGCACATTCCTTGAGCTCAGGACTTATTGCTAAGTGTTGTTTTGTGGATGCTGCGAGGTACAGCTGGTCTCGTATGTCTGCCCCCGTAGAGCAGAGTGTGTCGAACATGGCCTGAAACCCTTTTTGCAAAGCTGGTTCAAACTCTATGTGAAGAAGAAGAAGAATTTCTCAGCATCAACCTGTCGTGTCATTCACAGTCTGTTAAGTTGACCATAATATTGGTGTTCAGAGACTACCTTACCCATGTCTTTACTTGTCTTCAAGCATGTTTGTGTATTAAACACTCAGTTGGTATGTGAAATAGCTGCTGCTGGAAAGAAAATACCTCCAGTTGGTTCAAATTGTGCATGGGACATGACCTTATACATTCTTTTTTTAACACATTAACCTGTAGTGGCTCCTCAATACGTCTGGAGACTGTACGTTGAACAAAATGAAGACAATGACAACACAGTATTCAGCAACAATATCATTTGCTGCCAGCATTGGGACCAGATAGTTTGTGTGACAAACCTTCAAGGAGTATAGTACAGTTACGTAGCCTGTATAACTGGGCACTAACATCTCTGAGTATTCAGCAGGACTTGAAGCTCTCAGACACACTGTTGTTTCCTGCTGCCAGAAACAACAGGACCAAAGTCGACCCTCCAAGCACCAAGTGTTCAAGCACACAACTGTTTCACACACCAACCAGTTGACGTGTCAACATGAACTGTATCTTATAAGAGATGGCCTGTGAGCGTAGTTTGGAGTTTCCCGTTCCTCAGGCAAAGACCTCGGGTCACTTCCACATCTTTCTCTGAATCAGATTCACAAAGGGTGAAGTGATCCCACGTCTCTGCCTGTCAGAAGGACTACTTATTCACCCAGAGTGTGACAGTATGTAGCATGTACATAGATGATCCCTCACTCTGTATATACAACGTGTACAGGTTTGATACAGCTATTCACACTCTGGCTTTTTTTTTTCTTTGTTGCTTTTCCTTCATAAAAGTTATAGCAATATTTCTGTAATCAATAAAAAGCCAAGGTAATAGGAAGAGCATGATTGCATTTGTGTTTCTTTAGAGAGGGAGAAATGACTGTGAATGATCAAACTGTGAGACTTGACTAAAGTGATGACAGGTTTTTTTTCCCCTTTTTGCTGTTTAACATGCTGGATCCAAAAGGCTGGAGTGAAGTATCATGTTGCAAAGGAGTATAACACACTGATTACTTTTTTGATTTTTATCAATGAAAGCCATAAAGGTCATATAAAGGTGACAAAGGTCTGTTTGTGTGCGAGGGGTGTGTACCATGTTTGAGCACAGACCTTAAGAAGCAAAGGGGATGTGTACACCTAATAAAAAATAAATAAAAACCATATAATTACTTTTTTTTCTTGTCATAAATCATTTAAAAATATATCAGCTTCTAATGTTATAAATTACACCTTTAACAACATTTACATACTCATAAACCATTACAAGCTTTGGCCTGAGTCAGAACAGGTTGTGATGAACATTTAATGACGTGTAATATTTGTTTAATTTCACTTGAATTAAGAGAAGTAAACCAAAGTGTGTTTGACACTATTCTATATGTAAGCTTTATAACCCAAGGCATTTAGCCATGGACTAAAATACCCAAATAAATGTTTTTTATTCTTTGCTGGCACTATAGACAACTTTTAAAATGTATCTGTAAACAGGATAAAAAAAAATCAAAATTACTTTATTTATCCCCAAGGGGAAATTCATTTAAATTCATGCATACATATTAATTACAGTTGTTTTAGCAGTATATAATGAACAAAAAAAGATAGATGTGAATACTTTTTTCATAATATTTTATTGTAATGAGCACTGCAAAAAAGCATATGAATGATGACACAAATTTTCATTTTGGGGAAATAGCTCCCACAATCTGCACAGTGAGATCAAAAAGAAATATACATGATCAACAACATCCAGGACAGAGTCCGACAGCCCCCATTATTCCTGCTATCAAATCAAGGGTTAAACAGTGTCTACATATGTTGTCTTAAAGTTGAAAAACTTGTCTTAACTTACAGTCCAGAGCAGGAATAGTAAACAATGGCTTTAAAGAGTTATGATGATGATGAGACCATGAAGACTCACGTAAATTTTAATTCTTTCAAAGACTGTTTGGGCGAGACTCTTTGGCTCTTGTTGGCAGAAGCGGCTGTGCTCTCGTCCTCAGACATCTGTGGATCTGAGGCCCACGGGTTCCATCCACACAGGACAGTGGAGATAGTGTATCCTCGAAACTGGAAACACACATTCAGCACAATGTCAATACACACCAACCAATCTAATACAATAGCTCTGCCATTAATTCTACAGATATAATGATTGTAGTTCTTCAGGGTTTGTTAACCCTTGTGTTGTCTTAAGGGTAAAAAATGATGAAATTTGAATGAATGTTGAAATCTGATGACCTTTCCTAAAGTTTTATCCTTACTTATTGTTGACATTCAAACACTTTGTAGGTCGGGGAGATGGTTAGTATTTTGTTGCTGATCTGTATAACTATAATGCCAAATATGTTAAAGACTGTCTTTGTTTCCATTCAGTTTGTCTGAACTGTGAAAAGGGAACATACAGATATATTTCTTTGATGAATGACAGGTTGTTTCTTGGCCTTTGAAATACAATAATGCTGCTTTATTTTAGGAGTTAAGTTATTAATAGAGGGATGATTTTGGTGGTGTACTGGAGTCCATTATATTGAGAGGTGTTTCTAATATTTTGACACTACCATGTATGTAAATTGGGTGGCAAAAAATATAAGAAACACCTCTTTATATAATGCACTCCAGTTCAAAACTACAGCAAACTACAACTTCTATAATAAAGATATATTTACATAAATAACCCTCTGATTGAACCAATCAAAACTGAACATTATTATGAATGTAAAAGCAGGATTTATGGATGGAGATGTTGTATTGGATCACATTCGGTTATACAAGCACACCAAGTAGTGGCTGGAATATACATGTGCACAGTGGGGGTTTACCTGTCTGTTCATGAAAATATATATGATGGGGTTGTACACATTGCTGCTTTTAGCAAGGTAAACAGGTATGGTAGCGACGATGGGGTTGATGGGTAGGCTGGAGTCAATGATGACAGCGAGGGCCATGGCAGCATACGGCAGCCAGCTCACAAGGAAAGCCAACACCATCACCACTATCATACGAGCCACCTGCATCTCCACACGGTGTGTGGTCCTAGTCTCAGTCGTCTGCAGCTTGGTCACCTGTGACACCAAAAAAGATAGTTTTAACCAAAGTACTCCTTGTCTTCTTTTCATCACTGAGTGTACCCGCATTGTTCACCTGGCAGAGCGTCCACAGCAGTTTTGAGTAAGACACCATGATGATGCACAAGGGCACAGCAAAGCATAGGAAAAAGAAGATGATGATGTAGGACATGTTCCCGACATCCCGGCTGTACCAGTTGGGAGCGCAGGAGGTCCTGATGCCCTCCAGCTCATAACTTCCCCACCCAAACAGAGGTGGCGTGCTCCACACAAACGACCACACCCAGGACAGCACCACTCCAGCAACAGCATGTCTGAGCGGGGACAGCAGAGAGGGTTTGTCACAAGTTTAGAAGTCTGGGTGATACTGGTGAGTGAAAGCTTGAAGGTTTTGTCTGTACCTGGTCTGGAACAGGACCGAACCCATAGGATAACACACCACGATGTAGCGCTCAACAGAAATGACTGCTATTGTACACAGACTCGTTATACCTAGAAAAAGAAAGAATATGTTGTGGAAAACATCTTTCTGTTTAGCTTTGAACTTGTAAATGACAATGCATATTCAGTGGTGGGAAGCAAACAAGTACATTTACTCAATGAGTAACAAGAACTCAAGTATATGTTATGATGCTAATACTTCTGCACTTTTACATAAGGATAATACATAATCCGGAATTGTCCTTGAAACATAGTATTTATACACTCTGGTGTTGCTACTTTTACTTAAGTAACATTTTTCACTACTGGAAACCAAACTAGAGACCGAGACCAGATTCAAGTTCCACAGCTCTGGTCCTGAACCTTGTGTGTTGGAAAACACTGGACTAAACCTTACTGTACTATGTAACATTACATAGTATATACATATGTAACTTTCTACTTCTATTCCACTGCATTTAAGAGGCAAACATTTTACTTTTTACTCCACTATATTTAGCTGCCAGCTTTACTTTTCAGGTCAAGATTTAACATGAAAAAAAAAGATCAATTTGAACTGATTACGCATATTTATAAATTAAACCACATTAAAGTATGTTCAGTAGTTCAAATAGCGTTACCTTGAAGTCAGAAAAATGTTGCTCACATAAATGCAATGATAATAATGATAATATATTTAGAATATACACAGTTGCCTATAAAGTTGGAAAAAATATATTTTGTATCTCTTTCCATGAAATGATTGTGGAAATGTGATTTATTCTTGACAGATAAAGTGTATGTCTTCTCATAACTTTATGAATCAATCTCTTCCAAACATATCACAATGAAAATCAAACCACAATTAGCAGAGTATTGTGTCTGAAAACAAAATGATGACAACTTTATGGGCAACCATATAACAATCTCAGTGGGACCATTCTGCATAAAAAGTACTATTACTCAAAATACATTTTGATGCTGTTACTTTTACTTGTAGTGGAGTAATTATACGGTGTGGTATTAGTATTTCTACTTAAGTAAGGGATCTGAATACTTCTCCCACCACAGCTGATGACTAGCTCCACTTCGAGCAGCTACAAAATTCCAAGATTCCAGATTTCAATTCCACCATTGTGCAAATAAGATCATACCAAGCTATAAAGTGACACTTTAACATAATAACCCCTCTTTCTGACATAAAATAAGAAGTATGCATACTTGCTATGAATTGTCTCACCAAAAAAGGCAACAGCAAAGCCCTCTAACACGCAGCCCACGCGTCCCAGGCTGAAGTATCCCATGGCATTGGATACTGTGGTGGGCAGACCTCCACACACAGCACAGCCCAGGTCACATATGGCCAGGTTTACCAGGGCATAGCTGAGCGGCTGCCTCAGCTTTCTGTGTCTCACCGTCACCACTATCACCAGGACATTGAGGACGATCCCCCCCACAGAGAAAAAACCCATGATAACGGCCAGGATGGTGTAGCCAGTCTGAGACAGGAGCTCTGTGTGGGCTGAGCTGTGAGGTGATGAGAGGTTTCCATCATGTTGGTTAAGGTGCTCCATCTTACTCAGCGTAGATAAGTCTCAGATTGCTTCCCGGGAAAAAGAAATAAAAAAAAAACTCAGCCGTCCATCTACAACCTTAGCTCAAGTCCAATATAGCCACATTTAAAAACAGCAGCTGCACTCTTCTTTCTCTACAGACGCTGCATGTTCGCGGCTCTGGTGCAGCTTGAGAAAAGGGTGGTCGTCTTAATAAGCCCAATAAGAGCAGGGAGGCTTTACACGATGACATTTAATCCACAGATCCGGATTGTGAGGACAATAATTGACTCTTATATCCTGTAAGACTGCACTTTCCATGATTGCTGGCTTTACAGCTGTCCTTAAGTAAGTTTAGGATCAGAGTGAAATGCATGCCTGCTGGTTGAAGGCACAGATGGAGATTTATAGCTCATTTGTGTCACACATGATGTGTACCTTGAATTACTCGGCACACAGAGGCTTAACATTAATTCTGTGCAGCATGGCTTGCACAGGCACTTCTTTTGGATTAGGTCACATATGTCAGCCAAAAAAAGACATAGGGCGACTATAAATAGGTCACTGTTTGGTTTTGAATCCATCAATTCAATCAAGCCCCGTTTAAGGAGGTCAGAGGTCAAAGTTAGCATGAGAAAAGAGTGTTACAACAAGAGGGAATCGGATTGATTGTGTTGTATATCAGGGTCGATACTTCAGTTTAGGCTAAGCATCTCTCACCAGGGCACTTTGGACATACGATACTGTTACCATGACCAACTTGCTATTACACACATTTTTCATGGCAGGAAGAAACTATAGGTCGACATTACTATGGTATCCAAGAGAAATGAGGAGAAATGACAGAGCAACTAGCAGAATGGAAAAAAGAAGAAGACATCATCTCATGTGAGATATAAGGAAACACTGAGCATTAAACAGGACTCATCAAAATAATACATGCTTTTACAGGCATTAGTTCAGTCCGACCCACACTCCTATTCAGAACAGACGGTGGCGGTATTGCGCCTAAAAGCCGTTTGCCAACCGCCATAAAAGCGACGAAGAAGAAGCAGCAACGCAGTCAACATGGCTGCCTCCGTGAGGAAAGCTGCCCATGATATAGAAACGCGAAAGCGGACCGATGATGTGCTTCTGTCGGAGGGAATCGACTTCAGCTCCCTGCTGCTGTCACCGGCCGTGCTGGACGGACTGACCTCCGCCGGTTTCCAGAAACCCTCCCCGATCCAGCTCAAGGCGATCCCGCTGGGCCGCTGCGGATTGGGTGGGTTCATGAAACCGCGCGGGCCGCTTCACATGCGTTTGTTTACATGGTTTATAGATGCAGAAACATTTCACGTCATTTGTGCTGAGTAATGGGAGTTTAGGGTTAATTGTTTAAACATAAATTCATACAAATTCAATGTGAGCCTTTATTGCATGGCGTTGCCATAGAGGAACTTACATTCTCTGTATTTTTCTTAAAATAAGTATATAAAATCCATGTTTTACTGTTTGATTCTGAAAGGGAGGTCTTTTACTTTAGTATGACGAGTAATTGATCACATGCATGATCAGGAAATCTTGGTTGCAGTTGCTTCTTCTGGACCTGCAACGTTAATAAAGTCATAATCCGAGGGGTCCAATAGTTTATTTATTGTTCCATATTTAGGAAACGTTAATTCAAGAAAAGTAAATTTTGTCTAGATTGAATCGTTTATTTCGGGATCCAAACTTTACAGGTTTATTGTTATTTATTTGTTATCATGTTTAAAATCTCACGACTGAAAATCATAAGGAGTTTCTAATCCACACCCAAATTATGTTTGGACTTGGCCCACTTTTGTGGAAATTTCCAGACAGGCAGAGTCAAGAGGCCTCCTGCTTCTGTATGGAGCACCAGGTGAAATGGGGTGGGCGTGGATTTTGTAATATCAATTTGATTTAAAAAAACAAAACAAAACCATTCAAAATGCATGCATTAAAAGGGTTAAATAGCATCAATGCAAACAGGACATAAAGTTCTCAGGCATTGTGCCTGATTTCTGGCAAAAATTACAACTACCGTATTTTACGGACTATAAGCCGCTACTTTTTTCCTAGGTTTTGAACCATGCAGCTTATACAAAGGTGCAGCTATTCTGTGGATTTTTCTTCCACCGCTAGGGGCGCTCTAACCGGAATTAGAATCAAAAATAAGATGGACAAAAAATCAATGCAAAGAAGAACACGCTACTTTTTCTTTAGCAGATAGGAAGCGGACGATAAATTATTTTCAAATCCTCGCCCCTTCATCATGGAACCCACACGAAGAAGTTCGTATGATGCAAGTTTTAAGTTGAAGGCCATCGATCTTGCTATCCAGGAAGGAAACCGCGCTGCTGCACGCAAGCTTAGAATCAATGAATTTATGGTGAGACGTTGGAGGTGGCAGCGGGAAGAGCTCGTGCAATGCCAAAAGTCAAGAAAAGCTTTCAGAGGACATAAAAACAGGTGGCCTGAACTTGAAAATGTCCTGGAGGACTGGGTGAACACAGAGAGCAGGTGGCCGAGGTGTATCCACTGTACAGATCCGACTGAAAGCTAAAACAATCGCCCGCGAAATGAATATTGAAGATCTATGAATAACCTCTCCTGTCCTCTCCTCTTTGCTCTGTGTAAACAGCCTGCCATTATCTCCAATTTTCAGTTAATATTTATCACGCGATTGTTCCTCTCTGCAAAATCAATCATGGCTTCAGTGTCTCTGAAGAGTGCAGAATTTTGACAGAAATATCGCAATTTTAAGCTTTGTTACTTTTTCAAACCTGATTCATTTAAGGACTGTCGGAAAATTAAAATTCCCACAATAATGCTGGTTTTTGCTGTTTCTTTCTACAATAAACGGTGTGTTTTTGGCAATGTTCCTTTTAAAGAAAATATACATGGAGTTTAGAGGGTTAATACTATATCAATCGACAGCTATTATAATAATGAATAACTGGTCGTCATGTAAATCACTTACCAAATGATAGTTACTTTCCACTCGCAGATTGTCTTTGTCATTAAATGCTCTCGCCTGCAGCTGTGAAGCAGAGAGCCGCTAATCACAATGTACTTAAAGTAAACACCTCTGATTGGTCATACAGTTTAACGGTGGATAGGATGCACTTGACTTGATGCAGTAGATTGGGCTCTCTCGTCGGTGAAGCATCAATATTTCATGCAATCAAGTTTAATTTTCTGTGGAAGCCGAAATGGTGATTGTGATTATTCAGACTAATTATCCAGCCCCTTGTCTATTCATTGTTTCAGATTTGATTGTACAGGCCAAGTCTGGCACGGGGAAGACATGTGTGTTCTCCACCATCGCCCTGGACTCTCTGGTCCTGGAGAATCCTGCCACTCAGGTGAGCAGATTTGGATGGTTGGATGAATATGCTCAGATGAAGGTTTAACCCAGTTATAAAAAACATTACCTTGAAAATGTCCTCTAGACTTTCCTTAAGACATTGTGAAAGAATATATACAGGTGGCTGCAAGTCGCTATACAGTCAGGATTATTCCGGTAATATCAGTGTTATAATAGTGGTTGAGGATGTGTGAACGCCAGGGACAAACAGTTTGAACATTTGAGGGATTTATATGTTATTATTGATGTGTGTGTATAATCAATAAAATGTGTTTTGTTTTTCATTACTGTATAGCTACTTTTGCAGCCCTCTGTGTAGTCTTTGGGCCCAGGGGAATATTGTTTTTTTCTCTAATATATTCCTTATATTAGAGAAAAAAAACAGTTGGCTGTTTCTCCGAATGTGGAATATCGAAGATATGCATACATGTGCAATGTATAAAAAATGTCATATGGAAAGCATTTATTTACCACAATGTTCATGTTTTTAAAATTTCTGACTTTTGTGAAAACTTTTGAATGTGATTTAAAAAATGTAAAGTTGTACTGTTAGATACTCGCACAAAGTATTTCTTTCAGAAAAATTTTCTGTATTCTCCCCATCATATGAAATATAGAATATTTAAATATAATTAATTAATTCATTCATCTACCGAAACCGCTTATCCAGTAAATAATAATGGAACAAATTCAGAGTAAAACAAAACCTTTATATTGAAATTTACCACTGCTCAATTTTACTGACAACAGATGGTCACTTCAGTAATCACTTTTTGAGGGTCTTAATTTGATGTCTTTAAGCTGCTTGGTGTCAAAAGGGTAAATGAAAGAGGTTGTTGTTGAACTGGCTGCATTCTGGTGATATCTTATTAGCTGCAGGGTCAAACACC
Source organism: Serranus cabrilla (assembly GCA_903364295.1). Lineage (NCBI taxonomy): Eukaryota > Metazoa > Chordata > Actinopteri > Perciformes > Serranidae > Serranus > Serranus cabrilla. Next base: position 584,836 of record CAFUXE010000199.1, read on the forward strand.
TGCCTCTGTGTTAACCTGTGGCTGCTGTTGACATTTCACTTCCCTGACAAACTCTCCCTCCTGCAGGTTCTTGTCCTGGCTCCTACACGTGAGATAGCGGTGCAGATCCACTCAGTGGTGATGGCCATAGGCTGCGCCATGGAGGGCCTCGAGTGCCATGTTTTCATTGGGGGCCGGCCTGTGAGTCAGGACAAAACCCATCTGAAGAAGTGCCACGTAGCCGTGGGGTCACCTGGTAAAAGGCCAATGGACGATTAATGGAGAGGCATTACCTGTTTATGTAACAGTTTTTTATGTTTTGTAACTGTGCTCCTGGTTATGCACGCAGGTCGAATCAAGCAGCTTATCGAGCTGGGCATGTTATCCACCACCAGCATCAGACTGTTTGTTCTGGATGAGGCAGACAAGCTGCTGGAAGAGGGCAGCTTCCAGGAACAGATAAAGTAAGATGGACAGCATCATCTATAATCACACTCATATTTAATAATATGGTGCAGCAGCAGGGTGGTGGTGTTATTCAACAAGAGTGCTCAGAATGGAGTCCTGCATTATAAATCTGTATGAATGAAATATCATGCTTATTTACAGTCCGCACAGGCTGAAACTCACCCACCTCCTCTGCTTATCTCTACAGCTGGATCTTCTCCTCTCTGCCCCTGAACAAACAGATGCTTGCACTCTCTGCCACCTACCCAGAATCCCTTGCTCAGCATCTTACTCGCTACATGAGAGAGCCTACTTTTGTCAGACTCAATCCCAGTGACATGGGCCTCAAAGGTAAAACTAACTTAAAGGGCTGAAGCTTCACTTTCTGTCATGTATATTAACTTGCAGCTATGTCTAGTTAGTACTGCTACAGTGTCACAAATTAACTGCTGTCATGTTTAATGGAGAGACATGATAAGACAACACTGACGGGATGACAAAGACTGTAACGTGACATGCTTTAAGGGGTTATTTCCTGACAGAACATTTACTTTTGAGGGTATGAGGTGATCGACATTAAGCAAAGGCTGAATCCAGAAGTCCTGACATCTTGCAGATATTCTGCAGACTTCACTAGATTTAACTGATTTAATTACTTTTTTTTACTTTTTTTATTCAAGCAGTATACCTTCCAGTTGCCCTCAAATCAAAACAAAAAAAACGTATTTTGAATGTGTAAAAAAATGAATGTATATGAATTCAAATAGGCCAGAAGTAATAATCAATAGCATCATGTTACAGAAATAAAGTAAAGGCTACAATGGTAATTAAAATGCATTTAAATTATTGGCATCTACCCTGTAAAAACTGCAGTGTAATGCCATAAACTAGGCTAAGACAAATGGTTTAAAATAACAAAATAAGCTCTTCCAATGTATTTATATTCATAAGTAAGTAGAATTCAAATGATTGGCTCCTCATTCATGAATGTTCCTGTATTTGTATCTGTATATGTATAGTTTACATGTTATAGAGAAATGTCTGTATATCATGTTCACTTACAGAAAAACCCTACAAATGGGATTTATATCTTCTCTGCAGGGACACAACGTGTTATTTGTTCTAGTTGTCGCCTGAATGTTTCTACAGCAATGTGTGAAACAGATTTGAGGCCTGTCTATCAGTGGCATTTATAGCCTTGCAGTCTCGCACCCTCACAGACTAGACATGTTGATTATCACAGTATGTACGACTCACTGAAGTCCACAAGGGCTCAGTATGTAAGTCCAGAGCGTGGACATTTGGATTCAGCCAAAGAGAAACATGATGCCCATCCTAAAGTCTTTCATCTCTATGACAAAATCACATTCAGGCCTTTGTGTTTACTTTGGAATTTGAACCAGACAAAGTGGCTGTGTACACTTCACACCAAAAGAGCCCTGAATGATTTCTTCCTCCCGTAAAAACACACACCTGTTCTGCTCCTTAGTCACGAATGCTTAAATATATTTCCCCATCTATGTCGTCTTTGTGTGCCCCCTGCAAGGTCTGAAGCAGTATTACAAGCTGGTGCAGTCCCACCCTTTACCTCACAGGGTTTTCGAGGAGAAGGTGCAGCACTTGCTCGAGCTTTTCAGTAAAATCCCGTTCAACCAGGCGCTGGTGTTCTCCAACTTACACACAAGGTATTTCATGTTTACACTTATCCTCATAGTTTCTCCTGGTTGTCAACTATTTTATTCATTAGACATGAAAACTGATGATGTATCTATGTGGATTGCAACCACAGGGCTCAGCACCTGGCAGACATCCTGTGCTCCAAAGGCTTACCTGCTGTTTGTATCTCAGGTGAGATACAAGTCTTTTTGTTTACTATTGTCATTACAAAAAAATATAATATTGTTATAAATATTGTTGGCAATTTTGATAATAGGGGGATGATTTATGTAATTAAAAGAGCATACATTTGAACTTTTTTTTTTTAACTGTTTGCCAGCATTAGTTCAGGGTTGTGTAACTTATCATAGGCCTTTCATTATTTAGTAATTAAAAGATTGAATGTAAAATTAACTGATTGCAAACAATCTTGAAGCATTTATCATTAAAAAGAGATTTAGGTCTCCCTTACAAACACGAGGACAAACATAAGTTTTGCATTGGCCAATTTCTTAGCAGAGCTGATTTCAGCTGATGTCATCAGATTTAATGTGGCTGTGTGTGTTCAGGGGGTCTGAGTCAGGACCAGAGACTGGAGGCCATGTCAAAACTGAAGCAGTACCAGTGCAGGGTGCTCATCTCCACCGACTTGGTGAGACACGCGTTGTGCTGCTTTTTCCATTTTTCCATTCTTCTCTGTATGGATCTGTCATCTCACATCATTAATCCTGGTGGTTTTCTCTTTATCCCTTCCCATCAGACCTCCAGAGGTATAGATGCAGAGAAAGTAAACTTGGTGATAAACCTGGACGTGCCGCAGGACTGGGAGACGTATATGCACCGAATCGGACGTGCTGGTCGCTTTGGTTTGTCCCTTTACATTCTGCAGCTTTTTTTATAGAGAATTAGCAGAAGGGATTTTTAGGGGGTTCAAGGTCAAAGATTAATTTAGGAGCCCAGCACTTTGTGTCATGTTGTTCTCGTCAGAAATCTGTAATAAAAATTAATCAATCTATCAATTTATTAATTAAAATGATTTAAAGCATATACGGGTTGAGAACATTATGGTGTCATAAGCTGTTTCTGTTGATACCATTTGATACATGATTTGGTGCTCGCTTTTTAAACACACAACACCGTCATATACTATGCAGGAATTTTTCTAACTTGGCCTCGGCTCAATGAAAGTGAAAGCAAGCCTCAGACCCACTCTTGTTTTGTAACAGTGCAAAATAAATGCAAAAACAGTGAGGCAAAGCGCCAAGCAGACAAGCCCTCTGTCTGCTATTCTGGATACAGGCAGAAGGCAGGATGTCTGCAGATACAGACATCACCACACACTTCTAGTGGATCATAAGTGATAGCAGACAGGGAATACTTTCAGAGTCTATACATAGTTTTTAAGGAAAATCCTGCATGGTATACCTTTTAAAGGGCAAATACAAAATGCTTGTTTTGCTGCATTCATTCATTATTATAAGGGGATATTTTAAAGAAGCTTATCATTTACTAACAAACACAGCCTGCTGTTGTTTGCAGATATAATTATTTTTTCTGGTTGTAAATTATTAGTAGAAAAGCTGTTTTTTTCAAGCAGTTATGTTCTAATTTAGACTTCATTTTCCTCCTGACTGCATTAAACACCATCTTGAAGATTAGCTTGAGTCTCTGGTGTATTAGGAGGTGTGACCCACCTAGCAAGGTCAAAAGGTTCCTAATCATCTGTATTTAATTAGAATTATCTTGACTTTACTTGTGTTGTCTCCGTAAGAGAAGTTATTTTAATCTCCTTGTTTGTCTATGTCCTATCCCTGGACACACAACGCACACACCCTCCTTATTATTTCATCCTATTATTTGAATGGGTTCTCATCAGGATGACATGTTGTTTGCAGGCACTCAGGGGCTGGCTGTAACGTACTGTTGCCATGGTGAGGAGGAGAATAAGATGATGGCCATCGCTCAAAAGTGTGGCCTGAGTTTGTCTACGTTGCCATGTGAGTCCTGCCATTATGTCTTTGAAGAGTTTTACATGAAACTTGTTTCTTTTACTCTTTAATGTGGAGAAGTAATCCCAGCCTGTCTTTTGTCCTTTTTAGCCACCATAGAGCCCGGGTTAATGGACGAGCCGTGTGACTGGGATGTCTGCTCTGAGGCTTCCACTCCCTTACCCCAGCTGTCCTCCAAGTCGGAGAAGAAGAAGCGTGCCAAGCCAGTCACAGATCAAGCTGTGGAGCACAGCGCTCAGAGGGGGCTGGAGAAGACCCGTCCAGCACCCAAACTGGAAGCAAACAGTGATAGTAACCTGAGAATAGCATCTCCTGAAAAGGAGGCTCTCCCACACTGTCCCCCTCAGGCAACGCCAAGTCGAAAAGAGCTGCAAGATGCGCTGCCAAAGATCCCTCCTCTCAGCTCGTTCAAGAGTTCTAGTTCTAGGTTTATGACCTTTGAGGAGGCGGAGCGGGACTTCTACAGCTTCATTACCACAGGGTTGGGGAGATCAGTGGAGGTCATCAGGGAGTTCAGAGGTGGAGAGGGCGGTGATCAGAATGGGCATAGAGAGACTTCCACACTTAATGACGACGGAGCGCAGAGTTTAAATAGAAAACAGCGGAAATCTTTCCATTCACCTCCAAGGTCAATTTCTGGCTCTTCAGACTCGCAGTCTGACAAGAATGAGACAAATCAGATTAGAGGAAGTGAATGCAGAGCAATCACTGAGCCTCAGACGGAAGCCAGACAAACACCCACTGAGCCCAAGCCAAAGGCAGGGACCATCAGATCCAAAGTCCCTACTTCCTCTGCGCTCAAAACGTATCATCAGACAGCCTGCGCATCAAGCATGAGAGCGTCTCAGCCTGACAACTGTGAATCTGCACCAGTCGTTAAATCAAGAGGGCAACCCAGTCAGACGCCTCAGGCACAGACTGGCAGAAATGAATCCAGAAAGATGAAAGAAATTACTGGGAAACCGAGTAAAAAGATGTCAGAGAAGATGAGCAAGAAGCAAAAGAGGGAAAGGGATGAAGGAGAACATGATAATGATGTTGATAATGAGGAGGAGGAAGAGGAGGAGGAGTGGAGCGCTGAAGCTTACTGGAGAGCCAGCTACAGAGCCTGGAGTGACTACTACGCTTCAATGTCTTCTTTCCAAGAGCAAGATTACCAAAGTTACTACAGTGTAGCCCACAACTGGATGGCAGCTTATCGTATGAACACTGTCTACATGGAGGAACTCATGAAACACTGAAATCTGGACAGTTTGAGTAAGAAGAAGTGTCTCACAGGAAAAAAGGAATTGAATACAAATGGTTGCACTTCTGGTCTAAAAACTTTGCACTTACATTTTTTTTAATGGATGTGTATTTTTCAATGTATTCCTATCACATCCTGTATGTCCCAGTTACCTTCCTAATAAATGACCACTATACAGCATGTATTTTGAAGCATTCATCTGCCATGGCTCTACACCAGTGATAATCAACTTTGGAGAAAAATCTGGTGACATGTATCTATTGATTTTAACAGAAAATTATTGCATAAGAATGCATCAAATTAGAGCGAGAAGGCTTATCTTTGTGTAATTGCTGTAGTAGGATCAGATTGGGATCTATGCAAGGGTATATGCAAGAGTATACAGACCATGTGCATCACTAACCATTCATCCAAACTGACGTTTAAAGGAGAAGGTGAAGGGGTGCAAAACTGTTATTTACTAATCTCTTCAGCAGGGCATGGGCAAGGTCAGACAACTCCACATGCTCCTGATTACAGGCTAATCAACCACATTCAGCCAATCAGAGCTGGGCAAAACACCCTTGAATTAATGAATTCAACACCAGTGGCCCACTTCAGGCCATTTTTGTTATCACTGTAGCGTTTATGTCACCAGTTAAATCATTGTGCGGGGAGGTGAATGGCTCCATTATACTCTGAGCTGCAGCACTTTGATGTGCACTATAGGAGACAGAACTGTCTAGCATGAAGGAAAGAGATCTTTCACATTTAAAGACGAAAAACAGGTGAAATTATGGCCGTGCACACTTTCTGCAACGAAACAACCTTGCACTACGAGACTCGCATGGAAACGATGTTTTTCATATTCAACTGCACAGTCCTAACTTTGGCACTGCTCTTTGGTTCACCCGGGAACCTGTGGGTTTGTTGGGTTGTTTTCAGGACCAAGAGCCTGCAGACTTTTAATAACGCGCTGCTGGTCAGCTTGGCTGCAAGTGACCTCCTGAAGTGCTCCGTGGACACGCCGCTGCTGCTCTTCTCCTTTCTGCACTACGGGAAGGACAGCCAGGTGTCGGTGCCTGTGTGCACCCTGCAGCAGTTCACCTACGCGCTGTGCAGCTGTGTCCAGCTGCTCACACTGGTCAGTATCAGCGTGGATCGCTTCCAAGCCATCGCGTTTCCATTCCAGACCGAGAGGAGGAAAGCGAGGGTCCGTGTCTGGATCCTGTCCATCTGGGCATGTGGACTCATTCTGGCTGTGATCTCCCTGGCTCTTTCCAAAAAGGCACTTTTTTACATGCTCTGCCGTCCACATGTTGGATGGCATGGGGATGAAAGTCTTCAGTATTCGGATCCGTTTGGACCCTACGTGCTGGTCCCGGTGTGGGGCTTGTCTCTGACTGTGATTATTGTCCACTACGTGCGCATATTCAAACTTGTAAGGCAGCACCGAAAGAAAGTGTTCAGTCGGGGGGTCCAGCTGAGGCCCACAGTATCGGAGCACGTTTGGGGCTGGCAGAGTGTGCCTGCGTCAGCACCATGGACAGCTCTGGGCTCCTTCAGCCCGAAGCCTCCCCGTAAGACAGTGCTCTTGGTGGCCGAAGCTAGTGCTCCCCGGGCATGCTTATCCACAGGAGCGCCCCCGGGGAGACCTCCGGAGATCGTGGGGGCAGTGTGTCTGCTGACACCCGGGGCCAAAGAGCGGGGGAAGAAACGGATGGAGGGCACGCTGGCACAGAGATTTGGGTACATAATCATTGCGTTCACACTTTTCTGGGTGCCCATGGTGGTCATTTTGCTCATGAACGTCATTTCATGGCAGGAGACAGACAAAGTAAGTGCGACACTTTTTTTCACTAGTGCAAATGCCCATGCAATACTGAAATACAATGTTGACACATTCAACACAACTTTAACTTTTGAGGTTTCTAGTATCTGTCCTCCAAAGAAGCTGTACTTAATAATAATAACCTTTCCAAATAATACAACAAAGCCTCAAACTGAAGCCACCTAAACCAAACTCAATGCTAACAAGGAAATCAGAGATGGTAGACTTCACCCCCCAGCGCCCTCTGTTGGCCAGAGGATGTATATGCAGCAGAAACACAGACAGACAGACACCTCCGCCCAAAACAAAACTTAACTCCCACTCAATGGGGTGAAGTAACTACACCTGCAAGCAGGTATCAACGGGGTCCAAGCCTCCCACGCAAGTCGGAACACGCAACTTATGGAGGCCATGCATGGTTGGCCCTCAGGACACAGATCGACAGGAAGTTATTCCTTTGTAACTCAGGCATTTTTTGGGTTAACTTGCAGTAATGCATGTAGCAGTGTAGTTTGTCCAGAAATGACAGAAAAATGCCATTTTTATGGGATGTCAAAACCTGGAAAAAGTCATACTATAGTAGGCTATGTCAATTTTTT
>CAFUXE010000199.1:592614-626712 GCA_903364295.1 Serranus cabrilla
TTGAGCATATGGCCAGAAATGTAAGAAAATCACCATTTTATGGGATTTCCAAAAACTAGGAAAAAAAAGTCATACTATAGTATGTCAATTTTTGACAAAATTTGTCAAATTTTAAAATGCCTAAAAATGCTTAAAATAGCTCGATTATACTCTGTTGATATATACCAGAGCATCTATCAGGTGCTGACTGATATATGTCTCTAAATCAAGGTTATGACCCTATTTTCTCCAAAACACACATATCCAGCCTGTTTGAGCTCTCTCAATTTCAGCAGTTTCTGCCTTATTCAGGCTGAAGCTGTTTCAGTGGGTAGGGAGGCTATGTTAATGAGGAACTGCTGTCATTGGCTGCCTGGTTGTTAGGGTTATGGAGGCGTGTCGGAGGCGTGCCGGGAGGCAGAGAGGAGATAAACATGTAACAACAAGGCTGGGCACATAAGGACAAACCGGCGCATTATCAAATACTATACAACCGTACATATTTGATCCAGAATCGACCCTGAAAATGAGGATGCAGCTTATGAAGTGTTGCCACAGCGACTACAGCAGGATGCCTGTGCATGGTAGGTTAAATTTCACTGTGTAGTTGATATTACATCGTGTTTACGCTAAAGTTAGCCGTAGCCGTATCAGCTGCTAATGGAACATTAGCACACAATTGGAACATTTGTCATGTACGATGTGACATTCTGTTACCTGCCGAAGTGTCCACACAGTGTGTCTTTTCTCGTTTCATTTTATGTTTTGCGTGTTCACCCATGCTGGTGTTTAGAACGTGACTCAGTTTTATTGTCAAGATTACTTGGATAGCTACTGTTACTGTTCATGAAATATTACGGCAGTCACTGTGTCGGCGAGGATAAAAAAAAATTAACAGACATGATGTGACGTTACTTATAAAGTGTTAACTGCAAAATACATTGAATAGATAAATTGGTAATCCTGTTGCAACAGGTGTTATGGTTGCATGTGACCATCGTGTGTACTACAATATTTCATTACATCAGTTGTCTATTTTGAAATCCTGCAGGTATCATTACCAAATTAAATAGTCGCCAACAAGATGCTTTTAGTTTGTAAAAATAACCTAACTACTGCTTTTCATTTCATAGGTAACCAGAAGAATGAACCAGCTGCAAAACCCACCTAGCTGCATGGTTGAACATCCTGGTCTGGAGCCTGTCGTCCTCAATGTTTTCACTGTTCAGAATGCATTGAACATGTATAGAGCTGACTATGGCCCATTACGCCTTAGAGGTGTTGAGCAGTAAGCATGGCTTTTGCAATCAATGTATACAACTTGCCAAATCATAATTTGAACATGAATTTTGATTATACTGTGTGTCAATAAATAAGTAAAGTATTGTTATGAGTCTTAACTTGTCAGATGTGCAGATCAACACCTAGGGCTACTGAAAAAGAAATAATGTGGCTGCAGTATTCAGTGTTGTGACAACTAAAAGTAAACATACCATATCCATTTACCAATCAAATGTATTTGTTGGAACCATAGACTGTAAAAGGTTGTAACTCATGGTAACGGATAATAGTAATACTGTAAGCCGGGAAAATGTTATGAATCCTCAGACTGTTACAATACCATGCAACCCCACAATAACAAGTGTTTTTTCATTATAAGCAAATTGGGCAGACAATAAGTACAGAAGATATTTACTTTATTTTAATAATATGTACAAAATGTCATAAATCAAATACAATGCAAAGGAGCGAATTTCCCGATGCTCAGGGCAGATACACAGGGTTCAGACTGCCTCTTGAATAAACCGCGACACAGAGCTGGCAATGACGTCCTCTTTGGCTGACTTGCTGAACTGCACGCGCAGGTCTTCAGGGACGGGGATCTCTTGAAGCCTTTCCTGGAAAGGTGCAGGATCTGGGAAGACCTGACTGAAGACTAGGTCCATCAAATCATCCATGTAATCTAAAGAGAAACACAAACATATCAGTACCTCATCTACAAAACCATGAATCACATTAGACTGTGCACTGTAGATAAATACCATAAATGTTTTATTGTGTTTTCTAAATTGTTCCATTATATTTCATACAGTGTTGTATATATATATATATTTAACTGTTCATGTAAATGTGTTTAAAAAGGTAAAATTAATATTTTAAAACTTTGACTGGCTTCGCTACACATTTTCCCGTCCTTGAATTTGAAAGTGGTTCACTGTCAGGTGTCTTTTGTGGATGGTCGGCATTTTCATTGAAATGCATTCCAGACAGGAACAGTCTGAGAAGGAAATTAGTGGTAATTGTAAGACCTAACAAAAACAAAAACACTAGACCTGCAAGCAGGTATCATCGGGGTCCAAGCCTCCCGCGCAAGTTGGAACTTGCGACTTACGGAGGTCATGCATGTCGGACCCAGAGGACATAGACTGGGAGCGATAGTAGTGCGACAGGCTGAATTTGTAGTGATTTGGATTTGTTTTTCTAATAAGCCACGCCAACATTGACCAATCATTACACAGGGTTTGGGGGTTAATAGATCCCTGCCAAATTAAAAATTTGGCAGGGATCCTCTTGATGAGCTTGGGGACAAGTGGGTCAAGTTTGAAATCAAAAGCATTTACTTTGACCAAAATATGAAACAATGTGTTTTTTTGCTAGCACAAAAGTTTGTTTGATTGTAACTAACGTGTTCTTTACAGTTTGGAAATTCTTTTGATAATTTGTCATCAAACTTATCTGGAGATTGTATGTGCAAAGTTTCACGCAGATAGCGCTTAAACTGTAGGAGTAGTCTGAAAAAGTAGGTTTGCGATATTCAGTGGATTAGCCAAGGAAATATGCAGCAGAAGTGGGCAGGGCCTATGTCAGAAAACCCAGTGCTATTCAGGGAATACAGTGATATAACAAATTATGAATGTGTCATTTAAATTTTGGAAGTTACAGGCAAAAACGCGTTTCCATCCATTGTATGGTATGGAAGATTTGTGTCTTATTCTATACGTACCCTTAAAATATCAAAGCTCTCAGCATAACAGTTTGTCAGAAATTAATGTTTTTTGTTTATCTTGCAATAAGCCACGCCCACATGGACCACTCATGACCACCTTCAAGATCTGGCCTCTAGACTGAATGTTGCATTGGAGTCTGACTGTTTATGTGTGTGTGTGTGGGGGGGGCATGACAGAATCCACATTGATCCTCCTGATGTACCTTGAGCAGGTTTCTTTTGGGGTTTTGAATCGCTCTTAGTCTGGCCCCTCCCCTGGGGCCACTGTGCCATGGGAGACCCAACAGACAACTCAGCTCCCAGGATCATCAGGGCACACAAACCCTTCCACCACGGTAAGGTGGCGATTCACGGAAGGGAAAAAAAAAAAAAGTTAGCATTAGCTGTTGTGTCTGGCCATGACAGGAACAATTCTAGTTAAATCTGTTGTGTAATTAGCTGCTAAATGAGGCCACAACAATTCTATGTTAACCACTTGTACAATGCTAGTTTTTGCTGCTATATTTGGCCATAATAGAGGGCTATAAAACAAACAAAAAAAATGTGTCATTAGCTGCTAATTTGTCCACCACAGGGAGATTTAGTTAAACTAACAATGGCAACCATCTTAGTTGCTTTGTTTGGTCTATAGACTTACTATGACTTACTGCATTGAAGAGGACATCACAGGAGGGCTGTCCCAGGAGCTCAGAGGCTCCATCTGGGATCGTCACTGGTGCCAATTTGTCCACCATAGTAGTAATGTTAAAGTGAACCAAATGAATTTTGGTGGGAATGCTGAATGCCATTATACCATGTTTAAGACCTTGAAGTTGGAATAGTTTGAAAAGTTTAATACCAGTGTTTTAAGTTTAATTTTAGGGTAAGACCACTGAAGTGCTAAACCTTTGTTGATAAAATAGTTTGATGAGACCCGTCCAAGAGCAACGCACCAATCAGAAACCAAGATACTGATACAAATGTAGGCAGTTGTCAAAAACCGTGTATCATGATTGAGTGGTGATAAAACACAACGGTAGTAATGTAGGGACAGATGTCCCAAAACCCGCGAGTGAGCAATGCACCAATCAGAAAGACACTGATGTAAATGGTGGCAGTTCACTAAAATGCTCAGTCATGGTTGCAGAGAACCAGTTATTACACAGCAGTGTGTAGAGAAAGATGTCCCCAAAACAGCTTATGAGCAACACCCCAGTCAAAAATGACAGCAAATGATGTAAATGTAGGCAGCTGTCTAAAACATTTAGTCATAGTTGAGTAGAACTGGTGACAAAACACAGAACCAGTCAAAAAGTGTCATGGTTGAGTAACACATTTGTATGTAGAAACAGATTTCCCTTATTTACATCTAGGCAGTTGTGTAAAACCTTGCATCATGATTTGATTGAGTAAAACACAGCAGTAACATGTGGAGACTGCAGTCTCCAAAACACAATCAATGCATCAATCAGAAGCAGCATAAAAATAAAAATAACAAACTGAGCCAAGTCATGGTGTAGGAGAAGAGGTGAAAAAAAAGCAGCATTGAGACAGAGGTATCTGAATTTGCGTATGAGCGATAGATCAGGTAGGAAAGGAGAGACAGATGCTCCCAAAACAGTTTAAGCACAATGCATCAATCACAAGCAGCATAAAAATAACAAACTGAGCCAAGTCATGGTGTAGGAGAAGAGGTGAAAAAAAGCAGCATTTGCTCAAGAGCAATGCATCAATCAGAAACTTTTTACATTTAGGCAGTTGTGAAAACCTTGCATCATGATTTGATTGAGTAAAACACAGCAGTAACATGTGGAGACTGCAGTCTCCAAAGCACAATTCAATCAGAAGCAACATAAAAATAATAAAGTGAGCTGAGTCATGGTGTGGGAGAAAATAGAATTTTGAGACAAAGGTCCCAAAACAGCTTGAGAGCAATGTACCAATCAGAAGCAGATCAAAAATGATAGTCAGCTGTCTAAGGTGCTGAGTCATGGTAAATGAAAAGCACTCAGTCAATATTTGTATGTAGACATTGATGAAAAGGTAGGCAGTTTTAAAATGTACTGAGTCATTGTTTGGCAAACTGGTGAGTTTCCCCAAAAAACGTAAGATCAATGCACCAATCAGAAATGAAGCAGTTGTCAAAAAGCATGAAACATGGTGGAGTACAAGTAGTGACCGTAAAATTTGAAAACAGATGTCCCCAAAACAGCTTGAGAGCAATGTCTCAATCAGAAAGTCATGTAAAGGAAAAGCACTCAAATCAATATTTGTATTAAGACACTGATGAAAATGTGTGAGATTGTGAGAAAAAGTGGTAATAAACTGTTGAGTTTCCCCAAAACGTAAGAGCAATGCATCAATCAGAAGCAGCATAAAAATGACAAAGTGAGCTGAGTCATGATGTAGGAGACAGATGAAAAAAGCAGTATTTTGAGACAGAGGTCTCCGAATTTGCATATGAGCGATAGATCAGGCAGGAAAGGAGACAGATGACACAAAACAGCTAAACCTCAATGCATCCATCAGAAACAGAAAGATATGGATGTAACTACAGGCAGTGGTTGAAAACCATGCATCAGTTGTGTAGAGCTGGGGTAAAACAATGTAGAAATAGAGGTGCCAAAACAGCTTGAGAGCAATGTACCAATCAGAAAAAGTCATGGTAAAGGAAAAGCACTCAGATCAATAGTTGTATGTAGACACTGATGAAAAGGTAGGCATTTGTTTTAAAATGTACTGAGTCATGGTGAGAAAGAGTGGTGATAAACTGGTTTGTTTCCCCAAAAACGTAAGCGCAACGCACCAATCAGAAACAGAGCGCCTTATTGACATGTAGGCAGTTGTGTAAAACCTTACATCATGATTTGATTGAGTAAAGCACAGCAGTAACATGTGGAGACTGCAGTCTCCAAAACACAAGCAATGGACCAAACAGAGGTCTCCGAATTTGTGTATGAGCGATAGAACAGGTAGGAAAGGAGAGACATGTGGACAGTGTGTATTGGTTGCGAATACATTCGTTACATAATTTGGTTTTCAGTCTTACCTTTAGATGCTTCAGATTCTTTGAATTTCATACTCACATGCTGTATAGGTGGAGGTGAAGTCCTGGGACGGCTGTCCCATGCAGAAAGAGCTCCAAGGTTGAATCCCAGGCTAAAATAAAGGGAAAATGACTGTTAGCTGCTATTGCTAGCTAATGCTCCAGGCTTCATGACATGCTCAGGGAGATCCAGGCAGAAGTGGGCGTGGCCAATTACAAAGTGATTCAGCTAAATGCTGTGAACACTTGTATCTTGGAATTTTTAATTTGCGACATAATATGTCGGAGTTATGGGCCAAAACGCTTTTATCTCTATTATAGCATCACCTTCTGGTGAACATGTGTCAATTTTGTTGCCTGCCGTCAGCGCAGCAGTCTGTACCAGCCCTGTGAGTGCATACATTATGGCGTTTACGGTTTAGGCTGCAGTATGGGTTTTATATGAAGTGAATTTTGTGTCAAAATATTTGCAAATGCGTGTGGAGAGTTGCAAATGCATGTGGAAAGTTGCAAATGCGTAATGAGATTTGTGTGTCTTTACAAGAATCTGCAAATGTGTAAAACAACTTGTGTACTTGTAATCAGATTTGCAAATGTTTAAAAAAATCCACAAATATGTAGACCAATCTGCAAGTGTATTCAAATCTGCAAATGTGTGCAATGATCTGCAAATGTGTAGACCGATCTGCAAATCTGTAGACCAATCTGCAAATGTGTGCAACGATCTGCAAATATGTAGACCGATCTGCAAATACTACAGAGACATGATTGGCTCTCTTTACACAGGTGGATTTTGGAACATTTGTTCCATGACAGATCTGCAAATGCCTATCTGGATTTGTGTCTCTGTAACCCCTGGTTTGCGTGCCCTGAGCTCAGGCTGACAGGCTGCCTCTTTCCGGCTGCGTTCGGCTCTGCATCTTATGTGAGTTTTGCTGACCAGGTTCACCAACCGCCAATAAAAATAGAAGAAGAAGAAGTAGAAGAAGATCGCTGCTAACAAAGAGAGGGGTCAGACGTTTGGGGCTACGGATCATCCATGGGTAAGCAACGTTTACTTTATTTTATTTTTTTAAACAAACGCGATGTAAAATATTTATAATGGAATACATATGTGAAGTTATCATGGATAGACTAATATTAGGTAATAATGGACTAATGCAGAGGGCTATTTGCTACTAGCTGCTAGCTCTCTCACTCTTGGCCTTTGTGTAAATGTATGACTGTATGACATCTTTTGTGAATTTGGTGTAATTGTTAAGTGACCTAACGTTACTCATGACACACATATACATACGTTGCAGCTTAAAATATGCCCAATACAAAATTTTCCAATGCTGGTGCTGGGCCCATTGCACTGCATGTTTAAGATGTTTCCCTCTTCCCACACAACTGATTCAAATGAATGGGTGGTTATCAGGCTTGATTATGAGCTGATCATTTGAATCAGGTGTGTTGGGAGAGGGAAACATCTTAAACATGCAGTACAATGGGCCCAGGACCAGCGTTGGAAAATGCTGTATTATAAGTTGCAATGTATGTATATGTGTGTCATGAGTAACGTTAGGTCACTTAATAATTACACCAAATTCACAAAAGATGTCATACAGTCATACATTTAAACAAAGGCCAAGAGTGAGAGAGCTAACAGCTAGTAGCAATAGCCCTGTGCATTAGAGTCACTAATTACCTAATATTAGTCTATCCATGATAACTTCACATATGCATTCCATTATAAATCTATTATATTGCGTTTGTTTAAAAAAATAAAATAAAGTAAACGTCACTTACCCATGGATGATCCGTAGCCCCAAACGTCTGACCCCTCTCTTTGTTAGCAGCGATCTTCTTCTTCTTCTATTTTTATTGGCGGTTGGTGAACTGGTCAGCAAAACTCACGTAAACTCACGTAAACTCACGTAAGATACAGAGCAAGCAGAGCCGAACGCAGCCGGAAAGAAGCAGCCTGTGAGCCTGAGCTCAGGGCACTCAAACCCGGGGTTACAGAGACACAAATCCAGATACGCATTTGCATATCTGTCACTGAACAAATGTTCCAAAATCAACGTGTGTAAAGAAAGCCAATCATGTCTCTGTACGTATTTGCAGATCGGTCTACATATTTGCAGATGGTTGCAAACATTTTCAGATGGTTGCAAACATTTGCAGATCGGTCTACAAATTTGCAGATCATTGCACACATTTGCAGATCGGTCTACATATTTGCAGATCATTGCACACATTTGCAGATCTGTCTACAGATTTGCAGATTTGAATACACTTGCAGATTGGTCTACAGATTTGTGGATTTTTTTTTACACATTTGCAAATCTGATTACAAGTACACAAGTTGTTTTACACAATTGCAGATTCTTGTACAGACATGCAACTCTCATTACGCATTAGCAACTCTCATTACGCATTTGCAACTCTCCACATGCATTTGCAAATATTTTGACACAAAATTCACTTCATAGTTTTACGTAAGGAATAATAAAAATCAAAGCAATTTCAATAGGGTTCCCAGCACCGCTGGTACTGGGATCACCGGTGCTCTGCGCTACCAAACATTACATGTGTCCCCCACAGCAGCTGCAGCTTAGTCAACCAATACACCCGGCTTTACACGCAAGATTATATCAATATCTACAGTAATATCCTCAATATTCGTGACTACGGATATATATTGTGAACCCAAACTGTAAAGACATTAAAAGTACTCGACTCGGCTACGGAGCTGAGACTAGAGCAGACGGCTAGGTCTCAAAACAAATGCACACACAAACACTGTACCTCACGCAGAAACAGGTTAGACACAATAAACATGCCATGTTCCTTTCTCTCCACAGAAGCACAATGATATCTGAGCTCAATGAGAATATTCGGTAGCGATTATTATTAGAGCAAACGCTATCATCAGCAAACAGGCTCGAAAGCCGCGCTAACGCTAATGCTAACCAGCCGTCCTTTGAATCAACTCTACAGAATATTTAGACATTTACTGACGTAAACACACAAACGCCGTGTGGCATTCAGTGACAGTTCAAACACAGTTTGATGCCATGTCTCTTTATCCTTACAGAAGCCAAATGATTACTAAGCTTGATTAGCGACAGTGGCTAACGCAGATGCTAGCATCAACGGACAGGCTATGACGCTAGGCTAACGCTGTGTTGTCAAAACGTAGCTTTTATTAAACTGTAAATAGTATCACAAACACTTACCGGCGGCACCTCTGCTGCATCACGAATGGTCGGCCCCTTCCTTCAATGGCAGTTTTTTAGCAAAGCCAGCCCTGTATTGACCCTCGTTGACGAAGCTGTCAGTGGAAAAGTGGTTGGCACAGCAGAAGCTGCTGCCGGAGCATTGCCATCATAAATAACATGTATCCACTGGGTCCTCCTTTCTCCTGACGTTGGCAAAGAAAAAAAGCAGCTGTGTTGCCGTTTACAGCCGACAACACAGCAATTGTTGTGCTTTCTTTTAGGCTCAGCCATGTCTAGCCGCGGTAGCTAACTACAGACCCTTGCTTACTCATATTACCGGTGGGAGCGGAAGGTGACGTATCCTTAACCGTAACCCAAGCGCCTAATGTTACGTCACAAGTGGCGCATTCCAAAACGGCATGTTTTGTCTTCCCAGGTTCTGTTGGCTGATGGATGACTAAAGTATATATGTAAAGGCCAGGAAAAACACGTTTTTCATAATATGGGACCTTTAAAATGTCCCATTTTCAGTGTGTTGATACATATTAGAGCATAATATATCCAGAAATGACAGAAAAACACCATGTTGTGAAATGGCCAAATTTGAAAAAAGTCATACTATAACATGAGGTTTTTTTCCCCAAAAAAATTTCAAGTTTTTTAAAAATGCACCAAGTTGGCAGGATAGCTTTATAAGAGTCTGTTGATGCGTGTCAGGGTGAAACTTTTTGAAAAAGGATAGAAAAACACCATACTATGGGATGTTTTTGTCAAAACAGGTCAAATTTTAAACTTCTTTAAAACGCCCAAAAAAGCTTGTGTTGATCGTTTTAGAGCATAATACATTCAGAAATTACAGAAAAACATCATATTATGGGACGTCCAAAAATTGAAAAAAGTCATACTATAACATGTAGTTTTATTTTCCGAGAAACATCAAAAAAAATTGAAAATGCACCAAATTCGCTGGCAAGAATTTAAAGACTACATTCACCACTGATTAGCAAAATTATTTTTATACCACTTAGTCATGGGGTACCACAGATCTTCATCTTCAGAAATTTCATGCAGATCGGACTTTGCACCTTGAAGGAATGTGAAAAAGTAAATTGAGCATTTTTCGCTATTTTTTGAAAACATATTTTAAGGCGGAAGTGGGCATGGCTTTTATCATATGATTCAGCAAATCTCAAGGAACATGTACATGTAAGAATATCTAATGTGTGACATGGCACACAGGAGTTACAAGCCAACACACATAAACACATTGATTATGGCGCCACCTGTTGGTGGACAAGTGTAGAATTTGGGCGACATCCTCAGGGACTCATGGGAAACATTTATTCTAAGTATGGTGTTGATAGGTGAATCTGTTATCAAGATATGCACCACTTCCTGTTTTGACTGTTACACACAGGAAGTTGTTCCTCTGTAACCTGCACAGTTTTTGGATTATAACAGTTCTTTTGATAATTTTCTACCTTTGGGTTCCAAAGATTCCAATTTTGTTGTACCAGCCATGTGAAGGCCTACATTATGGCATTTACGGTTTAGGCTGCAGTATGGGTTTTTCTTAAGGAACAAAAAATGCAAATGAAAGTGGTTTCAATAGGGTTCGCAGCACCGCTGGTACTGGGATCGCTGGTGCTCTGCAAAAGATGAACAATTTTTAATTCAGTTCACCCTAAAATCCGAAACACATATTTTTCCTCTTATCTGTGCTATTTATCAATGTAGATAGTTTTGGTGTAAGTTGCAGAGGGCTGTTGAGTGTCTGTCCTTCAGTATAATGGAACTCGATGGTGCTCAAATGCATTTGAAAGAAAAGAAAATAGCTCCCACACAAACTGACTGTTGAGTTTTTCAAATGCATTTCCTTTAATGGTGCTTTAGACCAGAAGCACATTACCCTGTGGTTCAGTTATACTCAAGATAAGGCACACATCTCTTTGAAGGAGATCTCCAACACTCCAACTTACACCAAAACAATCTAGACTCATAAATAGCACTACAGGTTAGAGGAAAGGTTTTCAAGGAAAAGGTATTTTTGCTTGGTTATTAAAATGCACGGTGCAGTGATTTCTGATTATTCTGATCACTTAGTGTAAAGTGCAATAATGCACCACAGTAGTAATTTATGAATCAATGAATTAAACAATTTCACAGTAAAGCAATTGTATTTGTATTGTATTAATTCATTAGGAAGAATCTACACTGATTACTAATAATATAGGCTCTAGATAATACTGGTGTCCTGCTATGATATTCTGTGTTACTGAACCATCCTCTCATTTCTCCTACAGTTGCTGAAGGAGTTGGAGACATCAGCTATAGTGCTGACCTGTGTGCAGGCTGCAGTGGATCCCCTCATCTATACTTTAGTCACTAGACAGTTTCGCTCTGAACTGAGCAAGATCCTCTCCTCCTTCCAAAGGTGTCACCTAAAACGAAGGACCTAAAGGCTCAAAACGCTGTGAACATTTGAATCATATGTACTGAAGATTTTTTTTTCTTTTTGAGGAGCTTTTACTCATCTAATGTGAAGGTCAAAGGACAGCAGGTGCTGTATGCTGGTCAGACTTGAAAGCCATTTGAGGCATATTTTGGGCTATATGAATAAAAATGTAATTGAAGCTTAATAAGCATGCTACCTTGTGTTTTCTCACTTACTGTACACACACCCACAGTGATTTAGAGGCGGCTGAAGAAGAGAGCCCACAGATTTTGTATTTGTGGCAGATATAGATGTTTTATCAGGCGTTTCACAGTCGGGACACAAGACAAGGTCATAAATAATATCCAACACCTGACAAGATACGCACAGCAGTAGTCTCAACAACGACAGGTGGCATAAGAGGGCAAAGCAAAGAGAGAGGAAAACTGACTGAGCCCAGAAAAAAGACAATCAAAGGAGAGTACATAACAGAGAAAGAGAGAGAGAGAGACAAACACAATCACAGACCTCTGTTTTTGTTGTTTGTAAATAAAAATGCAATCATTTGACACTTTGAGCGGAAATATGCTTACATAATAATTCAAACTGTGTCATTGGAAAGTGCGGCTGACACAAAACGACCTGTCTTGAAACAGGAAAGCAGTAAATAAGTTGCATTTAATCACTGTCCTAGCAACAAAAATACAGGGAACCTCACTCTGCCATTACCTATGTCATACCCTTGTTGTAGTTTTCAATAGATTCTAAATGTCGGACTTGATGCTGTGAATATGAAGTCAATGTCTTCAACCCCACTGTTAAAATTACACTGAAAAAGCTCTGCTGGTCTGTGCTTGTCTTTTTTTTTTCTCCAGGTAAATTTGCGCACAGTTTGACTAAACTCTAATACTGGATCTAGGCGGCTGCTGTCACTGTGTACAGTACTAAATTACCAGCAATAGTACAAGGTCTCTGGTAGGAATGACACATCTCGTTCCAACTGCGTAAAATATTTTTGGCTTTTTTTGGGGTCGGTACTAACCTTAGGATCAGAGGGAACTAAACCACAACAGAGGAGTCTAAGGGACCTTAGGGTCTTGTGTAGTGATGCACTGATACGGTAAATATAACGCTATATATTTCCACCCATATTGGCTGATTTAATGTTATTGTTTTTTTAGTACAAATGTATGTAAAATTGGTTAAGATTTTCAGATGTCTCCATATTAAGGTAATTCAATACTCTTAAAAAAAAAAAGACCGTCATACATTTTGCTGCTAGTTTGACAGTATTCGTCTACTACTACAGAAAAAAACTCAGCTACATATGGGCAGACATAATATTAGTCCAATTCCAGTATTGCTTTTGAAATATGCTCTTGATATGGACCATATGCTGATATATTAAAGCATCTATCGCCCTGTGCGTGTGCTCTTGATCAACGTTTTATTTCATCTACGCCTAGCAGAAGTGACTGCTTCATCTGCTGTGACTGAAGCTGCTCTGCCATGCACTGGAGAAACCCCAGCACTGGTCTTGTCCAACTAAAGACAGACGTAATGGTCTGTGTAGCTGTTGGGAGTGAAAATGACATTCAAGATGAAAAAGGCCAACAGGGAGGCATCAGCTAGGAGGTTAGCAGAGCTAAAAAGGTCACCGTCCATAGTTACAAAGGTCAACTTTGATGGGATTCGATGATAAGTAATACTTAAGTTACATGTTGGGCTGTGAGTCGAGAGAACAGACAGAATAGCACATGTTTTTGGTGACAGAGATCTGTGGATGGTTCACCCAGTGTCCTCTGTGTCTCTGTGGTCACCGTCACAACAGACGTCCCTGCTTTCAGTTCTCCAGAAGGTAAAGTAAATGAAATCCTTTTGAAACACCAAGGAGGACAAAAAGTACAAACACCAAGTTTCCTAACCACATAGAGTACACATACTCAACAACTTTGAAAAATGCCCGCTGAGTTTGGGGGAAGAAAAAACGTTGACAGCTATAAAGACTACTGAAAGCATACTGTTGTTCACACAGGAGGTAGGGATACAACAGGACAACAACAAGAGAGCGAGAGAGAGAGAGAGGGAGGGAGAGAGAGGAGAGAGAGAAAGACAGACTGAGGGAGAAAGAGAGAGAACGAGAAGACAGCTTCACTGGTTCTGCCGATGGTCAAATATTACAAAATATTCTATTAACAATATTCACAAAGAACCCGGGCTCAGGACAGATTCATGTCAGAAATTCTCAGCGAACACCTTGTGCTTTTAATAGTGGTTATTTGAATTCAAAATGTACTTTTTTTTTTTGGTTTCTTTGTTAGAGAATTGAGTTATTTGAGGTCAGTTGGGCTTAAGCAGCCTAAAGGGAAAAGAACGGCGGAGGAGGGGCGGGTTCAGAAAACGATAAAAACAAATACATCTCTTTTTACTCCAGCAACAGGCACATATTGTGTAAAAGGCTTGTAGCTGAGAATTTCTGACAGAAAAGTGTACAACAAACTCTTCAGAGTGGCAGCTAGTCAAATATACCATATACTGAGCCATAGAGACGTCCAGAAGAGTTGAAACACAAGTTTTCAGTCAACTGGGACAAACACATTCACGCACACACACACAAACATACACACACACTGGCACATACCTCCTATCCAAAACATCACAATTCCTCTATCTAGCAAAAAGTCACATACACTCATTCACAAATATGAAACTCATTGGTAATGCCATCACAGACACGCCTACCATATTTCATCTTTTAAAGGATTTTCACTCAAGGGGAACAATATTGAACCTGGAAAGAATGGTGGCATATTTATCGACAGGTGAGTGGACTAAAATGACAAAAGTGTAGGGTTAAAAAAATCTGATTTGATAATACATCATTCTTTTCTTTACCTTGGAGTTGTCTTACTTTCCTTTCTATCTCCTGCTATAAAACAAACAAAGTGGAAATCATAAAAAGGTGCTTTGTGCACAGTGACACATGACTTGCTCTGGGAACTTATCTCCGAAACTTGGGAGGCACGCTGTCAACGCCTCTTCGTATAATATTCTCCACTCTTATACCCACACACTCACATACTCGCACACATACGTGCCAACAGCTAACATGAATATAATGTATCTAAAA
This sequence comes from Serranus cabrilla, assembly GCA_903364295.1. Classification (NCBI taxonomy): domain Eukaryota; kingdom Metazoa; phylum Chordata; class Actinopteri; order Perciformes; family Serranidae; genus Serranus; species Serranus cabrilla. Next base: position 607,396 of record CAFUXE010000199.1, read on the forward strand.
GCCATCCTCTGACTGTACAGGGAGTCCATGTCGTTACAGTACATGACCAGCAGAGGGCAGGCTCCACCATGGCCAGACTAGGACTCTGAATGCCTTCTCCTCCATCATTCCCAGGCCTCCTCTGTCCCTCAGTCTGTCTCGATGAGTCTTTATCTGTCTTTCTGTGTGATGCGCCTGCACTCTAGTCTTCACAGTGCGGACACCTTCACAACGTTCTGGTGGGCGGGGCCTGCGGGCAGGTGAGCGTCGCCCTCAGGAGTCGTCACTGGCGGTGTGGGGATGCTGATGATTGCTGTGGTGATCTGGCTGCTCTGGCAGTTCAGGGATGCTGGCTCGTCTACACGCATGTTCAGACTGGAGCGGCTAGAGGGGGGACAGGAGAACAGAAAATGTCAAAAACAAAAACCAAAACCAGTTGTGGAGGGAAAAGGGTAAAGAGATTCCCTCCTTGTTCAAGGTCAAGGTGACTTTTATTGTCTCCCAAAGGATAAATTTGTCTTGAAGGTGCCCTTGAAAGGAACAAACAAGTCTTAAATCACCTTTACTGTGGACGGGTCAACACGTTTTATGGAGCTTAAAACAACCCCTGGTGTATTTGTGAAGGTGTTGATTGTAGTGTCAAACCTACTGAGAATCAACAACCAACTCTGCTCAATACTTGCCTTAGCTGCTGATGAAACTGCGGGCCGCTGTTATCTACAAACAAGCTTAAGCTGCATTTACAACACAACAGGCGGTGCAGCGATTAGCGCAGGGTTGTGTGGGAGTGTCACTTGAATGGCCCATTTGTGGGACTGTAGCTCACCTGGTAGAGCGTCCCATGTACTAAAGCACAGTGCTTCACAGCTTTATAATATATTACTTCTTTCTCTTCCCGTCTAATCTTCAGCTGTACTGTCCAATAAAAGGCTCCTGGGTGTGAAAGTAGGCAGCTGTTTGCAACAGAGCTGCAACAATTTGTCTATTTGTCAATTGAGGGAGTGTTGCTCAGCGTTTGTTCAAGCAAAAATCGCAACATTCACTGGTTGTAGCTTCTCAGCTGTGAGGATTTGCTGCTTTGCTTTGTCATATATTACAGTAAACTGAATGTCTTTGGATTGTGAACTGTTGGTTGAATTTGAATACATTTTTCACAGTTTTCTGACATTTTAGACAAAGGGATTTATCAGTTAATTGAGAAAATAGTTGTTAAATTCAGTCACTGTGAAAGGACTTTGCAAGAGCAGAGTGTTCAGAGTCCTGATTAAAAATACAACATGAACAATTCCGGTTATGGCAATGTTGGACTACCGGCACATGTCATGAAAGCCAAAACAAAATTGACTTATTTTACCATAAGAAAGAAAAAGTGGATCAGTGGACACATCATATTGTGACCTAAAATATCTTATCTCTTATGATATAATATATAGCTGGGTTAAAGTGGATTTAACATCAAACATCACTTGAACATCACAGCACACAAGTTAAAGCAGTTTTTCCCCCCTTCCTTCTGAAATCCTGAGCTCACCTGGTGCTGAGGGGCTGGATGTGGATAGTGCTGAGCTCCTGCAAGCCTTGTTGGTGTGTGTGCGTGTGTGTCAAAGGCTGCATGTGTGCTGGGGCACTGGCATTCGGTAAAGGGGTGTGGTGCTTCTTGCTTCGGCGAGTGCAGCACGTTCCCGTCACGCCGTCTTGGCTGGAGAGGGAGGGGCTTCGAGATGGGTAATTCTGCAGCCCCGCCTCTAGGTAGCTCTGCTGGTAATACTGCTCATCCACAAACTCATGGTTCTGCAGACAAAGACGAAGAGAATGAAGACGGAGACAGATATAGATGTGACATTTACAACGTTTCTATTTATGACAATGTAATGCATATGACTTGATAGTCATTTCCACTTTCATAACCTGAGTCAATAACTCCACTGAGAACATGTGATTATGTCTGAATATAGGTTTGTCTCTGGCTGTGTGTGTTTGCACGCACATTGGATATTTTTAGTGTATTGGAGCGTAGCTCAGAATCTATTTTCCACATTCAGCTTCTTAAAGCAGCTATAATATCTACTACAAACTTCTCCAAAGGGGTTACTTGTAGCAATGAACCCACAAAGACTTATTGATTTTTGAACAAGGTTCAGCGGAAACAAACACAACTCCAAATGAACTACTGTAACTCAAATGCTGGATGTGTAAATATGCAGCAGTTGGCTGACATGTTTGCCATGTCAGCTTTAGAGTTGATAATGCGTCAGCGTCGTGTTCACGGCTCCTTTCAGCTGCCCAAAACAAATCAGCCGTTTCAGGTTTGAGTATGCATTCATGCTGACCTCCCTGTCGTCCTTTTTCACAACAACACAAGGTGAAAAATGAGAGTTTGGGTGTGTCCGTGTGCAGCAGTGCATGCCTGATTCTTTCATTTGCCAAGCTCCGAGTTGTGCCAGGCTGAAACAGACAGTGCCTCTGCATCACATACAGGCAGAAGAGCGGAAAATGCAGTGTACCGGACATCACGCTATAGTGGGTTGTACTTGCACTTACAAATACTGTAGATCTATACACACTAAGTCTGTTATTCTCAAGTAATGAGCAGCAGCTAGACAGAAATGAATGGACGATTGCACATAAACAAAGGTTTATCCTAATATCAAATAATTTAAAATCTACACAATTTAACTGTTATTCTGCGATAAACAAAGGTTGTGTTTTGTTGATCATTTGTAGAGATATTATTCTGATATTAACATAAAATGGTTGAAAAAATGTGTGTCTGTATGTGTGGGTTTAACTTAAGTCACTTTAAGGGGCACATATCAGACTTATTTACTTTCTTTTCAGGTCACGATTAAACACGAAAACATGATCAACTTAAAGTGACTTTTTTTTTTTTAATTAAGCCTCTTAACAGTATATTAAGTAGTTCAAACTTCTATACTACCCTGTAAGTAAGTCTCCAGGAAATGAATGTTATGTTATGCAGTGGTGAACCCAGGCTGTCTAAAGGGCAGGGGTGAAAAATAAAAAGGGCACCAGCTGCAAGTTTGTTTTTTTTTTAGCAATTTTTCTCCATTGTGTTTCCTCAGTTTGAAGGTCACTCTAGAGGGCGCTTTATCAATTTTTTTTCACTCGAAGGGCAGCTTAGAGGACACTTTATCATGTTTTCCCCATTTAAGGGCCCACTAGAGCGCACTTCCTATCTATCAAAGGGGCATCAAAGAGGGCACTCTAGCAGTATTGTTTTTTTGTTGTTTTTTTTAACATGAGGGCCCCGAGGGCGAAGGTTGCCCCCCCGCCCCCCCTTGAGTCCACCAGTGAGTCTGTGTAATTTCTCCTCACACTTGTGTTTGTGTGTGTGTACTCACAGTGGTTTTCTCCAGACAGTGCAGCAGGTGGTGGTGCTGGCTCTCTAGTAGAGAGGTGGACTTGCTTAACCGCTGATCCTCCTCAGTGGAACTCTGTAAAACACACACACACACACAGGCATAAAATGAGTGCCATACTACAGGTGTTTTTTTTTTTTTTAGGGAGGACACTAATCAGATGTGGGAGGTGCACGGCCGGCTGCTGTCCAAGTACCTGATCTGAAAGGTTCATCTTGTATGGAAGTTGCTTCAGTTGGAGAAGGAGACAAAAGGACAACAGACAGGTAGAGTTTTACTAGGGGTCACAGTCAGCGTTCAGCCCGTCAGAAACAGAAAACATTACTATTCTGACCCTGAGATGCATGTCTGCTAACATCAGTGAAGCCAACACACTGATCTGTGCTGGATAGCACAACTCACTCCTAATGGATATACAGTATATACGATTCACATAAATATTCCATCATGACATTTCGCCTCCATCTCTGTTATTGCGAAGGCTGGCTACAGGCAACTCGTTAATGACTTGTTTTCCATATTCTTTCTTTTCTCTACCGTGGCCTGTTTATGTTTTTATTTGTGTGTGTATCTGTGCGTGAACAAGTGGGCGCTATTTCTAGTTCTGTGGTGGTTTGGATACGAAGCTCATTTCTGGGCAGCAGTGAGGTGAGTCAGAGAATAAGTGGACTGCTAGAAAGCCTCATGGAGCCTCTATGAAAGTAAAGAAACCAGTAAAAACAGCACAAACAACGTTTGACTGTAAATATCTATCAGTGGATTTGCTTTGATTTGTCAGGAGAGAATGTCCACATTGCTTTATTAGTCTGATACATCATTTCACTGTAAGAGCTTGAGGAACTCGCTCTATACAGGCAATTCAGAAGAATAATATCAAATTATTAGACATCTGTTTGCTTTACATACAGTCAGGTAACATTTGGAACAGATTCCCTTGTTATATTTCTGAGATTTAATATAATATCCTAATATATCTAATATCCAAGCAGAGTTTGTGGAAGTACATAAAAACACAGATTGCTTTGTATTTTTGTTATAAATATAAACCCTAATAGCCATAGCTTGAGCCTGGGAAGATGTCTCTTCAGTATATTTCAGGATGCCATCATTGTTCTTGTCAGAAGTGAAGCAGTGTTTCACATATCCCGTCTTTCAGCGTGTTGCATCACTCTTCCCCAGCAGAATCGGTGGTTGAGCTGTTTATAACAAAACAAAGGCAAAAAATACTGCCCTGATCCTGCATGCTCCACAGCACCGCCGAAAGGCAAGTAAAATGCCATGTTTGGAAGATTTGTAGTAGCAATTTTCTGTTTGTTAAGCGGGGCGGCTGGTGTTGTAAGCAGAAGCTTCTTTGCTGAGCGGGTACATTCCTGCTCTGATGACTCGGTTTGTCTGCTCACCTGCGTTCACGCTGCTTATCTGTACCTAACACAGCAGTAAAACACAGGTGTTTAGCCTGAGTTATTTCTGTCTTTCTCTATACGTACGACCGAAAGCCCGTATCAGCAGTCTGTCTGGAGGCGGCTATGGCTTACCACCCAGGTGGTCACCATACTGTGGAGACTGGAAACAGCTTGATTTGCTGAGCGACAAAACACACAGTGTCGCTCTGCATGGTGCTGTACATGTTGTTGATAAATAGCTGCCTGGAATTATACTTAATTTGGACAACAATTAATATTTTATCAAGCATGCATAAATCTTTAAATAAGCTGTTGACTCTGGACATAAGCAGCCAGATAAGTAGTTCCTACAAGGAACACAATTTGATGTGTTCAAATGAATGCAACTATGTAAACAAGTACGAGTTCTTGTAAAACAGATAATGTTGCATTACTTGTGAGCTGCACAAAAATACAACTGTTTACTCAGTATGGTTAATATGACTGTGACTGTTGTCACTCACCTTATTTTTGCATGAATGCCATGCTTTGTCAGTTAAGTGGTAAAAATCACAAAAAGAGCATAACCAAAAGGCACATGCATTGCCCTTTAAAGTAATGAAATATCCAATATCTATAACATTAGTCCTAATGAAGAAGTGGGCACTCTATAATGGAATAAGTCTTAAATAAAGCATAGAAAGACTAGCACTATAGACAATGAATACATATTTTTTTATCATTCCAGTGTGTTATATATGAAATGTGAAATATGCCCTTGTTAGATTCTTGTCAGTGTCAAAAGTTTCTCTTAACACCTCTTAACACTTTACTCTTGACCCTTTGCTTGCAATTAAGATAAATGGACACATAACCATGTATATAAAAGCTGCAGCCTTGGCAGCATATTGTCTCGAAAGGCCAATATCAATATAAGACAAATATGTTATTCAACCCTAGCTTGAGTATCAGCGTTGGTGCCATTCAGACTCTGTCCAACCATTGCTGCTGAAGAGAAAGAGAGCTATAGAGACACATAAAGAGCAGGAGAGGGAGGAGGAAGCTCTTGTTTTTGTTTTTGCGCTGTGTCAGCCCCAGGCCACTATAGTGCTTGTGAACCGCAACATTTTGGTGATGCAAAGAACATCCTTGAGTTGTGTTTACATTTGCTGCTGCATTGCCTGGAGCATGTTCCTCAGATGGGCAGCTGGGCTCGGAGATGCTCACATTAGAAGCCCTGACTTATCAAATGAGATCACCGTTAGCTGTTCAGAGGCGATGATGGGTGCGTTCTAAGAATTGATAATTAAAGGATGGACAAGCCAGGCCTGCATCCTCAGAACTGTTTTTCCAAGGGGACACAGATGTCAGGCTTTTTAAAAATGTGAACATGTGGTTCAGAGGGTGGTCTTACCGTGAACTCCAGAGCTTCGTTGAACAGGCCGTTGCGCTTGCTGTGGAGGAAGGCGTTGGAGCTCCCTGCCTTGGATATTCGTATCCTGGCCAAGCGGGCTTTCTGCAAAGAGACCATAGAAACCTCCTGTTAGACGGCGCCAAAACCTCATCCTATGTCAGAATGATTGGGTATCACCTGACACATCCCACTAATTTGAGCTACAGCACTTTCACTGGCTTGTTATGATGTATCTTAGTTGTGATCTTACAGATTGAATCAAACATGCGCTACTAAAACATTCACTCTGATCTCCTGTGAGATATTCACTCTGATCTCCTGTGATTCTTCTGAATGATTTATCGTGACTACGCTATAACACATTCCTTGGGTTGAAAATCATTTAGAGGGAGCTGGGACTAAATCCTGTATGAATTAAGCAGCTATGTGTCATTCTGCATTTAAACTATTAAATTAAATTTATTTGGGCTGTTTTTGCGCGGCTGTTAGCGGAGTGTTTAGCTAAATAAATCAAGAAAGTGTCCAGGCCCATAAAGCTCAGCATCAGCGGTGTATAGGCTTAAATGCATCTTTAGTTATCAAACCTGTGCAGTTTGCACAGTACAGCTGCATTTCTCATCTTCTCACACGCTGTCAAATCTCTGCTGTAAGGCAGTTGGCAACAGAGATGAATAAGAGGAAGAGAAGGAACAGATACACTCTGGTCCTTGGAGTGAATTCCTTATGCATCAGTAGCTCTGACACAGTGGAAGGATTCTACTCCGACGCCCTGGATTTCGCTCTACCCGAAGCGCACTGTGTCTACTGAACGTGTGTGAAAACATGTCTGAGTGCACGTTCGTTTCTGTACACAGGCCTGAGTGAAAATATGGGTCTCAATAAATCTCTCAGTTTCCAGAACAACTGCTTTTACAGGATAGTGTAATCTGAGTCACTCACTTCTCAAAGGCCCGCCATTTTCCCGTCAAAGTCAAGAGCTGGGTGTCAGGCTCACTGCTGCTAAGTGTGTGTGTGTGTTACTGTTGCTTCGTTTTCTGCATTTTAAAATAGAATGACGGATTCATTGAAGGGAAATTGGTAGAAGGATAATGTGAGTTGTGTAAATGATGAGCAGAGAGCTCGTTTAGTAGGCGGCCCATGCACCGCTGGGGGGTTAATTGAGTGTGTGGATGTGTGTTTGCATATCTCCATGTATGCTTATGCATGCACGCCTTCGTCCCCATAGATGAATTTCCATACTTAAACATGCCAGCCATATAGAGCGCTAGCAGAAATACCTGGCGTAGTGAGAGTATGGTAATGTATGATAATTTAAGCTCATCCCCTCACTTGAGTTTCATTTAAAACATGGTAATGTTTGTTGACCTGCAGATAGCTCATGCTGTGATTTAGTAATCTAAAGAGAAACAGAGATAAACAGGACACACACATGCACACTGCACAGCCACCTATCTTAACCGCAGCACAAACCCAACTCCAAATTGTTTACCTTCTCCTGCACCTTTCCTTCTTTCACCCTGCCTCCAGCTCCCCTTGACAACTTTTCCTCACTGTCTTTATGCCCTCACACTCTAACTCCTATGTACATTTGTGCTGGCACAGCATTCCCACAGGCCTTTGGGATAACCCCTCTTTATGTTCTGGCATTCTGCTCAGCCAATGGGATTGTTTCTCCGGGGTCACAATGCAAACAGCAGCCCGTGACTGTGGGGATGGCTGCCAGGCAGTGTAGGGGTAATGAAGGGGAGATGCTGAGAACATATCCTGCGAGATTGAATCTACTTCTGCAGCTCTCTGATAGATTCCCAGGGCCTTTGGGATCCGGGCACTTGTGTCTAAGGCCCATCTGTGCTTTCAGGCAGAGCCACAGCACAACAGATTGAGCCTGAATTGCCGCTGAAGCATCATTGAGATCACACAGGAGTGTAAGGAAACCGTGGACACAAGGCTTTTATGAACACCTACACATACCATGTGGAAGGTTACACGGCCAAAAAGTGTATGTGCTGCACATTCCTTCACACATAGACACACACAGTCACATATATCCTGGCACACACACACACAACAGTGGAAATTAAAGTGCATTGCTCTGTGTTAGAAGATTGAAATAGCAAAATAAATAATTTCTCAGTACTGGGACAGTATTTCCTCTCACATAATATACTTTAGGTCACAGGGTCACAGAGAGCTGTGATAAAACTGATGATTCAGCATGAAGTGTTTGTTCCATGATTAAATTTCCTTTAATGTAAAATGTGTGTGTGGTTGCTCTGAAGTACTTAAAATATTAGGATTCTGTTGCTTTATTTATAACCACTGAATGCGCACAAAGGGGGCTGAAAGAGGCAAACACCCCATCATACAAAATATTCAGTGGTGGTATGTAACTAAGTACATTTACTCAAGTACTACATAAGTACAATTTTGAGGTACTCATACTTTACTTGAGAATTTTAATTTCTAGCTTTTATTTCCACTTTGCTACACTTTAGAGGTAAATATTTACTTTTTACAACACTACATTCAGCTGCCAGCTTTTAACATAACATGATACATTTAAATGATCATGCATTTTTATAAATGAAACCACATAAGTATATTAAGTAGTTAAAATGAACCTTGCAACTAGCAATCTTGCAAAAAAACAAACAATGCTTACATAAATGCATCAATGATAATAACCCATTAATAGACTTACAAGAGATAGAGAAGATGGAAAGTAATAAGCAGAAACCGGGAGTTTAAAAATCAAATTTCTAAAATGTTCAAAATCTATAAGTGACTTGATTTAAATAGAGTGCTGTATATTATTCCAGGAGTAAGGTGCAGCTGAAATTACAAGCAGTTTTATGAAGTGGGAGTCAGTCAGTAGCGCGTGTCTGATAAAACCCATCTGAGTGAAGAAGCAATTCTGAGAGGGAGTATGGTAATTTTCCAGTAAGGACTTTATATATAAAAAGATACCAGTGAGGATCGAGTCTCTCTTGAAGAGAAGACCACCCAACCCTATCATATACAATACAACGGTGTGTACCGCAGACATCTCGACACAGAGTGAGTCCAGAGGTTTAAGCATGGAAGAGGATGTATGTCTGTAGTCCAACACTGACAAATAAACTACCCCAACAAAATGTGGAAAAAGAAGAAAAACTTTTGCATGATTCAGAACCGAAGATCTTCTTTGTGAAATCTGAGTGTGAGCTTTTTATCAATTCAGATGAAGTTGTTATATTCTGTGACTTTCAATTAGTCCATTTGTTGTAGAAACATTAAGATTAGCTCCGTCTCTGGAAAATGGCATGAATACTGTTTATTCAGAACTCACTCTTAGATCTTTATATCTTGCAGAATGTTGAAAACTGTCGAAAACTAAGTTTTCGTCTGCTGCTTATACATGGACAGTAATTTCTGTCACTGACTGTATTAAATCGAACTGAAGTCACATTTATTCCTCCGCTTGTGTAATGTGTAGCAGGCTGCTGCTTAGCTGTTAACAAGTGTCACCATCTGTCTATGAAAGAGCGCTAAATGATCATACTTTATGCAAATATGGCTTTAACTGAAGGTTATTGACTTAAGAAAATATATATATGTACTGTAGATGGAGAACTAACATTGTTCAGGCAAATAAAAAAAATGCTCAAATTCTCAGAAAAACTCAGAATGTGTGATTTAACTTCAGTCTGACTTTAAAGCAAACAACTTGGAAGAAATACTGTAAAACCTGCCGACCAATCAGAGAAGAGATGTGCAATATCCCTGGTTGGAATGATCCAGATGTTTCCACGCACCCAAGAGCCAGAAAAACTGATCCAAACACCTTTTCCCGTCTTTGTTTCCCCTTATTCCTGCAACAGCGCCACAATTTAGGATCAATCACACTTTAAAGATTATAGCTATAGGATCCAAGCCAGCACAAATGCTTCATTTTAACACCATTCGCTGCCAGTTGAGGAATCTAAACTGGCATATCCTCAAACTAAAAAAACCCCACTACATATCCACTTAGCTGCCATGCTGTACTCCGCTGAGCATTGCCAGGAAGTTTTGTTAGAAGTTCATTTCTTAGTTGAAAGTAAAAGTTAAAAAATTCATGGCACCTTGTGAGTTACAGCTTTGCAAGACTGCCTATACTGGATTTGGCTGAGTGAAAGTGGAGCAATCGAGCTATGAGACCAGATTAGGTTCTGCCTCAGGCCTGCCTTGGAACCATGCAAGTGAAAGAGGAGACCATCTGATGAGGAGGCAGACACACACACACGCACAAATAACTGAGGAAGAGTCTCATTCTGCTCTGCAGCTGCCACTCATCTAAAGAGTTGCGTTTATACATGCTGACATTTTATGCCACAAGGAAAGAAGTCATGTTACTCGCTTTACGGCAGCACGCACATACACACGCGTACACACACACAAATACACAAGACAAAGCGAGACATTGGCCCACAGGAGGGTCAGAGAAAACAAAAGAAAAAAGGAGAGAAATTCAAGAAAAAATGGACTTTAAAATCCGTCTGGGAGTTGCTGGAAATTCAACTTTGGTAAGAATTGATTCAGTAGAAATCAAGTCCTCTGACACTTCTGGCCCACAGATATCTGCCTCTGTAGCAGAGACAGCTTAACCTCGGACTAACACCACTCAGAGACAAATACCTTTGCTAAGCCTGGATTACCTCCTCTTTATAGAGTAAGTACAGCTCTGATCTGCTCTGCTGTGATGGTTAGGATTTTTTTTCCATTATGTGTATTTATTTATATATAAATATTTTTTTAACAAAGGCCATAATTCATATTGGGCGTAGCCTTTCTTTTTCTAAACTTTACGTACTCAAATTTTAGGCTCATGGCAACGATAGAGGCAGGGATGTTTACTGTACTCTCACCGACCTGCTGGTTCCATGACCACCATAGCATGGCGTCTGACTGTGTTTCTACAATATTATTGACTATTTTCTACTTTTCAATTTTCTCTATTTATCTACTTTTCTGCTGCAGGTTACACCAAGCAACGCTGCACAAATACAATGCCAACACAAACCACCAATGAACGGGATTATTGACATTTTCACTGCCATGCCTTATTTTGACTCTCATGAGTTTGGCTTCCTGCCAAGCCCCCAGAAAAATCGTCAGGTTATGAGGCCAACTGAATCTAGTCAAACCGTGGAATTACAATGTCACGTGCTTCTGTTTGTCCCAAAAAGTTTGTCATAGACTTCGTCGTACATTTGAGCGTAACAACCACTGCAACTGCCACTAAGCAACTTCCACAGAAATAAACATTGCCTCGCTACAACGCTGTATCCAAATCTCCTTATGTTTCCTTCCAGAGACATGCAGTTCAGGTTAATTGTTGACCCTAAATTGCTCGTAGGTGTGAATGGTTGTCTGTCTCTCTATGTCAGCCCTGTCATTGTCTGGCGATCTGTTGAGGGTGAACCCCGCCTCTGGCCCAATGTCAGCTGGGATCCAATCCAGCACCTCCACAACCCTGTAAAGGATAAGTGGTTACAGATAATGGATAGATAATTCATAGCAGAACTCTTGACCCCCTTCAGTGAAGTCCCCTGTCCACATCCCTCCAACTCTCCTTCGGTCTGCCTTTTTCCAAAGTGCAGACGACTTTATTGATTGTCTAGAAGGGCAAAACACTCTCAGCCAGAAGTCTTCTCCACCTTTTGACTTCAACCTTCTGAGGGAGGGCTAAAAACAATAGTGAGATGATTTAGAGCAAAGGGGTGAGACGGAGAGGAGGAGGGAGGGAGAGTGGGAGGGAGGGAGAGAGGGAGGGAGAGTGGGAGGGAAGGCGGAGAACCTGCTTTTGTTTTGTTTTGTTTCTGCCATGTCAGCCCCGAGCCATTGTAATGCTCAAGAAGCGCAACAGACAGTAATTTTACTATTCACTAAGTTCGGGGAAAACAACTGGTCCAACCACAGAACGATTTCCAGTCAAAGTGGGAAAAAGACGAGGCAGTAAAATAAAGATGACAAGTGAATTCTGGCAGACACAGGAACAATAACGGGAAACAAACAATGAGAGATGTGTACTGTATAGATTCTGCTGCTCTACACCTGAGGCAAGATTCATGATTTACCAGTGAGCCGGTTTTGTCAAAGAAAGATCCATGAATGCAAACTCTACATGGTACAGCTGCAATTATTTTTGTGAGGTATATTCTGTGATTTGGTTGGACTTCTTCTACGGAAATCTATGGAAGGAACTGACTGTGTATGAGTAAGTAGCTGCTAAAACAGGAAACATTTCCATGATCTTATCATAAATCCACCTGCCTTTTCCCTCTAGCTTTGCTCCCACAAGTGTTCCAAGTCTGATTCATCAAACCCTCTAAACTGCACTTCTTGTAAATTACCCGTTTTAACTTGTTAAGTGCCACCTGTTCATGAGGAGATGTTTATTCGTGAGATTTGATCATTACCAAGCCCCTTAACTCCCATATTAAGCTACTTGTTTCACTCCATTCTTGGGAATGTTTAATTCAGAAACACGTTCCCCAAGAGTAAAAAAAAAAGGACATTATAATGTGGAACTTTAAGTCCTGCTGTTGAGAATCAGCCAGCAAGAACATAACAAATCTACCAGTGTCAGTAGCTGTGTTAGGGGACCCAAAACCATTATAAAATACCAAAAGTATAACTGCAGATGACTAGTCATCAGAGGAGTGCTGGACTGTGACAGAAATAAAAAAGGCACATAAAGTTAAAGGCTTAAAAATGTCTTAGAAGGAGGTGGGAGGTAGTAGAGTCAGATAAGGTGTAATTGGTAGTGCTGAAAACGTTTAAAAAAATCACAAAATAAAAGCATGGTTAGCCTTGTCAAATGTAACAACTTGGTTGGGTCTAGGCAACAAAAATGACTCGGTTAAGTTTAATAAAAAGGGCACAATTTGGGATTAAATAAGAACTGTCAAATGTAGTAAGATTAATGACTTAAAATGTGAAATAGTTATAAACTGTAGATGGTCTTTGTGGGTTCTGTCCCGCCCCTCCTCCACTGCGAATAAATAGCTGGGGAATGTTTGGGCAGCACTTAATGTAAGCCATGAAAAAAGGAGAAAACATACTGCTACCAGGTGTACAGTGGCTAATTGAGTTATTCTAGTAACAACATACAGATTTTTTCCACCCGTTGACATATCACTTTGTTGAAGAGTAAGTAGAATTTCAAGATTTCCTTTCAGAGTCCTAATTACTTCAGCCACAAGAGGTCGCCGCCAAACAACAACCGCCAATATTGGTTGTAATAAGCTCCACCTCCCGGCTCACAGAAGTTTACTTTATAACTTTTTGTAGGTATAAGAACAAACAGTGAATGAGAACTACCTGAATTCTCTCTCTTGGCAATGATTAAGTCCTTTTGTTGCAGCTTGTATGTTCATTTCCATATCCGACTATATGGGTAAAAGTGATATCTTGCATTTATCCCAGTAAATCAAAATTCGAGTCTAACTGAAAAGATCTACGGTTATAATTTTCACAGAGCCAAATCCAGCAGAATACCATGGGCACGCTTAAAAGTTAACTCATTTAAATTCATGCCCCCTCTTTTTTAATCCTTCTGTTGTGCTGCAGCCCTTTTGTGGTTCACCATTTAAATATTGCCCTCATTCAGGTGTACCCGTCAGAATTTGTAATTAGATCTACCTGGGGATATTATTATCTTTATGCAAATAAGCTCAGAGGAGCAACTAAAGAGTAACCCCCCGCAGATTGGATACTTTGTTTCAGATCACATTATGGGATCATGCTTAAAGACAGGGAATGACTTAAACTCAGTGTTCAATTCATTGTAGGACAAAAGCAGTGACACTGAAGAGAGGATGTATGTCTGTGTCTCTGCTGTGTGTTCCTCTTTGCCACACAGCAACTAGTGGCATCCTCGTGCATCTTGCCTTTGTGCAGTGAGATAGATCAGGGGCTGTCTATCTTCCACCACCCAGATGGATGGCTAATTGTAATGGGAGCCCAGAACAGCTAACAATTAGACCTGAATGAAGATGGATGTGAACATGTGGGGGTTGGGAAGGGAGAGGAAAAGCATGCGAGGATCGAAAAGAAGGGTAGAAGAGAGAAGGCTGAGGCACTAAAGCTGCACTTCCCTTTCCTTAATAATTCCCCTTATTCTGCTCCTGTCTGCTCTCCTCTGCTCCTTTAAGTACTGTGAAAGGCAATCTTGAATGACTACCCTATTTTACTCTCAATTAAACATTGCCTTATTCTAAGAAATGATCTGAGGAAGAATGGATTTTCCGTGAAATATAACCATGTGCCGGTAATAAACGCTGAGGAAATGACGTTTTGCTATGCTAAATGACCAGTGACACTCGCTAAGCGGTTGGCTTAATGGCTGAGGTCATATGTCATTAAGGTTATTGAGCATTAAAGAACGCTGCATGTTAAGATGACGATAGTAATGGCGTGTTGAAGGATATGGCATGCCTGAGTAATTCATGGCTCGAGTGGGACATTAAAGATCAGAGTTGTCATTAGTGATGAAAGAGTGGACCCTACAATGATAATAGCTCTATGATACACCCTCTACACTCGGGTTACCATCTTTTATAGGGCGAGAGATGGTTGTCTGCCATCCTAGAGCCAAAGAACATTAAATTAATGTGATGTAACGTGTAATGAGCTGAACACATGTCAGCAGCAGTTGGTATAAAAGGCAGTAAAAGTCATTGCTAAAATCCATACAAGACTCCATAGCCATGCTACTGGCTCCATGAGGCTTTACACAGACTGTGTAAAACTCAAATGTAGCCTCCTACACGACTTTATGAAGCTCCATATGAACGGCTCCGTCTGTTGCAGACCCTGACTCCTCCCAACTCCCAGCTTGTCAAAAGTTAAGTAAAAAGGGGGAGAAAGGTGAGCTGAAACAGTCCACCTCTGACTGAACCCTCCTGTCACTTAAAGTCTTTCTTAATAAAAGGCTACTTTAAGTTTTATTTTAAGGTCAACAGGTTATACTAAAAAATACCTTCTATACAAGGTAGCTATTGAGAACAAAACCATTATTTCCGTACCAGGTTGTAAACATGATTAATTCTCCTGCAAGGTTAATTAAAAAGAATAAAATCAAACTAGGCTTCTAGTATAAAATTATGATGATGATGTCTGTCTTTTTCTAACCGTAATATAACTGTGCAGTCAACCATCATGTCTGTCCTTGACTCGAACTAGAGTCGTATATTCCAACTGGTGATTTCAAAGCCTCATTATCTGATGTTTCTTCTGACTTTGAAACAGCCTTTCTTAAATTCCTCTATGGTGTGTTTTTGCTGATTGTTTTTAATGACTTTTTCTTGTTCTCAAGACTGCCTGATTAAAGAAAGATTAAGTACATTAATTATTAAAAATATGATTTAGTTTAGTTTAATTTATGAATTGCACCATTATGAAAACTTTTTTGACATGACATATATATATATATATATACTGATAATACAGTAATGATATTTATTTAGCAAATCATTTTATTCCTATTTTCCTATTCCATTATTTTCTCAGTTATCATTTATAGAATTGGCGGACAATGTAATAAATTGTTTGTATTATGTATAATAATGTTTAATGATATTACATATTATTTAAGAAAGTTTTATGTTTGGGAAAATTTGCAGAGTGGTGAAAAATCAGTGTCAATCCTCATAAAAGAGGTATATTTTCATTCTAATTCAAAAAATTACTATATGAGCCACCATATCGGTTAATCGATTAATTTTCCCCGAATAAAATCAGTTTCAGTTTACAAATGACATAGCAACCAATCCACTAATTGTCAAGATATTTCTTTTAACCATGAACCTCCAGGTTTCTTAGAGGGAAAGTAAGGGGCTTTCCAATTCGTCCTCTGGGAACCATAAATATCCGTAACAGCTTCCAAGCCAATAGCAGCTGAGGTGCTTCTGTCTGGACAAAAGTGGCAGACAGATCGACAGAGGCAGAAGGAAAGGCTCTTTTAGTTAAGAAGCAGTTGGGAAATAAATTACTTCCACAGCATCCACCACTAAAGCTAGCACAATATGTAATTCAAGACATACTCCACTGATCTTAAGCGCACAAGCTTAAATGCTAAGCAACACTTAATCCTGTGGGCTAATTAAAGACAGAGATGGTATACAGATTGCATCTCCTAAATGCTTTAAAATATCACATTTGCAAACCTGTCATCATACTTGGCACTTAAGGCCTTGATTTGCCGTAGTAATAATGCTCTCAAGGATTAAGTCAGTGGAGGCAGGTGGAATATTATTATGAAGGCAGTGATAAGGAGTTTGAGTCATGCTGTTATGAAATAGAGAAAACCTATCCTTTGGATGTATGGGTGCTTGAGCAAATCGCTGACCTCACTGCAGGCAAGCCAGGGAGGCATTCAAGTGCCTGAGGGAGTCATTTAGTACTGGTTAATGACGACAGCACCGTCATGCTACACCGGGCAGTCGGTGGGTGTCTGGTACTGAGCGGCGTTTGGGACACTGCACCACACTGCGGCTCTGTGGAGAACACTCAGGGAGGTGGGACAGACCAAGGTCAGGCCTAAACTGACAGGAAGTATGGCGAACGCACGCACACGCACAGACGTGGATTCGTGCACTTATAACAGCTGCACATACATACACAAGCAGACTGACAGATGCACACCTTCCTTCCAGCCAGCACCTCATCTGGGTGATAGCTATTTCAGGAAAGAACACAGCATTAGGACACACATCGCCTCCAGCCTCCAGCGCTCCCCTCTTTCTACACTCCCTCTGCCTCCCCCGCTCCCCCCTTCCCTCTGGCCTTCCTCCTCACCACTCCTCTCTCTTTTCTGCGTCAACACTATACATCTCATCGGCTCCAACCTGTTTTCAATCTAGATAATTTCCCAACCTTCCAACCCTCTTTCTGTCCCCTCTGTGTGTCTTTTCTTCCCCGAACACTTGGCTGCATTACACCGGAGTCCTGCTTGGCAGACAAGGTTACGGTTAGTTAAGACCGGGCAGCGGTCAGGCCACGGTCGAACTGCAGGACTTTAAACAGATTTAAACTACAACCAGAGAGCATGTGCTGAGATGGATGGCAGTAATCACAGAGAGGTTGAAAGGGAGAGAAAGAGAGAGATGGAATGGATGGAGGCAGAGGAGCAGAAATGAGCGGCGAAGAAATAAGTAAAAGGAGAGAAAAAAGCCTTGCTTGGAGAGGTGTGAACGAGAGTGATGAGAGAGAGGAATGGACTCTGAAAATATGTGTCAGTGTGTGCATGTCTGCCAGCTCCAAACAAACACACTACTATCTATCTCAGGAGAACAAAAACTGTCAGGCTCGCCCTCGAGCTATGATTACCAACTCAGTTTTGTATGTGCGCCAGCTGATGCTGCTACCCAGTTTGGCTCATGGACACACAACAACATGATTCTGTAAAGGTCTAAAGGCTGGGCTATTTACCTAAAGGAAGATAGGATCTTTCAATCTTCCACAGTTTAAACATGGGTTTCCATAATCCATTTATAAATCTGTGCCTGCATGTGTTTTGCTATTTTTCCCAAGGATAAAATCTCTTCACAAGGACAGACCAACAGAGGAAACCATGTGAAGACGGGAAATTGCTGATATGAACTTCTTTGACAGGCTATTTCAGGATATCAGCTTGGGTTTGTGGATGAGATTTGACTAATGATAACATTTAAGTTGTGAAGTGTAAAAAGATACTTTGGTGTTGGAGAATTGGATAATTTACCGTTTCTTTCTTAGCTCAGCTCAGGTCATGGGTGTCTAGGTGAGGATGTCCACGGGTTGAGGAAAAAGGTCAGTGTTGTAGATTTAAACTCTCTGAAAACTGATTTCAAAAAATGTTTTTCTCATTAAAAATAAATATTCAAGAATCAGATTATCTGTATCTTTAAAACATTGGTGGGTAAAGCTGATCAGATTTGATTTAATCCTCTCTTGTCTACGCCCCTTCCTAACAAAAATGGCTCTCTGAGGGTTAATGCTTTATAGGTCACATAAAAGCCATTATACAACATTAAAGTCTTGGGTTGCCAGTTGGTTTAAAATCCATTTGGCTTGTGTTTATTCTTTATCTTTAGTAATAATGACGTGCAAATGCAAATGTCGGTAATCATTCCCTAATTATACGTGTTAATGCATTGTTAACGACTAGATCTTATTCCAGATTTGCCAAAGGTTTTGCCATAAGGTAAGTGGCTCATTAGAAGATCTTCCTGATAAATTAAAGAGCTAAAAAGCTTCTGAAGCACACCTACCAGAGGAGTACTTTCACAACCTGAAGTTGTTCTTGTTATTGGCTTATATCTGCTTTATAAAGCTTGAGTTGATTTGAGAAAGTGGAACCGAAAATGAATCAAGTAAGTAGTCCATACACATGCATTACATATAAAAACATGTATGTAAATTACAACATGAAGTTCATGTAGATTAGCTACTTCCTGATTCCACTGAAACCTTGGAACTGAGCTGCACTCGGCCAACCTTGCAAATGATTAAGATATCAGTATTGACGGAATGAAAAGTTCCCACTAAGCCGATTTATTTATGCAGAGCAAAGGGAAAATCGGAAGGTCATGGTTTAGGTATGCATGTCAAGAGAGAAGGTCTGTTGAAGTGTGGTGATGCTCACTGAATATGCATCACGCACCTACTGCTCATGTGAATGCAAGTCAATGTGCATTATACGCACATCATCATTACTGTCAGGCAAGACCTGAGCCCTGCTGGGTCCTCTCCTCTGGGGGAGAGAGACGTCAGAACTCCCCTCTGAACTCTGGATGTCTGGAGGTCCAACCCTCTGGTGCTCAGTTGAAGGGAAGTAAAACTGTGCTCACCTGTACCTTCTGCGCCCGCCGCTTGTCTGCTCTCTGGTTCTGGTGATAGATGCGGCTAAAGTTGGACACGATGACAGGGACAGGCAGGGCAATTACCAGCACCCCGCTCAGAGAGCAGATTGAGCCAAAGATCTTCCCTGCAATCGTCTTCGGAACCATGTCTCCGTACCTGCGAGAAGTGACAGGGAGAAAGAGAGAACAAATTTAGTGAAACATCATATTATGCATTTAATAAAATATGTCTTTGGGAGCTCAACCTTTGAGTCATGCACGGCCGACTGGAGGTCATTCACTGAGACACACACACA
>CAFUXE010000199.1:626735-663702 GCA_903364295.1 Serranus cabrilla
ACACGCTATCAAAGAGATCAGCTCGCTGCCCGTTAATTCTCTGGAACAAGCCTTTCATCTTATTTTTAGGCCTCTCCATGCTGTGTGTGTCCATCCCCACCAGAATTAAGTCTGACCTGCTGACTCTATCCCACCCCAAGGGAGAAAGAGAAAGGCTTTCCACCAAACCTGCTCTGTCACTGAATGGCACAGTAAAGTCCACCGACTCATTCACTGAGAGCAGATACTATTAACCTTTAGAGAAGAGAAAGGGGAGGACACTGTGAATGCCAGAGACATTTCCCAAAAGTCATTTAGCCCAATTCAATCTGAAATATTTGCAAGTCAAAAGCAATTTCGTCTTGACTTCAAAGACAAGACAACACAATTACAATAACTATATTAAATCCCCCCCTTTTTTAACCAAAGGAAGAGGCCAGACAGCAGGAATCAACAGTGGAAGGAAAAGACGAAGGAGAGGAAATTCAAAAGCTGAAAGAGCACGACTTAAGTTGGAAAAGCAACCTTTATTTCTAATGGTCTTCATTTCTTATTCATGAGTAAAAAGTGCAGGTAATTTGTTCTTGTTTTCCAGCTAAACAAGAAGTTCTACTGAAGTTATTAGAACCGACTACAAGTCCCACTCCAAATAAAGCCGAAACAAAAAGCCTTTAAGCTTCCAGCATAAATATAATTAGGAAAAGACTGATTGTGGAAAGATGTTTTTGTTGCATCAACAAGGTAGTATCTTGAACAGAAATCTCTCGTCCTGCACAGCGAGTTGTATAAACCTCCTCAGTTACTGCAAACAGAAAAATCTCATTTATTTCACCAGTGGACTCGGCCTGCAAGAATCATACTAAGGCTTGTTTTTTAGCTGTAAATTGTAATTGCCAATTTAATCAAACTGTACAATTACTCCGAAGCACATGTGGTAGACATGTTTCTGTGTGCAGAACGGATTCTCTTGGGTACACGGATAAATGGGATAATGATTCATGGACACACTCATCTGTGAACACATCTTTTGCAAATTTGCAGTTTGGTTGGCGCTGAGAGGCTGACAGGAAAAGTCTAGGCAGAAGCAAAGCCAGAAAGACAGCAACAAAATGTTGCAAGGGAATATGTCTCTTCTCCGGCTCGTCACACTCATCCCTGTAGAAAGCAATGTGACGTGTCAGAAACAGTGAAAACTGAGGGATACGGTGTGTCAGAGAGCTGTGGTGTGAATAAATCACGGATAGGTGGAATTACAGAGAGGTTAAGCTGCCGTCCTGCAGCCATGGGAGCGTGCGCGCGTGTAATGCTTATAAGGCTATAGGCGCTGACTGCGGCCAAAGGTATAATACAGACATAGGTCCGGCCACATAGCCAAGGGTGCGAATAACAACTCAGAAATTACGGTTCGATTGTTGTATTAAGTATAGAATAATTTAGTTTGATATTATATATTGTATAGTTATATTATAAATAGGCAGATATGGTTAATAAAACAAATACACAATATTCCAAATAACAAAACACAATAACTAAATAGAGTGGACATAAAGTAGGTAGAGACGGAGATAACTGCACTGTCTGTGTTTGGTTAAATGCTATATTAGCATTAACTTAGCGGCAGAGCTAAATGGACATTCGCAGCAGCATACATGTGTAAGATGCACAAAAACAACAAACGACTCACCGGTGAGTTTAACAGGTAGGCCCCGACAGGTGGATTGGAAAGGATCTGCGGTATTATTATGGAATTAATGAGCAACCAGTACGAGTGTTGATTGTTAAATTGGAGATGGAAGGAGCGGGTCAACTCACTGATGAGTAGAGTGCAAAAATTGATCGTACCATGAAATTATCTGCTTGATTATTGTTAAGTGTTCTTTCACGACAGAAGTGTTTTCTGACTGAAAATGCCAACCTGGCCACGCCACAGCAGGAGCACGTTTGAACAGCAGCGGGAGTGGAGTAGGAGGAAGTGACGAGGGGGAGAGGGATATTAAAGGGAAAAGGGCTGCCACGCACGCACGCACACACACACACATGCAAACACACACACACACACACACACACACACACACACACACACACACACATACTTGTGCTCTGCTACATTTCAGAGGTAAAAGTACTTTTTACTTCACTACATTTGGCAGCCATTGTTACTTTACAACTGGAGATTTTAAAGACATAATGGGCCTATAATATTCAATGCATTGTCATACAGTAAATGAAACCACCCAACAGTATAAAATGGATGAAAGTTGCTCTACCAAAGCCAGCTACAACATTTAAATGTCACTTATGTTAATGCATCAGTGATAATAATCCAATAGTAGGTTATATTATATAATAATCTAACAATGACACAGCCTATTTTCCTAGGTCCTTACATTTTGATATAGGTCATTTTACTTAAGCAAAAGATCTGAAAATCCACCTCAGGCTGGACAATATGACCAATATCTTTTATCCAGATAACATCATTGCATATCTTGATAATGAAAGGTTGTTTTCTGGTATTAGCACAAATAAATAGTATGGTTATATAGTAATAATAATAGTTTCAATTGAAATTATAGAGAAACAATAAGATGAATTAATTGATTAATTAATGAAATCCTGCACACTTCTGTTGGAGAACACTAGTCACAATTTATTTTAACCATCATTTGTGCTCCAAGAGAACCTTTACACATTATTGCGTGATGGTCTATTACCATTAGATGGAGTTAATATATGCTTGGATTATCACTTTAGAGTAACTGAGTATCACATTATTTCATTATATAATTTTGTCATAATATGTTGACATTGAAAGACAATTAATTATCATATTGAATAATAACGAAGCCCTAGTTTCACTACTGACATATGCACAGAAAAATGCAGGAAATATACATGTACCATGTTTATTTTCTAGTTTTATTTATCTCCCACTGATTTTTTTCATCAACACTGTATGTTGTCGCGTGACAGATGGATACAGTTTCACATGGAAAATAACAACACAAGGACAGATCAACATTTGGCTTTGGTCCCTGTAATGTATATAGTCCCCTGTAGACTTGGCAGAGTGCACATCTAGTCAATCCACCTGTTACTGCTGCTAGGCATGCATACATATGCAAACTGACTCTTTTACACAGACATGCACACACACTTGCACACCAGTCTGAACACGTTAAAGCTGTAAGAAAAAATGTATATCTGAAAACAGATTTCTTCATAAATGTCTACTGCTGTGATAAATCTGCTGTGTGAGCAGCATGCTTCAAAGCAACCTAACAAAATGGGGGTGAGGCTGTTTGTGTGTAATGAAACAAACCGGCTAGAAAAACTCTCTAAATACTTTAAAAGTTCTTGCAGATATGCAGAAACACGTTGTCTGAATAGCACTCATCAAATTCATCCACTTTGACAGATCACAGAGAATAGCACTGGTTGTTATTTGAGGACTTGGCAAACAGCACCCCAGGCTCTCCATAAATGAACAATAATCGGCTTAAGAAGTTGTGCTCACGATGGCCGTTTTATAATCTAATGAAGCACTTCTGTCACAGTCTGTTGGAGATAGTAAAAACACAGACTGTTAAGACACACACACACAAACACACAAAAAACCCATTCAGTTCATTTCGGGAAAGAAGATGAAACCTCATACTCATTAGTCACAGATTTCGGCAAAAACAAGGCCAATATGAAGCTTTTTAAGTGGAGGGTCGTTTTCACATCAACAAAGCAGAGCACTGCCCACACACAGTGAACCGCTGGTCCGCAGCCATAACTGAGAGTATACTTACAGAGAACATTCATCGTCCCTTCCAAGAACTTTAATGGTCTTTCTACCCAAATTAGGCAATAACAATCCCATCAGTGGTACAAAGGCCCTATCACTACAAAACATTTCATCTCCTCCTCTCTTCAGAAGATGTTTCCATTAGGAGGAATGAAAAGCTAATCATATTCATCTGCAAGCCTTCTTTAATGGGATCCTATCAGATTGCCTGATAGAGGCCCTTCTCTCCTAATACTACAGTCAATTTGCCGCTCCCATTTAGTCAAGCTGGCCTGTCTCTGATGATACCATCTCTGAGCCATTATACATGGCACAGAGATAAAGCTGGGCTTGCACACATTAAAGAAAAAGAAAGCAGCAATAAGTGTGCATGTACGTGTGTGCGCATTAGATGAACGCCGGGACCATTTCTAACTCCGCAAGACTTCATTGAAGGTGGGGATGGAGGTAAATGTCTGAGAAAGGAAGAAGATGGATAAGCAGTCAAAGGAAGTTTACCAGAGGGAGAGATATTTTCTCAGCAGATGCAGTGCACCCCGGAGGTTTATTCTCTCCATCAACCCTCCTGCTCACACACACACACACACACACACAGCTATGAGTTTGCAGTATTTTATATGTTCACCCTCACATACAGATAAATACAAGGTGCATGCCGGATACACACACACACGCACACACTCACAAACAAACAGCCAGGTCAGAGGAACAGGTCAGCCCTCGGTCAGGGCTGTCACATCCCATTGTAGGAGGGCCGGGTCTCTGCGGGTTACATTAATAAAGCCTAGGAAGGATAGATGGGGGGTTATTGAGTGGGACTGAGTGCTCTTGTGGAGGTTTGTGTGATTGATGGGCTTATCAGTGATGGTCTGAGGGCTGACAGACGCGCAGATTTGTGATGATGACGGGTCATGTCACGTCAGGTCAGAAAGGCACAGCTCATCCCCTAAGATACCTGCAGAGAAACTCCGCCAGCGTACACGTGTAATACAAAACAACAAATATGAAAGTGGCCAGAATCAAGAGACAGCGTCATCCTTAATACAAATTATATAAGTACTTGCTGTGTAAAATAGATGATTCTTGCAGCCATTTTATTGTACGGGTGTACAAAAAACCATCTGCACAATAAGCTTGAGATTAACTGATCTGAGCTGAGTCACAAAGTAAATATTTATTGTTGGAATTTGTTTTCACTTTGTGGATCATAAACCGCTTTTATGTACGTGATGCAAGACCATAATGTTATTTATGTGCTCAGGATAAGAAGCTGCTATTAAAAAATAAAGGGGACAGAGAGAGAGAGAGAGAGAGAGAGAGAGAGAGAGAGAGAGAGATGTGCAAAGTGTTGAGGGTTGGGTTTCCATTTACAGACTGAATCCCATGTGATTCCTCTGCAATTTTTCTCAGTTCCCTTCAGATACAGCCTAAGTGATTCTGTTTGGACCACAATCCCTTGCGGTGGATTGACCCCCTGGAGGACTGAAATCACCTACTGGAAGAGGCAGTGCATTCAGTGTTGGGGAGAGGGTGTGTGTGTTTACTGTATGTGTGACAGGTAGTTTGTGTCTGGGTTTGTTGTCAGTGACATTTACAGAAAGGAGCTAGAAAGGGAATCATTTTTAAAAAATGTGCATGTTGAGAGAGTGGCTGCTAATAGAGGGATAAATACAACAAATCGTAATTTAATTATTAAGGTCAATGTGAAACATTATACTTTAATAAAAAGAAAAAGCATCATGTTTTAAATACTGATAGAAATGCATAATTTAAATTTCCAAACCATTGTAATTAAAGAGTTTTTGCCAATTATAATTCTGGATCATTGTTTTTCATCGAGGTGCAGAGTTCATAGTAAGTCTGCTGAGGAAACTGGGAGCTTCAGCACCATGGACAGCTCTCTCTCTCTCTCACTCACTCACACAGCTGAAAACCAACGTTTGTCTGCACCAAAGTCAATTGTGGAAAGTATATTTACTCAATTACAGTAATTTTAGGTGCTTTATGACTATTACTGTTTTATGCCAAAGCTTATACCTCTGACTATACTATATTTTAGAAACCATTATACCCTTTTTACTCAACTACTAAATTACAAATTCAGTTATTATATAGTATATATATATTGGGTGCATGGTATATAATATATACCATGCAACCAAAGTAGTATTAATGACTGTCTTTTTCCATTGCTATTTCAACAAAAATATACATACATGGTTGCACCTATGGAGTCAGATTACATGCTACTGTAGCCGACACAAGAGAAGCTATCACAGCACATTGTAGTTACATGGCAAGACCAACTGAAGAAAAGCAATGCTTTTTAGTTTTATTATGTACTATACTATACTATAATATACTATACTTGAGACTTAAAAGAAGCCCCTCGTGGAAGTGTGATACAAAATGCATTATTCAGTCATTATCATCTTGTGATACATGTTTTTCTGAAATGAGCCATTCTCCAGATTGTGTGCCTTCAATTTTGGTACTTAATGTATATTTTAATTGGAATACTTTTGCACTTTTACTTAAATAAGGTTTGAAATGCAGAACTGTCTGCACAGTTCTGCATTTAAAACACAGTGTTATGACTTATTTTACTAAAGATCAAGATCTGAATAATTATTTCTCCTACTGCTTCCTTTAACTATGTTATAATAATATACATTACACCAGGAAGATGTGTTAAAAGTGCCAACATTCTTTTTGTGAGTGTAGTTTTTTTTGTATGTTACATTACATCATTATGATATGACTCACATGATGATAATGGATTATCACTCAACCATAGCAAAACCGATATAGTATGTCAATGCTGCTCGACGCTCAAAAATCTGACCTTCAGTGTTGTCATAATGCAGTCCTACTGCCACTAAAATATCAAATGTCACCTTATTGATTACAAACAGAAAGAGAAAAGTAATTTCAGCATATTTTTCCAATTCATATTCACAGCTGAGCTCCACTGTGAAAAATGCATGTGTTACAGGCTGTAAATGATGATGCCTCATAAAAATATCCATAAGTGGTAGTAGCTTCCATTTTCGTCAGGAAACCTGTCACAGACCAATGAAGCTTAGCATTTTTGTCTTCAGCAGAGTGAAAGATTGTCTCTCCAGGCCTTTAACCCTCAACCATCCATCCATCTGTAGTCTCATCTGACATTTCATGGCCAGTCACTCAGATGGAAGAAACTCTGATGATACATGGCTCTTCAGGGATGGGACAACCATCTATAATCACCCCCACAAATGTCACCGCAGGAGGGCAAGAAATAAGGAGGTGGAGGAACAACAGGTAGGGAAGCGGACAGGAGGCTGGTTAGAGGGAGAAGCAAGAAAAGAGAGCAGCTCAGAAAGAAGTGAATCGACAGAAATAGATCCAGATAGCATCAATGCTAACATGCAGAGGGTGTTTGTGAAATACAACTCAAAAGAAGTCTTTAAATGGATTAAATCAGATACACTGGAGCTATAATAATCTTATCTCCCCCTTAAGACAGCTCAACACAGACATGAACTCCGATTGTGAGGGCTCGACAAAGACTTAACTGAGAAAAATGATTGCTTAACAAGTGTGCTTATTAAGAAAGTCCAGAAGGTCCAGAAATAGTTATTCTGCCTGAGGATGAGGATGTCTCATTTGGAGAGTGCTGGTTTATGAGTCTTAATAGAAAAAGGAAGATTCAAATGGTGCATTTGTTATGAAATGCTGATCACAGAAGGAGTTATTCTTCAGGAAAATAAAGAAACACAGTCAATTTTTGCTTGTAATAATTAGTACGGCTACTAGAAGTCAGTGCCTAACGCCTTTGCACTTTTTTTGTTTCCGAGGCTGTGGTGGACTCATACAAATCATATAAAACAAGAAGATCCACTGATACGATCATAACTGAACCATGACTTCTTACTTCTTTACTTGACTGTATAAAATGACTTGTTGTGACTTGGATAGTCAGAGCCTCATGACACTTTATAGCTCCAAATCAGAGACTTAAAACATTCAAAGGATGTACCTTATCTAGGTATGTTGGGGGTTTCTCCGCAGTTTTCAGAACAAAAAAAAAAATCTAAGCTGGGCATCACATCCATTAAGAACCAGCTCTTGCTGTTACCTCTTGAAGTTTACAGTACAGTCAAAAAAGTGTGCACTGGGAAAAGGTGCAATGGTCTGTTCACATTGCTAATTATTTCATCAGATTGTAGAACTCTGGTTATGCAACATTTAATTAACTTCCAAACAATGTGCAGCTCAGATGAATGGTGTGAGTGTAGGCGTCAGGGACCTTTGATGCTAACAAAACTATTTGGTGCAAGAAGTGACAAATTGCAAATGACTGCACACAATACACTGCAGCGCACCAATCAAACAGCCCATTCAGAAATCGAGGCCAAATAATAATAAACCAATAATGTGGTTTTCACAGCAAGAATACGACAAGGAATTCAAGGCATACAGCCACTGCGTGGATAGATGCTTTTTGAATGGCACGCTAATGGTGGTGATGGCCTTGTTTGGAACAACTCTACACAAAGATCCTGGGTAGTTTGAAAGGTAACAACAATGCTAAGTCAATATATACAACTTGATCCGTGAAAATCACAGGCAAATGTTCCTGCAGCAGCCCTTATGGCTACTCTTATAGCTCCTTCAATACATTCATCATTCGTATAACACTTCTCTTACACACATCTTATTATCTACAGTATGAGACGGCTAAAGTAACGGATTGTGTTCATTGTGCTGTTGGTGGGTCATCAAAGCTTCGGGGACACTGAAAGCTGAAGTGAAACATCCTAACGCTGTCATATTAATGACTTCTGCACTTACTATGTGAATACGACGGCATTAAAAGTGCTGTGGCCACATTTCAGCACCAAGTCCAACTGCTCACACAGGACTTCTTATGTGAAACACTCCATAAGTGGAAGATAACAACTTTGCAATATCTGCACTGCTATTTATGAAGCAGCTAAATGCTTAGGTTGCACCAAGGAACTGTTTTACCTTGGACAGGTGCTTTTTTGTTTTTATGGATGCTATTAGTGTTTGCTGCTGTAGCACTGCTATTTTTATTCCTTTTACAGAGAATACAGTACATCTGTATCTGACAACAATTTGGGATTATTGCAACAAACACTGTAAAAATTCATAGAATCACTTAATCTTATTATTTTAGCTGGATTGCAATGGTGCATTATAATTAATCTACAAAAATCTATTCACACACCTACTACATTGTCCTGTGTTTTCTTTTTCACACAAAAGCAACCACGACTGCGAGACAAAATCCAGCATCTTAGCCTTTCAGGGTGCAGTGAGAGACAGACATATAGGCTATTTCCTCATTTACATTTGTCAAGTGATGAGAGGGGAATGGGAGAAAGAAACACACAGATAAGTTGATAAAGTGGAGGGCATTACTCTCATACCGCACTGCACACAGAGGAAAGGTCATTACCATCACTCACTTCACAACCAATCTTACAGGGAATCACGCTGAGGGATTGCCACCACCTCCCTGCAACACACGTGCAGTTTGCTACATTATGACTCGGAATTAGTCGAACTTTACAGACTTTCATCCCAACATTGATTTTTTTTACACCCTTCTATAGTTTATATTTTAGTTTAAAATGGTAAAAGAGATTCTTGATTTGTAGTGAGAGGGTTTTAAAGTAAATACAAAGAGTTAATTTGCAAAAACTGATGAACAATATTTTTTTAAAAAGATCAAATTTGGTTTTAGGTCACTTTTGGTCCACTTACTAATCTCAAAGATTCCCTCTCTGTCCAGCAACAACCAGACAACAGTTGCTGGATATTGATGGCAGGCTGACACCAGCAGCAAAGAGCCACATATTTTTCATTGTAGAAATCGAATAAGAGCAAAAAGGATAGTGAACATAAGAATTACAGTGTTCACTGTTCAGAAACATGACAACATTGTGCAGTATCTGTATTATGTGTACAAAGAAAACGGTTTGCTAGTTGGTTTGCCATATCAACTTGAAGGGGAATAACAAATCTGGGTTGTTTTTTCCAGCTTGTTTTTGCTCAAAATAAATATATCACTTTAACACTCAGCGACTGGTGGTTATCACTTCCTTGCTCCACTAGTTCTCCACCCAGGCACCACCTCATTGCTCAAATGTAGCTTTTCGTGCTCCAGAAACTCATGGCAGCCAGAGCAAAATCCCAAATCAAGCCTTTTAAACATCCTTTCAGAAACCCACACGTGATGCTGTTTTCCAGAAGAGTCCCATTAAGCAGCACGAGTACACTTACTTGCCAGGATGTCAGTGAATAATAGCCAGGGACCCTGTTACAAGCTCTGCACATTTGTGTGTGAGCAAGTGTGTGTGCGGAGCCATATATGCGTATGTGCCTCTGTAATTAGCGATTACCAGACTGCTATCAACAGAACGCTTCAGTGAATCCACTTCCAAGAGTAACCAGGAAGTGCAAACACAATTACCAGAAGAGAAGGAGCATAACAACATTTAAATATGAATTACATCTGAGATAGAACGAGTCCCCAAAGCTTGCACTACTGACTGCCTGCATGCTGCCTGCATACTGCCTAATTCACAGAAAATAGCAGTGCCATTAATACATTTGTGCATCTGCCTGTGTGCATATCTCCATGCATATGGTAATTTTTTTAAATGCCCGTGTGCATGGCTGTGTTCACACTTCTGATAATAGGCATATCTGTACGAGTGCTGAAAAGCTTTTGAAGCCTCAGAGGGCTGATACGAGTGGATGTATGGATAAAACCAGTAATAGCTGTTGATAATTGAAATAGGAGCCAATCAGTCTCTGTGAGCTTGGGTACATAGAGTGAGTGTGCTGGTGTGGCAGAGGAGAGGGGAAGAGCGGTTGAGGAGCTGGGGCACAGTAACCGTGATATGTGGTTCAATTAAACTGCTAATGAGAACTAACTGTGCTCGGTTTGAAACATGAATCTCTGGAGAAATGTTTGAATTTTGAGATTGATCTCTTTTGTTGGATGCGAGACAACAACAAAATAGATCTTTCACCAGGGAATCAAACTCACTGAGCGGGCCAGGCAGCTACAACCTGCACAACTCTGGTGATATATGTCTCCCACTAGTGTGTGACATTACAGTCAGCAGTGTAAGGAGAGAGGTGGGGAGAGGACCGAAGAAATAAGACTGCACTTACAATGTCTGCTATAGAGTTAAAGCATAAGCTAAAATTGTACATATTCATTCTGACAAAATATTCCTTTTTTTTTTTAGCTTTCAACTTCCCTTTTTTATTTTAATTTAAACTTTAATTCAAGCTGTGATACCTGTGGTGTTTTATCTATCTCATATCTACAGTAAGCTTAGATTTCTGCTAGAATTATGAAAGCAGGTCTACATTTTCTATACCAGCATTATAAAATGCTCTAACTCTCTACGATGCTTCTTTGATCTATCATATCTGTTACTATTTTTTTTTTTCTGTTGTTTTATACACGTCTCCACTTCACTCCTCCACCCTGCGCCTCACTGCTGCTGGAACTGATGTTCAGAGATGAAAAGAAGCGAGGCTGTGTGAAGAGATAAGGCTCGAGCAGATAGAAGAGAGAAAGGGAAAGGTCTGAGCCTGAGAGTTCAGGAGTCATCTGTACGCTGCAGTGAGCCCACGGTCATAACAACAAGGTGACCAGCTGGCTGGTCCCTGCACGGGTCTCACACAGGGATCAAAGAGAAGGAGGAACAGACACATAAGAGAGAAAAATACATTAAAGGAAGGTGTAGGGAGGGAAATGCAAATGTGGAAGAAGAGACTGGAAACAAAAGGAAGAGGGAGGGTACCGCTGTGGGATTGGAGGGTGACCCCAGCAGAGAAAGACATCAAATGAGACAGAGGGAGGAGAGATAAATTGATAGAGAAAGGGAGACAGAATAGTGAAGCACATTTCAGCATGTCAGACATACTCAGCCTCCTATTCAGGTCACAGTGACTGCATTTCTTAAACTCTGCCACACTATTTCCTCCTGCCGTAGATGACGGACATGTTTAGATGTTGTATGAGTGCATGCATGTTTGTGAGTTTCTGTGTGTGCTTGCAGTCCCCACATTTACTCTCTTTATGTTGCATGTGAGCCGAATACAATAACATAAACCTAAAAGGGGATACAATATTTGTTTGACAGATTTTTTTTCTTTCCCTGGTCCGGGTATCCACCAGAGAGCTACAGCCTGATTTTCACAGTCCAATCCAATATCAGCCTGTCAATAAGGAACCAAATGAGCCATCAAACACAATATAAGAACCATCTCAAAGGCCCTGGTGGTGCAGCAGGTCTACAATGATTGACTTGACTCAAGTATTGTACTATTGAACTTTTTCCCAAAAGGAGATGGAATTAATTAAGCTCTGGTTCGTCGTTCCTGCCTGTGTTCCCATGTGCCTCCGCAGGTGAAACCGTTTTCCATTCTACACATCCTGTAGCTTGTTTAAACCGTCTCCCATCCCATCATTAAAAAGAGATCAATAAAAAGTACCGCAAGTGGTGCTGAGAGAAAGGTAGATAAATAATAGTGCACATGCCTATGTGTGTTCTTTAAATATTGTCAGGTACTTTTCAACACTTTTGGGGACCGTCATTCAAAATTAAAATACTTTCTCATGCGTCCTCTATTTCAACACCAAAACCAGCTCAGTTCTTTGATGTTGCCTGTTGTCATGGGGACCTCTGGAGTGCTGCAACGCTGAGCAGCATACAGAGTGACATGTCATGCGGTTAAAAGGGTTACATTAACATGAGCGGCAGGTTACATTAGAGCGGGCTACATTACCCATTAGTGGTGGTAAAACACATTTGTGGTAGCAGGACCGGCACTGTTAGCATTTAGCGCGAATCTAACTTATCTGGAGTGAACTGTCTGCCCGTCTGGTTTAAGTGTAACACATATTCAACTAGATTCTAAGAGCCGCAACTTCAGAGGTACTTTTCTTTTTGGTGCTTTACAGCTTTAAACCATACACACCAAGAAAAAATGGATTGCACTTCACACAACAGAGGAATATCCAACAAGGGTCGATCTCGCTCTATCACTGAAAGTGAATTCAGGGGAGAGCAGGAGTTGATACACACAATTTGCTGCTCATCTCCCCTTGAATCAAAGATGTCTCTGTCAGATTGTTTATCCCTGGCCAAGAATATTGGCTCACTGCAGGCCGAGCTTATCACACACTGTTTTACGCTGCCTGACTTATTGACTACGAACATGGCCAACATGGCTCTTCTCATCAGTGTCCGGCACAGCGGCAGCATCGACTGTAGTGATCTATGACCGAGTCTGATGGAGAGGCAGTCGATGTGGCTAACTAGAGCTGGCTGGCGCCTTTAAATCCGCTTTAGGCTGGTCAATGTGCTGTCCAAACAGAGTGCTGGAGATAACAACATGTCATCATCACTTGACATGTGTATCCGTGAAAAGTTAACAGTAAAAACTAGTGAATGTTTATATGGACAGCACCTGAAATATTGCTATGCATATTCAATGCAGAAATATTTCCCCAAACCAACTGTGGCTATAGTTACCAGTCAGCCTGTCAACATGGGTCAGTGTTTGTGGATGAAGGTAGCTGTCAGGATGTGTGTGTGAGTGCAGAAAAGTAGGCTGCAGGAGAAACTAGGGCATCGCTGAGACTCAGGAGAGGTATCTCCAGCCCAGCCTCCTGTCCTATTTCACTGCCTGGCGAGACTGGCATGTGTTTGTTGTGTGTGTGTGTGTGNNNTGTGTGTGTGTGATTCAACAGAGAGAGCACCCTGGGCAGTGAGGGGAAAGCTTCAGGCACAGGAGGCAGAGAGATAACAGGTGAGCTCCAGGGAGGCTACCTGTGGGAGAGAGGAGGCCCAGTGACAGGCCTCTTTGCTGGGGTGGAATGGATGCGCAGAAGCCCCCAGGGCATGGACCAAATGTCAGACAGTCTGTGCACACATACTGGAAAACTGCTCTGAGCTTTATTGGAATTTGTCACCTGTGTGTGTGTGTGTGTGCACATTTGCCCTAATGTATGTGTGCTCCAACTGGACAGATGACTCACAGCAGGAAAGAGAGCCGAACAAGGCAGCACAGACAGGTGGGGGAAGTGTGCAGGTAGGTGTTTTTGTTTGGCTGTGTGGGTGCAAGAAATAAGCTGTCGAGTGTCACTGTTAATATATGCTGTACAGTTTCACAAGTATGCACTATACTGCATGGCACATACTGTGCTCCCACACCCACAAGTCTGCCCACTAATACACACACACACACACGCAACCATCCAGATGCAATGTTTACTGTACTATGACAGACATTATTTATATACCTGTCCCTGCTCTCCTCTCCACTGGAGCTTTCCACCACATCACTAATTCATCCCTGGCATTTCCCCCTCCTAAATAAGGGCAGCCTTTGAACTGACATGCAGGCCCTTTAGAGCAAGGCCAAGTTACATCCAAGCTCCTTCTGGTAAGCCTATATCCCAGCAGGGTTCATCCCACACTGAAACTCTACCCCTCAATGACAGGCCCTTGTTATCAAATCAGAATGGATATGTAGGTTAATGTGCGGATCTTGCACAGCTATTTGATCTTTGACCGTGACGTTCTTGCAGCACTGTCACCAGGACACACAGTCAGGTGGGTGTGGGTGAAGTGTCGGGTTGCCCGGTTAGGTTTTGAGATGGGAGAATTAGCTAGTCACGTATCCTGACATGTAATGAGGGCTGGGTTTGTGTTACAGCTGCTGTGGATACAGCACAGTGCAGACTTAACTAAAGCAAAGTCAGAGCAAGAACTATAAGATCTGTTGAGGAGCCGCTCTCAATGGAAATACATTGAAGGAGTGCTCTCTAGATAATCATGGGGATAAAGTAATAATCTATTTAAAAAGCTCCATGAAAGCACGGAAAGAGCTGTTGGCCTAGTCACTGTTTTGACAGGCAATAGATCATCAGACGAGGTCTTCTAATTTAGTGTGGCACAGAGTGAGGGTGTTTGTGCTGACCTACTCTTACATTTCATGTATTGATTCTGTCTGATTGTGTTTTGACTGATCTCCGAATAAGAGAGAGAGAGAGAGGGCGAGCAGTGGGTGGGATGAAGAGCAGAAAAGAGGGCAGGCTACAGGGGAGGTACTATTAAATTTTAATTTCAGAGAGGTCAGTTTTTCCTCAAGGTCAAACGTAAAAAATAACCTTCAAAGGGAGAGTGGCTGGCAAAAAGAGCCGCTCTCTGTAGGACTGCTGGGGATTAACCCACAGATCACAAAAAGCAACATATTCCACATTGAGAGCATGGGCCAATATGAAAAGGACAGCTTGTTAACAT
This sequence comes from Serranus cabrilla, assembly GCA_903364295.1. Taxonomy (NCBI): domain Eukaryota; kingdom Metazoa; phylum Chordata; class Actinopteri; order Perciformes; family Serranidae; genus Serranus; species Serranus cabrilla. Next base: position 641,853 of record CAFUXE010000199.1, read on the forward strand.
TCACTATAAACCAATTAGTAACCATGGTGATGAATGAGGGAGGCAGGAAGCATGCTGTCTTTTACACAAATAAGCTTTTAGATCAGAGTTTGTGGCACATTGTGCCTACTCACACATTATGTAAATTTGACAGAAAAGTGCATGCAGACACACACAGACACACACAGACACACACGCACACACACACAAGCCTGTGGATGATTTAAAGCCTCTGTGTTGTAATGGGATCAGCTGAGAAGGATGGAAGATCTGGGAATCCAGGCATCACAAATCATTTCCATCACACATCACTGCTAATGCCACTGATACTAATCCATCAGACAGCCATCTCTAATGCTGCAGATAGCCAATCCGTCAGGTTTTTGCTGCACGCAAACCTCCCTCCCCCCTGACTTCCTTCCACACATGTGCACACATGTACAAACAGCATTCGCAAACCTGCTCGGCAGCGATGAGACAGAATAAAACTCTTTCATGGTTTTCTCCTTTCTCGTAGCACCCAAACGCATCGATCAATAACACAACATAACCGCACATCGTGATGTTTCAAGGCTAACCAGACTGAAGGTATGGATGCTAGGAGACTCTGACTCACAGGGTTCATTGCAATTCGATCTGTAATGTCAAAAAAAAGGAACAAAAAAAGCAAATCAGAAACAGCAACTGCTTCCTCAAGGATCACACCTCTCATAAATATCAGAACACTTTGCAAACGATCAGGGAAAAGAGATTTGATTGTAAAAATGTTTGCGCAGAATGTTTGTGAGTTTAATATGAAATAAAACAAATAGAGAGCTTCAACAAATGACTTATTTAGTCTCTTCCTCTCTTGATTGCCTCTTAACTGTCTCTATGTCCACTTAAAGGGATTGCATTAACCTCTGCCACTCTCTGTGGGCAGATGAGCTGCTCCCTCACCCTGCCTTTAAGACGTGTTCTGCATTAAACTCTTCCTTCTTTGGCTGGGATCCCTCTCTGGCTTCTATCCAGACAAACACACACACACAAACACTTACACACATACTTGGAAAGCCAGACACAGTCCAGTATGTTCTCGTACAGTATATCACTATATAGGATCTGATACTTTGCCATGGCCAGATTGCGGTTTTATGCTTTGCGATCTAGCACTTTTTAGAGAGATAGTTTTGATACTGCTCAAGAGAAAAGAAAGATAAAAGGATGCATATATATTGAAAGAATATACATGCTTGTGTCATGTACCTTAGGCTCTGTTCTTGGAAACAATACAACGGTTTCACTTCCTTGGAAAATGTTGCTATTTTGCTCTGTTTCCCTTCAAAGGTTGAACTGATATACATGCTTTTACACCTGCAATCATTCTGCAGGCATAACAGATGTTGACAGAGACATGTGTACACATACCCAGATTCTTTTCATTTCCTCAGCCACGTCTCTGTTGCATTCTCTCACGCTAGCTCAAGTCCTCCCAGAAGAATTTCCATCTCTTAGCCCACCTGTATCTGAAACCTGTGCAGATTGCCTGACAGCCGGCGTGCCTGGTCCTCTCCACCGCTCACTCTGCTCTGCTCTCTGCCCTCTCCAGCTGGCTGTTCTAGCCTTTTGCTCCCCTCATTGCCGTCTCGGCACCAAAGCAGCTGGTGTGCCAGCCAATCTCTGCCCTCTTCCCAGCCCACTCTCCCCTTGACCAGCTTGGAACGAACACATCTCTTTCCTCAAATTCTTGTGTTCTTCATCTTTTTTTTCCATCTCCTTACTTTTTTCCATACGTCTACATGTCTACACTTTGCCCTCAGAGAGTTCACAGAAGCTAAGCAACATACTGCTGTTGATGGGGGCAGAAGCAAAAATATTTGAGCTGCTTAAAGAGGGTCCACCTAACATTACAAATAAAAACTGGTTTAAGTGCATGTTAATTTTTTTATTTTCATGGATTTACTTTGCCATCAGAGAGCTCTGTTTGAGTTTATGGAGGATGAACTGAAGCTGCTCTATTCTCTTGTCAAAGCCACCAAACTCCTTTGAGAAAAACAGTAATTTTACCTTGCAAAACAAGGGTTGCATTCACACAAGTTATATGTAACATAAACAACTAAATAACTAAGGCAGTGGTTGCTTTAACGCAAGCACAGAGTGGCTTCAGTGTCCCTGCATGGCAAGGAAAAATGGTAAATATATTCTGAATACAGCATGTACATTACCAACTGATATTGATTTTTTTAGGCGGCTAAAAAAGTACCTGCTTTACTCTGGGCTCCCCTACTCCTGCCTACCTTTCCAAACTGGAGAAATTCTATTCGCCATCTACTCTAGGTAATAAATACATGGACAATGGATAAGTACCTTATACAACCCCTCTTCAAAACTTCTCTTTAAGTTAACAAAGGCAGATGGAGAAGCTCTGGAGGCAGCAGTGACTGTGTACAGATGGATAGAGCATCCACATAAATGAGAGAAAATAAAGTATCTCTATGTGGAGACAACATAATTCACAACAAGAACAAACATGACGATCCTCCTCCGACCTTGGACAAAGACAAGACACCATCTTTGTACCCCACATCCACTCTTGTACCCTCCCAGACGAGGAGAGGGTCGGCCTCTTGCACAAATCAAACCCTCATCAACACTAATATGGAGAGCGGAGAGGGGAAACAGCATGTTATTTATAGTGTTGTTAATGGTTGCAGCAGGCCTGTTGTCTCTGTGTTAGCACATGCACAGTGGCAGAGAAAGATGCACAAACAGAAAAATCCACACTTTTGAGAGTGTGTGCACATGTGGCAGCAACACACACTTGCTACTTACATATACATTTGCAGAAGCACACTCACACACACACACAGCTACAGCAGAGTTAGACTGTCACATAGTGAAATTCCTTCCACTGAGCTGTGTATGTTGCAGCCAATCGCTCTGTCAAAACATTTCAACACTGCTGGTGAAGGAATATACAATACCGGGACCTAACTGAGCAAGGTCTATCCCATGCACACACACAGAAAATACACCTCCAGCCACATACAAAAGCTCAGATACACATCGCTGCTGTCTGCTCTGGAAAGTGTGCCTGTCCAAAGACAAAAAACTACAAAAGGCTGGAAAACAGACTAAATCTGCCGCTTCTGTACGTTTGTGTGTCTGTGCTGAGAGAGCAGCAGGAAGCCATGGAGTCGCTTCATATAAACTCGACCACGTTGTGCTCGAGACTTTCTGCTCTGTCTGTGCGTACTGTTCAATGTTTGCCTGGCAGTCATTCCTAAGGGCCATCCTTCAGTTCTGAAGAGATTTTCAGCTAACCTAAGGGGACCCCGATCAAATGAATTATTTCTCACTTTCCACTTACTGAATGTTCTGCTAACTAATTGGTGTCAACGGAGAGCAAAATATTCATTTAAAAACCTGTTTTTAGTACACTCTCATGGGCAGGAAAAATAGTTTAAGACAGACTTACTTGAGAAGCAGACGGCAAAGCAGTCTCTTCATGAACACTGCTATTATTTCTACAGATAAACTAGCTCTCTGGAGGGTTTTCTGCTCAACATTTAAATTAAGATATCCCTGTTGCTGTCTACATGTAGAAAATTGTTGTAGGATGTAAAATGCCGTAGCACCCTCGGCCAAACAACTCCACCAGTGTTTGTAATGATGTGCAGTGCAACCCATTAATTTGGTCACCAGCTTTAAAAACAACCAACTAACAGGGTAATGGAAAAAGTACAGATGGACACTCCATTTTCCTTGGTAAACATTTGGAGTTGAGCTGAGAGCTTTTCCATTTCAGAGATGGGAAATCTGTGACAGAGCAGCGTGAACATGTGCGTGTGTAACTGTGCATGACTATCATCTCATTTCCATACTAGCCTGTCTTATAAATTACTATGATTAAAGCAGAAGGCTTCCAGCTCCTGTTTTGTGTATGTGTTCGTAGTGTATGTACATGTAAATGTGTGTGCATGTACTGTATGCACATCAGCAGCATGCGCAATGATGTATGTGTGTGAGCCTGGAGCTTAGTAACAACTTTCAGCCAAGTTCTCAAGCTGGATTAGCCTCTTTGCTACATGGCTAGGGGCTGATCTACGAGGGCTGCTTTAGATCTGCAATTAGCATCCTTATATTCAGTGCACACAAGGTGAACGCTCGCTTTCTCTCACATCCTATCATTGAACGAGCGCTCATGTTAAAAATGACAGGACTGATATTTCACTACATGTCAAAACGGGTTTTCCTCCGATGGAGAAACATGCCCAGAAAAAGACCAGCAGCTCACGGCGGAGCTGGTCAAAAGCACGTTATGTTCTGGAGTCAAAGTCTGCACGTTGACCTTTTCAAGAGACAAATTAGATGTTACACTTCATCCTATTCAAAACATTAACCTTAGCCAAAACATGGCAGCTACTTCTTCTGTCAGTCTGCCAATAGAATAACACAAAAGTCCACCTACCACCCCATTTGTAACCTGATGACAGTGTCTGCTTGAGAGCGATTTTTGTGAAAGGCAAACTCCATGTGCATGTAAACAAAACCTGCCAAACAGGCATAAGTACACACAGAACTCACACACACATCAGCGAGGGCTGTGCTGGGCTAACCACAGGCTGTCTGTGTGGCTGATGCTCCATTGTTTAGTTCCACACAATTACATTCACAATAACCCAGAGCCCCACAGGTCCCTCGCAGCCAAAAGCTGTGTTGCATTACACTACATTCAAGCCCCGTTCCAAAACACCCATAATTGGCAGAAATGTAATCAACTTACAGCGACCATTAACGTTTGTTTTAAATTAACTGCTAAATCAGCAAGTGGTGCGAACTAAAACTTGCAGAAAAACTCACCAGCTGTGCGTACCTGGAGCCCCAGGCCAGCTGCTGAGACACATCAGGAAGGGCAAAAAGAGATGGCACTAGTGAGCCATACCAGACCTTTCTGTCCTCTCTCCTTACTGCCAGTGAGGAGACCTTGGACTTTCACGCTCTGACAAACACAATTAATTGGGGCAAAATGTGGTGCCCTTGGGGCTCCAATGACTCCTGGCTCATTTAATCTGTTCTGCCTTCAACCTGTATCCCCCTCCAGCGTGGTTTTAGGCGATGACTGGCTTGGGGCTGCGGTGGCCGTACCCTCTTCAGCAGAGTCTTTTGTAGGTTGAGAAGACACATAAACTAGAGTATTATTTTTCAGCCCCACAGGCCTTTTTAAGAAAGCAGATTTTTTCTGGCTCTGTGGAAAACCGACAGAAACAAAGATGGCTTGTGAAAGAAAGAGAGATTGGATGAGGAGAAATTTGGGGCAAGAGTCTGCAGCTCTACCCGAGCACGAAACATTAGAATGAATCCTCATGATACGCTAATCAAGACGAAAAGGGAACTGAGGAAGGAGGTGCAAAGAGGACAAAGGGTACGAAACAAAAAAGAAGGCCTAAGCAGAAAGCAATATAAATAAGAAGGAAATGCAAGAGTAAAAGATAAAGTGATGTGACATAGAAAGACTGAATGTAAGCAAGACTGAAAAAACGCAACGCAGCAAGAAAGGGAGCAGTTACGCAGTGAGAAGGCAGTAAAGACAGACCCAGGGAGCTAAATTCAGCATGCAGGGTGAGCTCAAGTGAGCCAGAGAGGGAGTGTTTAAACAAGTGTTGTGACTCCTACGCGGCCCACGCTGCATATCGAACCACATCAGTATACCACGGAACAGGTCTAGCGGGTCATCAGCAGCAACAGCAGCAGCGGCTGAGAATAGCCTTGTAAGGCTTCGCCGACTGTCAGCCTGCTGCCTTGACTCCAAAGCAGCAGGCGCTGGCTGGCTGCAGAGCAACAGTGTGGTGTTTCATGTGGTGCTCAAGGGGCCGATGGGAGGTGTGTGTAGGGTGTATGTAGGCTGGCGGCAGAGTGAACACAAACAGACAAAGCAGGAAATTAAGGAGGAGGAAGCACAATGGCATCAAAAAGAGCGAGATGCAGGATAGCTCAACTGCAGCAGGAAAATGCAACAATGAATATATAGTATTGTGATGCTAACGTTTGTCTCTGATGCATACAAACTGCTACATCTTAATAACCAGAAGACAGCTATGGTTTAAGGGCATCTGAATGGAGGGTAGGGAATAAAGCACGCCATTGTGAGCAAAGCCTCTAAAAATACAACTGAGAGTATTCTTCCATTATTCTATTAGAGCACGGTGGTGAGTGGTGTGTGTGTGTGTGTGTGTGTGTGGGAGCAGGAGCATGCGTCTTAATGAGGATGACATCACCTATGAGTACAACAGTTACAAGAAGGCACCCTGTGGGTACACATTTGCACATCACACATGAGCCAACACACACAGAAATAATATGCTATGAGATCACTATTTGCTTGAGCTTTTTATGTTATAACAATATCATAATTGCTGGCAATCATGTTACAGTTTGTATCAAAATGCTCTTTTACCTCTTAATATGCACATTAAAATCAGTTTACACTAAAAACTGTCTTGCAGTAGGTAATAAATGTATAATATAATTCAGAATAATATTTAAAGATACTGCCCATTGCTTATATAGGAGTTTTGCTAATTAAATAACTGCCAGCTATACTACAATACTTACTTAAAAGCTCATTGTAATGCAATCACATGGTCATATCGTATTTGTACCCTACTACATTCCCTCATAATTACTTGTCATTTAAATAAACACCTTGGATACTTACTTCTTTCAGCCATTACTAGATAATTACTCCAGATGTACTGTCACATAAAAGAGTATAACTCACAGAAAGCCTCTTTGGAAGCTCTCTAAGGAAATGGAATAAATAAGGAATTCTTCCTTGTCATCCTTTTTTTTTGGCTGATCTATCTCCTCCGTATGCCACCACATTGCATCTGACATGATGCATTTGCCTTGGCTTAAGCATTTACAGCAGAATTTGTAGCACCTGAAGAGCCATAGAAAAGATGAAATGCGAGTGAATATTTTATCTGAGTTTTTCTTCCCCTGCTGAGCGAGTGGTGCAGCTCCACATCATCGCCCGAGGCCTTCTCTGCTCTCTGTTGTTATAGCTAAAGTTCTGTGTGTTGCCTCACAGCTGTTATGGCAGAGCATGAATGTCACATGAAATGCACAGAAGGAAACACAGAGGTATGATTGTGAAGTGTATCCATATGAAAATAGACATTTAGTGATGGAGCAGAAGAAGAAGGGAGAAAGATGAACATATACATGAGTCAAAATTAGGGAAAGAAAAAAAGGGAAAGACAGAATTGTTTTACATTTGTGAGGCAGCAGTGAAAGGCAGACTTTGGTTCATCTTATCCCACTGAGAGCAAGGGCTCAGGCTTGTGGTTTACAGTCAAAGGGGAGCAATATGGTGCTAAAGTCCCACAGCTCCTGAAGGCTAAGGCTCACAAAGCCTCTCATTTCTGTGCCCTCTACTTTAACTTGAACCTATTCTCTGTATTGTATTCTCGCTCTTATCCTTCATGCCTTAACCATAGGAAGAAATCTTTAGGAAAAAAGTTTCACAAAGTTTCTGCTGTGCTGGCAGACGGCTGTGTTTGACCTGAATGTGTAAGTGTTCAAGTGTGAATGAGTAGAGCCCCTTTCAGACCAGCATAGTAATCTGTCAATGCTCTGCCTGCTGTTTGTATCATGTTTGAAAAGGAACCACAGTCATTTAAAAGTTATATAAAAGTAGCAATCTGCCAGCAAGCAGCGTAGCAACATTTTCCAGGAAATAGCTCTTCATAGAAGCGCATTAGCATTGCCACAAAAAAAGTCACGAACAAGATTATGACATTTCTATGATGTAGCATGTAAACAGATCAATTTGAATCTGTGGACCTGACTCTGAAAAGAGACATTTGAAAGCTACATGAGCTAAAATACTTTTGTTAAGAAATACGGCTGAAATGATGCTATTACAATACATGGGAACCAATTCCATATTTATTGTGATTTAATATTACCATATCTTGCATTTTTGTTTAGTTTTTAACATAAGACCATGGGTGGGTGGGCCAAAGTATAATCCTACACTTAAAGACTGTACATCATGTGATATCTCCCAAAACACTGTACTTTTCCAGCAGCCTCATATGCACACTGCATAGAATAAAGATAAAAAAAAAAGATGTACAGTAAAATCAAATGAATAAAAACAACCTTTTTAAAGTAAACTTAAACTGCTACAATTTGCTGCTCATCAAGCTAATACAATGTTTCCTGTACATTTATTTAACGGCTACAATCTATTTGCTATTTGCCCTGCTCTCATTAATTATTATCTTAAATTATCTGCTTACCAGACCACAAATGAGACAAGAATTAACTAATTAGCACCCCCCGCAGCCCCTCCCCCTCAATCCCTGCCACTAACAGACATCGCCGGAGAAGAGCGGAAAGCAAGCACAAAAGCCCAGTGTTGGGGGTGACCAACGGCAGCACTGGGTGTAACCTGTATAACAGCAGCAGCAAAACATTTGCTGATCCTCTGGGGAGTCAGGGTGGTCCGGTGCGAGACACCTGGCTGGGATTTGTGTTAGTTGAATTTGTGTTGCCACAAGGTGCTAATTTACGGCCCAATATCCTCGGAGCATCCACCATTTCTGCTTTCTCTCTTCAGCTTTGCTTTTCTTGAAACGGAAATGACATGACTTTACTCATAGACTAAATATAGACTCAAATGGAGCAATTTAATTTGAATTACATTGATTCAGCCATTAGAAAAATCGATAAAAAAAAAAGAAATCGTGATACTCAGGTGAATCAAATTTAGTCTCTGCATCAATGATGAGATAACAGTGGGGTTTGGCAGTAAAAAATCTCCTGCCTCAACGTCCTGTGTTGCCTGGTTGTGTGTGCCTGGTGCCCAACAGTCGAGTCACGTTTGAACAGTCAAGGCGGAACTTTTCTATAACGGAGACAGGTTCGCGTGAAAGCCAAAAGGCCACGCTTTATCCCCAGCTATGTTACAGATTCCACGTTTGTAAGGAACTACAGAGAGAGAGGGAGTGCCGTGACGGACACAGTGCCCTGAGATGTCAAGGGAAAGCTCAGGGGCCCTGAAGGGAACGAGATAACAAGTGAACTTTGGGGGATTCTACCTGTGGGGACCTTTTTGTGTTGGGGATGGCAGAATTGAAACCCCTACAGGGATGGCTCTGTTCCCAGGAGGTCTGCTGCTTGGAATTTCATTGTGTTTCTCTACTACCTGTGGCCCTTTCCTACACACACACATACACACACACACACACACACACACACACAGTGACACTTACTGCATCTGGCATCTTCCAGACAGCTTAGAAATGAGACGCCTGCAACGTTGCTGCCGTGCTGGCGTCATCCACATCTCCAGTTCTCACTTTCTTATAATTCATTATCACCTGAACAACTGTGTGGCTTCCTTTACATATTCTGTCACAGCCCAGCTTCTATAAAAGACCCTATATTCATAGAGCAAAGTCGTGCTTTTGTATGCAAGCATAGTATCTCCAATGAGCCTTGACTGAAAGGCACTGGATGCCTTCAAGTGGCCTTTGAAGTAGGAACAAAGAGAATTCCTGCCCTTCTGCTACTGATGCCTTTCTTTCTCTTTCTCTCCTTCTCTTTCTCTCTCACTTCATTTCTTTCCCTAAATAGAACACCTGTAATCACCTATTCCTTTTTAAGTTGCCTACCCTGTGAGAAAGCACTTGTGGTGATTCACTGCTCGCCACCTTGCTCTTCCCTCAGCTCTTGGCTAAAATACGAGTAGGGTTAAAAACTGTGAAGCTAAGGAAATCTTACTTTATCCCTTCTCTGTGACTTTCTCAGACTATAGTTACTCTCTCATTAGAGAGGCTGAGAGGGAGCGATGATTCAGGCAGACAGCAAGGTCAAACATGCTGTCTGTCTTACAAATTGGATTGTACGGATGCAAACCCAAAAGCCCAGACGCACGGCAGCATGCTGTACACGCATAGTAATACAAACAGGTGCAGAGGAAAAAGGGCCACAACACAGCCGTACAGACACATGATGCTCACACCGGGAGAGGTGCAAACACACTGACCTCTTTTCAGGCCTGTGGAGTCGCACCTCTGTGCTGTGAGCTATATTTAGCCTCTCTGTCCTCAGGCAGTTAACCTACAATGCTCTTACATCTCACAATGCGTGTACTCCTCTCGGGACATCTTCAGCGTGGGGACGCAATTCAACTCAGGCTACAGTCGTGTATAACACACGTACTTACAGTCAAGCAGCAACATATATAGAGTCTTAAAAATCTGTTTGCAGCAATGGATGTGCACTCTTAAAGTTTATTCTATACTGTAGTGTGCATACAGCCTCTTCTTTTCCTCTACACAACATGGCTTAAAGTGTGTGGTTACTGAGATAACAAAATGATCTGTCTCTGTATTTGTATAGAAGACCTAAAGTGGGCAAGGTTCAAAACAACGTTCGATTTCAATTTAAATGTCTTGTTTGTTGTTCTGAATATTCTGGTAATGCAACAGTTGAACTTGAAAGCATTAAAATGATGTGATATATCACACCTTTCTTTTATATTAATGAAGCCAAACGTTTGGAACTGAATTTTAACTAAGGGACACAACAATAATTTTTTTGTGTTTTCTACTGGAAATACAAGTTACAGTAGAAGTTGCAGTATATATATATATACTCAACTCAGCTTTGAAGGATGCTTGGGGTCATTGTCTTGTATGAACCCATGACCAATCAGATTCAGTCCAGAAGGATTCCATGAAGCACTGAGATGTTGTGGTAGATGCTCTTGTTCATGATACTGTAGATTTTCACTAATTTGCCCTGACTGTTTCCTCAAAGCAACTCGCTCAAAGCGTTCTCCAGCTTTTCTGTGGACTTAAACACAACGATGCCGACAGAGTTAAAACTTGGACTCATCTGTCCTGAGTACCTTCTTCCAGTCGTCAACAGTCCAGTGTCTGTGCTCCCTGGCAAACTGAGGTGTTTCTGGATGTTTGCAGGCCTCAGTAGTGGCTTCTTAGCAGCCATTCTTCCCTTTAAGCCTTGTTCTGTCTGCTTATGGTCGTTTTGGAGACTTTCTCAGACTAATCTAGAAGCATTCATCTCTGCCTGAAGATCAGCAATGTTCTTCCTTCTGTCTCTAGTGCTTTAAATCATCGGCTTCAGTTAACTTTGGTTTCCTGCCTCTTCCATGGATCATTTTGTTAGTACTAGACTCTGAGTTGACTCCAAAGCATACTTGACCACACTGTGAGAACACTTTGTCTTTCCCTATTTGTCTCGGAGACCATCCAGCATCATGAAGTGCTTTAATGCGGACTCTTTCATTTTCAGTGATCTCTCAGTGTTTACCATTTTGAACAGAAAGGAGGAATTTCAAACTGAATTCAGCTTTTTTTTGAGAGAGAGAAATAACCTTCAGTTGAAACATTTTAATTCCACTGCTGCTGTGTTTTCATTGATTTATGTTTTGACTGGTGATTTTTTCTTAAAATAGGAAATAGATAAGCTGCAGTTAAATCCTCGAGGTTCTAAGCTTCATTTTGATGTATAGGTTGCAGTTGCCACACCAGGCTTTGGTCCCTGACACTCCCTCTCCTTGATGAAAGAGTTTCGATCCAGAAAAAGTGACAAGCAGAGAAACTGACAGGAACTGACTAGAGACTACAGTGATTGCTTTTCAATAATGTGCAAAGGACAAGTAAGTGAAATTAAAGTCCCATGTCGCAAACATAATGGACTTTTTTTTTTTGGACGATGATATTAATCTGACGCTGATGCAGGAGACATGTCAATCATGGTTTTACCCCCCAAAATAATAGTGAGTACGTATGGGTAGAATATAAATCTGTTTTCATTTCATTATTTGTGCATTTCACATAATGCATTTGGAAATGGTTACACAGTGGTAATCCACACTAAGTATGTGCAAACGCAGACATTACATAAATAATATTTGGATCGTTAAACATCTCATTCCAGAGCCAGTGGCATTAATAAGCTGCCATAACAGCCTTTTCTCTTCTGGGAAGGCTTTCCACAAGATCTTGGAACCTGGCTGCAGGGATTTGCTCCCATTTAGCCACGCGAGCATTAGTGAGGTCAGACACTGCGGCTAGGCGATAAGGCCTGGCTCACAGTTGGCGTTCCAGTTCATACCATGGATGTTTGATGTGTGAGAGGCCAGGGTCATGTGCAGGCCAGTCAAACGATCTACTCATGGATCCTGCTTTGTGAAAGGGATTTCAACAAACTGTCTACAAATTTAGAAAAAAAAACGACTGCCTTGTTTGCTATAGCAAGGTTTAATTGGAACTAAAGGGCCCGCGGAGAGTTTTCCATATATATTTCACCATAGTATATGAGGAGCATAAACTGTAGTATAGAGCATTCTCGCAATGCATTATTTCTTATACCACTTGTCTCAGTATTATGTCGACTGCTATACTTTGGCAAACAGTAAAGTACATGAATTGTACTGAATTAAAAATTAGCTAAGCTGCTTGTCATGTTCCTGAGCCCATACTGCTGTCAAAATGTTGTTTAATAATGCATTCATCTCTCCTCCATAGAGCACTGCAGCCCTGCCTTTATCCTCCACTCATCCTGCCCAGTGCGGGGCAAGAGCCCGCGGCCACTCGCTGCTCTCTCTGCTCCGTGTCCCACATTGCTGCCCAACTCTCTTTGTCTGTGTTTGTCTGAGCCACTGTCAGTCCTTTCCCCCCTCCTTGCATCATTCTCTATTTATGTTTCCAAACTGCACGAACAAGAATGGGAGTGAGCCACACTGACCTTGGATTGGGTGAGGAGTGCATGGAGGTGTGCATGCATGCTTGCACTGTAATTCTGCGAGTGGTATGAGGAAAACTGACATTTTATCTTATGAGAATCAGCATATGCTGTCAAATCATATTCTCACCAAGACTGTATCTTTTTTTCTCCCGCCAAGGACACCTCTTTTCATAATGGTGTTAGAGATTGCAAAACAAGAACGTGAAGGATGTCATGAGTAACATGAATAATGGAAGTAAAACAGAAAAAACTGTTTTTTGAGCCTGAACATGTTTTAATTTTAACCCACGTTGAAGGAGTGGGAGGTTTTAGACTTAACAAGCCAAACGTCTCCTTAAAACAAACAAGTGCTACACTTGCATACATTTAGAATATCCAATCGTTTGAATATACATATTTCTGATATATGTACTAATTTGTATCACATTTAAAACCAGTCCTTCCATTTAAACCACTATCTTGTGTTAATCTTACAGCCATGCTAGTGGCTCTGTGAGGCTACATTTGCTAATGTTACAACATGCTCACACGGAGTATATTTACATGCACACATGTTTCCAGTTTTAGTCCTTTTTCTGAGCAAACAATAATAATATTCCACTAATTTTCCCTTTTTACATGCAGCTGTGCAGGCTCTTATCACATCAAAATATGGAGAAGTGGAACACTGGAGCCACTTGTGTTGATTGCTTACCGCAAAACCTTTCTCCTGGTTCGACCGTATGAACACAGCCTCCCTCTTTTACTCCTTTGTTATAAGGTCAGCATAGCGACATTTACGCATATTCAAAAACCTGTTGATATGCAAGTGTTTCTTCTCCTGACAAGACTTGTGCACCTCTACCCAAGACTTGCAAACTGTTGGCAGGTGGTTTGCGTACAAAACAGATAAATGGATGAAACTTCATGGCAGTCCATCCGATAGCCGTTGAGATATTTAAGTGTGGATCAAAGAGGTGGACTGACCAATAGAAACTGCATTCAGCAAATGTTTCTTGCTGTGGGTGTCGGCTGACTGACATAAACGGTTATATATATATATATATATAAACCACACATAAATGATGGCGGTAAACAAACAGCAAACCCAATTAAGTCCCCATGTTTATGGCGATAAATTGTGTAGCTAAGGCAATTTCACGTGCGTGGAAGTTTTCAAACTGTGAAAAATTAATGGCAACTTCTGAATTCTTCAGAGACACAGGGGGGCATGATATCTATAATTCCACTGCCTCTGAGCTGAAACAACCAGGGATAATGTAAAGGAGAGGAGCAGCTTAGCCAATTAGCTTTACACTGAGAAAGAAAAGCAGCGAGACAGTTCTCTGTTAATTACAAAATAATTGCCAGGGCTTCATTGTTCATATCACTGTGCCTGGATGTCTCAGGGTTAATAGTATTTAGTCAATCCGAGCTCCCGAGTTCAGTACTATAGGCTTTATCTGTTCTCAGTGTTCAACAGCTACATGAAAAGATTTTATAGATACTGTTATGACAAGTTATATTATCAAGATCAACGCTATAATAGAGGCATAGAGAAAATCAGCCCTTGTGTTGTGCTGTGAAAAGTACAGACATGAATTATGCAACAGAGGAGAAGTATGAAAAAGAGAGAAAGAGAGAGAGGGAGGGAGAGAGAGAGGGAGGATAAGTTTCCACACACACACACACAAATGCATGAGTTGGCACACACACAAAACGCAAAATTCCTTTCCGAACCCAATTAGGCTCTGTCTGTCTGTTTGATCCATGGCACTGCATGGATGCAAAACCAACACAAACAAAAGTGCTCCTCTGGAGATTACATAACCCGGTATAATGTGAATACCTCTCTCCACTCGCTCTCTTCTCTCACCTCTATTTTTTCTATTCCTCTCACTTCTTCTCTCTCTCTCCTCCCTTACTCACTCTCTGCTATTAGCCAGGGCCGATGCCAAGTACAGTACAGTAACATTTTTTACATTTTATTTCCATGCAGCACAGAAGGAGAAGATCACACAGATTGGGAGGAGAAAATAACATTTTAACTTAATAACAGATACTAAGTAATAAAACAAACTGTGTGAGAGCCCCTGGAAAATAAATAAATAGTCATTTGAATAGTAAATTCATTTCACTAAAGTCATGGTTTAAATTATCTAACTGTGATTATTTTGACTGATTTATTCTGTTATGATTCTAGGAGAGAATTATTATTAATTCTATTATTATTATAATAACAATAATAAAATATATCAAAATGATCACTGTTTGATTTTTTCCATGAGGATATCTACCAAACTCAGATATTCAGAATGGTATTTTGAGACACAATTTTTTTTTCTTTAACCACTATTGTGCCTTCCTGTGATTTTAATATTGCAACATTTTGACTAATTGTGCAGCACTAGTTGATCCAGGAAAATACCGGTCTTGGTGAGAAGTAGACAGAAACAGAAAGCAAACATAGAAGATGGAAAAATTATCTGAAACATGCTGCAGCTCCTGAATCCATCTAATCCAGGATTTGATGCTGAAAGAACTGGAGTTCAGTGTGTGGTTGACGTCACATTCATCTATTTTCTGATCAATATTTTTCACTCTGGTTTAAGGCCTTCAACACAAAAGTTTAATTCTGTTCAGTTCACTGAAAGGCACGTAACAAGGGACTGGAAAACCATAAATTCGGGCCCCGTAGGCATTATATACATTATTCTGTGATGCACAGGAGCAACAACCTCCAGACAACCAATCACGTCTGATTCGATTCCCTCTGGAAACAGGAGCACCGTTGTTTTTGTACTCTAATTCAGCGCTATGAAAGTACTTCAAACAAGCAGATTGTTGCTGTCAGTGGCTTCCTGATGCTCTGTAATGCAACTTAAATGAGCTCCTAGTAGCTGAGTAGGAAAATGAGACATGAAACATATCACTCAGGAAGTGCTCAACTTCATTGTGCATCAGGAGAAAAAAAACTGCTCGTTTGGAGGTGATTTTTGGCAGAAATTACCCACACAAGACACCCTACGAATATACTGACTCTGCAAGGCCTCAGGTGGCCCCACTTGGGCTTTCGCCTAAATATTTCATATTTAACACAGCAGGAAAGCTGTTATACATACCACATTGAACTCTAATAACATTCTTTATGCTTTGAAAGGTAATGTGACTGTATATCACCATAAAGAAGATGTAACTGTCATTACAGTGTCATCTGGCGCCCCGCCATACTGTATTCAAAGCCACGTAGGGATTATTAGTGTCACACTTGAGTCACCAGCCCATCTCCTCTAGCGACCTTTCCCGTTCTAAAAACTAATAGTGCCGTTGAATTTCCATGAATCTCATTGTCTTTATCAGGACGGATTGATGCCAATTGGCTGTGTCTCAATTTGTCTCTCGGGAGGCTCCTCTCAGTGTCCCGGCTACCTTTCTCCTTCCAATGCAGCCAGCTGATGAATCCTAAGTGCTGAGAGCCACTATATCAGTCTTCTGCCTTTCATCATGTGCCCTCTGCGGATTCACACCGAAGCCAGTTATTTGTCAACATGCACATCATAAAAAACAAAGTCATCTCTCAATGGAGGCAGGCTGAGAGGACCATAAATACTTCAGTGTTGTTAGTAATGATGTTGAACTTTGAGCTGGGAGTGAAAGAGACACACAATCATGTCTTATGGTGCATGTCTGTTATGAGTTTGCACATAAAGTTGCCAACATGGAACAGGAAATATTTTATATTCCGTGTTAAAAAAAAATCTATTATACATTGGGTGCCCATCATTTTTATTATGGCAGCTACAGCAGAAACGTTTTTCACACTGAGGGAGTGGGTAGAAAAATGAGTTTAAAGGGGGTCAAAAGGTTGCCATGTGCTAACATACACAATATGAACATAATCCCACATTTCAATAGGAGACCATTTAGGATTAGTTCAGAACATGTTGCCCCTCAGCAAAAAAGTAATCTCTTTTCACCTTCTCACTTCCATCTCATGTATTTCCTCCTCTCCCTTCCCCTCTGAAAAGCCACAGCTGGCACAGCCTGACACAGTGTGGCATTGCCAAATAGTGTCCATTAATGTGGAAGACTCGCTCTGCCTACTGATGGCTAATACCTGCTACTGGGCGTTAAAGCGTCCAGGCTTATTTATAATTACTGATTTACCGATCCTTTGATCGACTCTGACTCTTGAATATGAAACAGCCTCCGGTCCCTGCAACCATCAACAGCCAGAGCAAAGGCTTCGATGGCCGTACTGATGTCTGTGAAGGTGTGACGCTGAAATGCATTTCTCTATGACAGAGTGTGACTCTGGCTGGCTCTGAGCTCCAGTAATGAGGTACAGGGAAAATCTGGTTTTGGACAGGAAGCAGGTTGTAGACAGCATTAAAAGCCTACCCTGTATGCAAAGCTAAGTGATGACAGAAATGGAGTCAGGCTATTTCCTGCCTCCACTCGGGTGTTGTTGGGGATGTATAAAGTGCCGCTGCTCCCTCTGGATTGGGCTAATTGCAGTATTTGTCAGCGGTTCCATTAGAGAACATTTCATTTCCACACAAGTTATTGTAACGTGCTAGAAAGGCACAAAGAATCCATGAGTAGCTGCTCCACAGATTTCCCTGTAAACAAGGCCGATGAGCTGCTCAGAGATGAGAGGACAAGGGGAACATGATTTACAATTCCCCCGCCTGATGTGTAAGTGTCTCTGCAACAAGGTTTTAATTGGTCGGAGGGGGCAAGAACTCACACGCTGGACACAGGAGACACATAGACAGGCATATGGATTCTCAGGCTCACTCTCTGCACATCCACTCACAAATACATGCACACACAAAAGCCCACATGCTCGTATTCAACCAGAGATGTTCCACTCCGCTGTTCTATTTTTACACCCTTGTTTCCTAATTACAGCTTTCCCCTGTCCATCCATGTGGAGAAGATGAACCATTTACGGATGAGGAAGTATATAAATAGAAACAGCCACACACACACGTAAACACATATACATACACAGATACCCGCCCACACAAACACAGGACAGTATGAATATTTAGCAGTGCAGAACTAATTCTGCTATCCAACTGTAGGCATGCAACGTTAGCTGCCAACAATGAGATGACGGCAATGTTGCCAAAGACACTATAGACGCCTGATGAGGTGGATAACATGGCAAACACACAGCTTTTCATACATCAACCACTGACTACCGTGGTCTTTTTTAGTAATCTTCAGTTTGCAGGCCAGTTCTCTGCATTACAAACGTCAGGCTGTGCGTAAGCAAGGCTGCGTGACTTGGATATGTGATGTTCGTTTATATTACATGGCAGTAGGAGATGCAGTTGAACAAAGAATTGTTTCATATTCAAACACAGTCTGACATTTTGGGAGCAACAAGTCAAACTTAGCTGGATGACACAACACTTTGATGTACGGTAAGATAAATGCTTCAACTGTTTCACGGTGAAACCAGTGCTGACGCATGATTTGCTTTCATCAGATCACTGGAGCTTGTAGCTGCATGCATGTCGGAACAGGATGTGTTTAGGTTTGGATCTTGTTGCACTTTGATTGGATGTAAAGGAAGAATGGAATTCATTAAAGCTAAATAAAACGGGCCTGAGGGGGTTAAGGAATCTAATATTATGTGTTCATTGTGGAAATTCATATTCCAGCAAAATAGCATACACTGTGTAGCCCCAATATCAGGGGATATGCTGGTGAGCAAAAGGAGAAAGAGCAATGTTGGAATACATGGAGACTCATGCTCTATAGATTGGCAACACAGGAAGGTCATCTGACCCGAGGAGCAGGCTGGTGTTTGGTGTGAAGCTTCCAGGGGAGATTAGAGATGGCAAAAAGTAAATAATGGCAACCATGAGAAGACCAGAGTTCAAGACCTCATGTTGGGATTAGTCCCGTTACCACCACCTCATCCTCAGACACAGAAACAGATGCTGCTGAGCTCATGCAACCTGTTAGGTGCAGACATATGTGGCAATACATGCACATATTCCTGTACATAGCGCATGCACTTAATTGCACGTGTCATGCAAACAAAGGTGAATGAAATAAGGCGTATAAGAAAGCATGTTTTAGACTTGAGAGCCAGAGAGAGGACACTCACTTCCTTTATCAACAAGCTGAAATCTCCCTGACTGAAAAATGAAGCCAGTAGCCATGTTTGTTGCAGGTTAATACATCAGTAAACAGTAGAAGAAGTAGAGTGAGAGTGGGGAAAAAAAGACTACAAAAAGAGAGAAAATGGAGAGAAGTCTTTAGGAATTGGACTCAATTGGGCAATTTATAATTGTTCTCTCATGTCAGCTCGTCTTGACCGGCAGAGCAGAAACAGCTGATCAGCCATGTGAGCTAAATGGTCGCTACGTCAGAACTTATTTGGAAAAAGCATTTCCATCTCCTGTTAAGCGCATTAATTGTTTTTCAAAAAAGACAAAAACCACCTCAAGCAAGCATCAAAAGTGAATGTGCAAATTCTGGTGTTTCCATCGAGCTTTACTCATGGGAATCTTCAAAATGAACATAGAAATTCAGTTCACTGCAGTTCACTGAATGGCCACTTGAGGCTGGATACATTAGCAAGTCGTTCCCTATAAACTCCCATGTTAAAATGCCCACATTTACTGTGGAATTATCCGGAGTTAGGCGTCATCTGGAACCGTGACTATGGCGACAGCTGGAGCTGAGCACTGAGCTTTACAATAGCTCTACAGAAACCTATTGGTGACACCACAGAGACTATGCCCACATTTTATACAGTCCATGAGTATATAATGGGTGCATTATTATGTGCTGCTGCATAATCTGGGTTAGGGCCCCTCTCTGTGCCTGAGTTGGATAAAGGGGGGAACAAGGGAGGAGAGCAAAGGAGCTGGAAATACACAGCAACAAGGCCCTCAGATGCTACATCTGGAGTCGTCATGGCAACCCTTTCCCAAGAGTAAGCCAGCTGACAATCAAGTCTAGTTAAAATGATGCATGCGTTTGTGTGTGTTTGCACGCGTTTGCTCCTGTCAACGGGGCTGACGGGGCGAGACAGAGTTTAATCTCAGCAGATTAGGCACGTCTGTGTTTATCACAAGACTTCTATAAAAGACAGTGCGGGATCACAATCAAACAGGATTTATAGGATTTCCACACTAATGACTGGCCTGTGGAGGATAGCGAGGTATAAGCTCAAGATGGGAAAACGAGAGGGGGCAAGAGAGTGTGAGAGAAAATTAGCTGAAAGAGAGAGAGAGAAAGACCAAGGGGTGAGAAAGAGGGTCATGGGAGAATTAGAGGGAGAAACAGAAAGAGAGACAGCAGGAGAGAGGCACAGTGCATGGTTTAATTAGAGAGGCTATAAATAACCCGGGGCCTGACATTTGAACATGGAGACCTACTGAATGTTTCTCTGTGTTTTCTGCTAGATGTGCCTGATGTTTGAACACATGCCACCAATTTATGTGCCCTCCTCCTTCTCTTCCTTGTCTTCTTGTTGAGTTTCTTCTCTCTCTCCAACTTGTCAATTATCTTGTCTCCCTCCCACACATGCAGACACACAGACCCACATATACACACTCGTCCGTCACGTCTCCGTGTAATCCTTGCTATATATGTACCGGGAGGGAGTGAAAGTGACATATCAAAAACAGGTTTTTCATTAGCTGTCAGGAAGAGGAATGAACACACACAGACAGACCTGGCACCAAGTATGATGTCAATATCCCGCCACTTATAGCTCACTCTGACACCAGCACCAATCCCTGAAAAAGCATCCTGCCACTTTCTGTTGACACCGGAACACAAACTCTGCAAGAGCTTTGGTGACAGGTCTAGTTCATACTGCACCCATTGAGCCTTTTGGGTCAATGAGAGAAAAAACAGAAACATCTTCTTTTCTAATTCAATCTGTGTGAGCTCTGTTTAGCATTTTGGTGATGCCTTTTTCATGCAATTTTTTACTGTCCTCGGGTCTCCTTAAAAGCCTTCATCTATCTCTAGAAAAGTTGCTATGGGAACTCTTACTGCTGCAACATGAGGGATGGGCAAGGGATCCGAGTTGGAGAGCTGTGAAACAACATTATATGGATGACTAGGAGGAAGCTTTAAAGAAAGGAGAGCAAAAGAGAAAGTGGAATAAGTCTTGTGCATCTCTCAGTCAAAAACAAAAGAGAGCAAAAAGAGAGGTGCGGATTGAACACACAGGAGAATGCTGCTCAAGTGAAGGAGGGGACACAAAGGTTGTTCATCTCTGTCTCAGGAGAGCCTACCTGATTTGCCAGCAATAAGACCAGTCATTACTCACTAAAGCCCAGCGGTAGCACTTCAACACCCCCCTCCCTCCTCCCTCCATCTCTGCTTGTACCCATCCATCTCTCCCTCCCTTGAATGTGTACAGAGGGTGCTAAAAACATGCAGAGGTGAGGGACTGAAGTCGGGTCCCAGACACGTATGGACAGATATATACAACAGAGGAGAGGACAGCTGATCAATAGAGGAGAAGCAGCTGTGAGATCACAGTGAGAGAGGAGAGGAAGCAGGGGACTGCTAACCTGGAGTAGGTCTCTGTGAGGCAGTGGGTGTCATTAGTTTTAAATAGATTTAACATAATGTTATTACAAATCCAAATCGGGGGAAAGAAAAAGAACTGTGGTTGCCTCCATCCATAATCAGGAGCATTTCCAAACAGTATTTGTTTACTTTCCCTGGAGGGAAATAAAGAAGAAAAAAAACAAGCAATTATTACAGCAGCTTTCAGAATGAATGAGGCGGAACCTGCCTCAAACTTTTGACTAGCTCTGCTAAGACCTTGGTGCTCGCTGCCACGCCACGCTGTATTTCAGCTCGGAAATGTGTGCTTTTGTTGCATGTTGAACAAATGTTTGTGTGTCTTTGTGAAACCGGCTTGTGAGTGCGTGACTGTGTGCTTGTCGAAAACCTTTTTTCTCATTCAATAGGCTGGTAATAAGGTTTTAGTCTGCCAATATGGTGCAGCCGATAAGCACAAAGGCCAATAATCCATACAAATATTAGCCCAGGTTTCAGAAATGGCTCAGTTGAATGAGAGAATTTGTGTGGATTTGTGCATGTCTGTGTGCCTGTGTGTGTATGTGTGTGT
>CAFUXE010000199.1:663713-792432 GCA_903364295.1 Serranus cabrilla
GTGTGTGTGTGTGTGTGTGTTGGCGCCTGTGTGTGTGTGTATTGTGCATGTTTGCTTACACACTTATTGGACCATTTGGAAAACAAGATTTGTAATCACAATGGACAAACAAAAATAATGCTTTATTGAGAAGCGGGCAAATTTCTCTGTTTTGTGCACATCAGCTAACAGAGATTGACTAAATACTAGCGTCCTCACATGTACTGGTATGTGTATGTGTCAGCATGACATCTGTGACCCCGTTTATTTGGATCAAATGGAGCAGTTTAGTGTGCATGGTCATGGAGCAGTGGACCTAATTTCAGAAAATTAAACTGAGTATGACTGACTACCCAAACAAAGAGTGTGCATGTGTGTATGTGTGTGTTATCGTGTACACAGTCACGTCTTTTTTACGGTGCTGCACTTCTTCATGGCTATTTATTTTATTTTTCTAAAGGCCATTTTTCAATATCCCTGGTGCACGCTTTGTTAACATTTCCATCTTTTCATCTCAAAAACTAATCCTCTTATTTCATCCTCACTGTATACTTAAACCAGTGTGGTACTATGTTGCTGACAGCACATCATAATATTTCATGCACCCTGTGTTCTAGTCTATGCAACACTGCATGCAGTCTTGATAAACAACCCAAAACAAACATACAGGTTTACAAGCATAGCACGCCTAATGTGTAGCAACCAGTGCTTTACTGCATTACATCACCTTCAACACTGGAGGCTAAATGGAAGAATTCTCATTATCATGAGAAACCAAATAAGCTCTGATTGATATTTTCGCTCATTATTCCTTCAAGCTGATCTGAGGGAACTTAGGACCTCTGTAGTCAACAGCCTCTGGAACAACATCTTTATAGAAGGTCTTTCCAGCCTCGTGGTACGGACAGTTCAAACCCACTAATTTGATTATAGATCCCCTGGAGGGAATCAATACTTTACCAACTCGAGGTCAATACATTTGCACCTAAAGAATCAATAAGTCACCAACACAGACAGGGCAAAGGCTTGCATGGAAACAAAACACATAATTTATTTCTGGCTATTTCTTTGCAATCTGTGCTTTATTTCATGCATGAGGCAAGTGGATACGATTCAAACAAAAAGCCCGAGGCAGAGACAGTATTCCAACAGAAGACAACAGCATTCTTGAATAAACTGTGGGTGGACAGTGCACTACAATACATACTGTCATGTCTGTGCTGCACTGCTCAGTATGGGGTGTTGCAGAAATGATCCTACTCTGCCAACATGGTAGAAGTAAAAATAAATGATGCCATTCTGATATTTAAGATGTAACCATTAGCGTATATGTGTTGGGATAACTGACTTTTCCAGAAATATTCCCTCAGCTACGCCAAACAAGCCTACATTTCTCTTCCTCTCTCTATTTCTACCGTTCTGCAGCTCTCACTGCATAAACACGTTCCAGGCAGAGCATTTTAAAGCAAGCCCTTCTGTCTAAAAAGACAGAGAAGAGCTGCAGTCTCTTCATTGCATTTGCTACGGAGCACAGCAGTGCCGTGCTCATCTGTGGCCTCCAGGTAGCCACTGTGCTACTGTATTAGCCAGGCAAGATCGCTCTCTGCGCCCACTAATGTGGGCACTCAGGAAGACCGAACTCTAAAGTAAGTCAGTGGAGCATGGAGGACGCACACACACGCACACACACATGCATGTTTCTTGGCAATTGTAGCATCTTTGGGCAGAGAGACTTTCTGGGTCAGAGTAATGCAGTTAATTTACCAAGACAGGATAAAAGCTGTAAGGGAGAACATTGTAACTTGTGAGAAACAAAAAAAGCATCCTAGGACGATGAAATAATGTCCTGGTATGATACATCTTCCTCCTGAGCCACAGCGCGGTGAAATCTAAATCGGCTCACCCAAACATTAATGGATTCATGTCCTGAAGCATAATGTCATACACATTAGTGCTCAGGTTGAATGCTGTGCTCTTACTTGCAGCTGCTGTTGCTGCTGCAATGAGCCATTTGTGTTAATGATTTGTTTCTATATAGGTCTTTAAAGAGCTGTTATTGATCTGCCTGTCTATGACTATAGGAGATTGCACATGGGTCTGTGTGTCTGCCTAAATAAAAGTGAGTGACCAACATGAGAGGCTTATTGACTACATGCATGACAAAAATGTTAAAAAAGCAACTCACTGACATAGAGCAGTACAAAAAATTAAAAAAAAAAAAACGTTTTTGAGGACATTTGTGCATATTTAAGCCCCAAATCCTCTTTGACCAGAAATCCTCAAGAGGAAAAGACACAAGGGCAAAAGCAGAACAACAGGTTCAACGAGTTGGATTTACTAATTCTTTAGTAAAGCGAAGGTCACTTAGTTGTACTTTCAGAGATGAAGCTCTTCTGCTTCCCAGACAAAGTATTATGTAAAGACAAAGTCTTATGTAACTTCGGTATGAGTGAATGTCTGACATATTTGCGTTGATTATCTGATTTCAATGCATCAGCATGTTCTGAATATTCCCAGAGGTCTCAGCTGGCTGCTTGTAATTAGAGTATGCAAAGAGTGCAGCGATGAGGATCCCACAGAAATCTATGTGACACTGGCACAGAAGACCCTTGCATTCAGAAGCACACACACACACACACACAATCACAATCACACATAGACACACTTTCATGCACACATGCTGGGCATTCCAATACAGCACATGCATTGACACAGGGGTCTTCTGGGAGGTATTAGACGGCGGTGTGTAAACATTTGGATGAAGCAGACCAAATAAACGCCCTCCAGAGACATATCACAGGGGCACTCTGCAGTGGCTGGACATGGTAAAGCACCGTCAGACAAACGGACATGTACGTTATGGCTTTTCTGATAGATAACAGAAACAATGAATTCCGGATGCAAGTGACTGCTTTACAACAGTCTCATGATAAATCCTTGTTTACTTCTGTGACAGGAAGAGCGATGTGGCGCATGCTACATCAGGCAGCAGCAGGGCAGCCTGCAAGCCGCCTGCTGTTACATTGTGGGTATCATAGATTAGAAAGGTGTTGCGCAGCTTTCGTCCCCCCTGCCAATGCAGCATAGCATCTCTCTCCTTGTCATTTCCCTGGAAATTGAGGTGAGGGTTCAATAGTTGCTCGTTACCCATCACAGAAAGCAGCGACGCCGGGCCAGCTCCTGGCGAGGATCTGGTGTCAGCCTCATCACGCTGACAATACTGATCATTGAGAACACCCAGTGCTTGGGTTAATGCAGGTTAAATTATCAACATCACAAAGAAGGAAGCTTGACTAATCGCTCCGTTGATGTGATTTCCATTCTCTTAGAAATGAATGGAGGTCAAGCTGCATCAGGTTGGTCTAGTCTCTTAGCAAACAGGCAGCTTACGTGCATGTGTGCGAGTGCATGACGAGCTGCTGGGGCATTACCTCCTTCAGGAGCTTTGCAGGAAAACTATTCATTTCTCATTACTGACCAAAAGAAGGGACATGATTCAATATTATGGTAATAAATTGCTTCCACTTTAAAATATCTCACTCAAGGGACGAGCAGTAGAGCTTAGACAGGGCAGATCGCCAGATTAATAAGGTACAGCCTATACACACACACACACACACACACATACCTAGATATATAGGTAGGTTATGTGCATGTGCAGTTTCTTAAGGAGTATCCAATTTTTCCCCCCATACTTTCCTCCATCATTCGCTTCATTTTTGAGCTTTATTCTCTCCAACATTACTTCCAGGGCTCCAACCTGCCATTATTTTCATTATAAATTAATCTGCCATTGATTTTCTCTTTTATCTGATCCATCCTTTTTCATTATTTGAGTCTGTGAGACATCTAATCGGACATCGTTGGACTAAATCACAAATGCAAATTAGTCTGGAACTCTTTCAGTCCATTTTTGATTTTCCAATCAACAGGTTCCAGCCTGTGATGTCAGAACCAGTGACCAGGTTACCAGCCAATCACAGCACATCTGGGCGCAACTTGGAGCAAAATGGCTTGGGGAAAAATAACACCTGAGCAACAGAATAATGTACTAGAGTATGCAGATATGAGATTCTACATTATGAGAAGGTTTATTATTTTCTTGCCAAATTCTGTTGCAGATATGGCAAACACAGTACTATATTTTGTAGTCATCATCTCAGACATGCCCTATATTAAAAAAAACGGTTATGATTGGCCCAGGACGTCTTTGTAGTCTGTCCAAAGCAGAGGGCGTCCAGACGTAAATGCCAGAACGAATAAAGCATGAGCTCTCAGATTATTTTGATTTCACAGGCAGTAATGCAAAAGAAAACAAAGACAAAATGCCAATTATGACTTTCAAGAGCACAAAGTGATTTTAGATATTGCATTTTTCTGTCCAACCAACAATCCAAAAGCCGAAGACATTCAATTTACTGCAAGGTAAAACAAGACAAAGCAGCAAAGTCTATCATTTGGAAACTTGGAAACAGAAAAATGTTTGACATTTTTGCTGGAATAATGACTTAAATTGGTGAGTAAAACTGTATCATACCTAATAGAAATAATTGCCACATCTATGAAAAGAACACAAAGGTTAAAAAAAAGAGCGTTTTCCTTTAACACACCCCCACACAGACTGTACACGCACACGAAAAGGCGCGCACAGATGTGTTACTATAACATCATAAAGTTGTACACTAAAGTCTCATGCTAATGAATCCCACTGAAACCCAAGCACTTGTAGTTAAGCCTCATTGCCTCACACTGACAGTGTTGTGAGTGCTGAAGGGCTCCCTCGCGTCTTCCTGCCATCCCTGCTCCTTCCTTCTTTCCCTCCCTCCTCCTCGCTCTCCCTCCTTCACTCTGTCCATCTCAGGCTCTCTGAGTTATTGTCAGTGCAGACAGGGAGCCACACCGCATCATTAACCGCCTCTCGCAGTACAGTCTACACCCCAGCTGCAGAGAACAAGGCTTTTATGTGGCGGCTGATGGACGGTCTAATTCTCTATTAATGGGGGCAACACAGCCTCATTGCTCATTAAAAATGAATGGAGACAAGCTCTCTGCACTGATAATTACACATACACACACCTGGGTACGACCGACCCCGAGTCACACTGACAACAGTGGGCACTTAGAAAGACACATACAGTGAGATGCAAGCGGGGAGGTACAGAAGCACGGAATAATAAGAATAACTTAAGAGGAATAAAAAATAAGGTTCCCGGAGTGACAGTCACACTGGAGCTCCAGCTCTCTTCAGCCTTTTTAATAAGGCATAATGGAGAGAATGTTTTTAAAGAAATCAAAGCAGCGGGATCTACTTCATAAAAAGCAAATATAAGCCTGTTGAGTAAATGAGAGGCCCTGCCAATACAAGCACAAGTACAAAAAACTGTTTTTTTTAAAGGTTTGATGCTGGTAGAGGAGGAGAAACAGGAAATAATGTTGATGGATTTGTTCCAGCTATGTCAAGTGGGATGTTGCACTTCAACACAGACTTTGGAAAGAAAGGATAAATATTTAAAAAGTAAAACAAAAACTGACAGGGGAGCAGCAACAGCATACCTAAAAGGAGGGGGAACAATTCTCCAAAATGCACAGTTTGGATCAGACCTTGATTTTTTCAGACCTCGCTTAACTTTATAAATTAACTTCCCGTAAATTAACTAAATAAAGAAGACCAGTCAACACATTGCTGAAAATTGACAATGTCCATTAGTAAACTTTGAAACTGAATGAAATGATGCGCATAATCAAAGACAAATTAAATTAAATGTGTCACATCATCCCTGACCAAGGCAATTCTTTTCTCTCTTTTGAATGAACGGACATTATCAGTCCAATGGGAATGCTTCTCTTAAAAGCACTAAGGCCTTAAAGCTGTAGTTTAGAGATGGCGAAGATGGACATCCCTTGTCCAAAAAAAGCATGCATGAAAACTTGATTGGCAGATAATATGGACAGAGACTCATGTCAAAGTACCGCCCGCCTTCTCTGCCCTAAACGCTCAAAAGCTGGTGATGGTTTTTTTCAGCCTCCTGTTACACCCTTAAACCAGAAGGTGGACTGCAGTGCTACAGGGAGAACTAGTTAAAGAGAGATAAAGTGAATGCGATGAAGAGACTGAAGGTTAATGATGGCTGTCTTCGTTTCCATAAAACAACTGTATGGGGGTGCTGCCATTATGCTAAAGCAGGCAGGTAATTAACTAAAATGCCTAATTAATTCCAATGAAAGAGAGATGCAGATGAGCGAGGCAGAAAAGCGAAATGATGACAGTAAGAGAGGAAGTGACAGTGAGATTAAGAGTGAGAGAGAAAAGTGTGGCAATCACTGAGTCAGGGCTGGCTGGCGTACAGCACACAGTAGCGCGCATTCAGCCGTGCAAATGTGACGGTTTGTTCAATTACAGCTAATTTATGTTTACACAGGAAAGCGGAAAGAAACCTAAACAGGGCCAAACTGCCTCGAGGGCCAAAGCTATTAAATAAAGCAGTGTTTTTTATTGATCGACTTGAATATTAAAAGTGCAGCCACCATCAAGACCTCCTGTTTAACCATGCTCACATTAGAGGCGGAGACATAGTGATAAATTGCCTTGGGATGACGGGAGATGCCTGTTCCTGATTCCCCCCACATGACACACTTCCACCCAAGACTGTTCGCTGGCTAAAAGTGCTGAGCTGTGACTTCGGCTAAATCACAATTAAACAGGCAATCTGCTCAGTGCTCGTAAATAAATCAGCTCGACAAAAATACTTCCACACGCTCGCTCACATGCACCCACCCAAAGAGTCATTCATCAATGTCTGAGCATGAGCAATAAACTTTACTGATGCTTTTTTATTTACAATTATGAGTTTATTATTTGACCTGTGGGCTACTGGAATTATGAAAGATTCCTGAAAAGTGTCAAATTATTTTACCAACTATGCACAAGAGTGTTCAGATTTAGTTAAGTTTGATGTGAAATGACAGATAAAGATGCTTTTGTTTGTGTGAGATAACAAAAAAAAAACTGAAAAAGAGGGACTCAGATATAACTGGATAATACAAGTTGCATTATGAGATGATACAAAGGTGCCATGGGGGAAGTGAGAGTGTGGGAATGTGAGTATAGTGTACTATAGTACTAAGTATATCACACTGTGCATGATAGAAGGGGATTGGATAAACAGAACAGACTTCCTATTCAAACAAACATAACTTCCAAATGGCAAACTCGTAACTACTCTCCTACATTTTTTTTGTGTTTTATCCAGTGCTGCTTACACAGTTTCAAAGGTGCCTTTAGCAAAAAGAACAGCAACAAAAAAAAAAAACAGGCCAAGTTGTGTTTTCAACCTTTACTGGAAAAACGTTTAGCTCGCTGCACCCACAATCAAATAGAGGGCAGACAAGAACCCAGCACTCCTTGAGGTTACACCCCCACTCTTATGTTATTGATAATTATTTGTTTAGGCTCAGGCAGCGTCCTTGACAGTTTAAGAGGAAGATGGTGGACGAGGTGCGCTGATTTTCACCACAAACAAAAGCTACGAGTGTGACATCCTCAAAGTGGTCTTGTGCAATGTGTCGCCCCCTGATACCCTCTGTTCTTCTGAGCCAGAGAGAAGTCGGCCTCTCCAGAGAAGAGCTCAGAGAGTTGATACATAATACGCTTCACTTCCAAAAGTCCAGCTTAACTGGATCCTTCTACTAATGCTTTCTGCAGGGTTGAATCAATTTGGTGCTTCCTGGAGATCATTAAACACAACAAAGGTTTGTGTTTGTGTAAAAGTTGGTGAAACAAGTAAAAGACTGATTAGACTATCGAGATGCATGAGTGCAGCAAGAAGGAAATGTTTCTTTGAGTTTTAAAATGCACAAATTATGTTGGTTTTGGAAAAGCAAACGAGTTAATGGTAACACCAGAAAGAAAACTGAAGGCGCGTTATTGCCTCATAACACATATGCTATTTTAAGATATGAAAATGGTGTTTTCAGTTGATGAAAACATAAATTTCAAAGACGCATAATGCACCTCTCATTCAACAAAACAGAGTTAGGAGAATAGTAATTTGTGCAATATCACCTTATCTGCAACCCAAGCATTTCGCTTCACATACCACTATTTCCATTCCATCTTTGAAGAACAGTAATGAGTTCTCTCTACAGGACCGAAACACTTTGTGAACAACATAATGAAAGACAGGATGAGACATTCTCCATCACAAAATGACCCCATACAAATTGCAGCATAGTGCTAAAGAGCTAAAATGCCAAAAGATGACATCTGTTTTCAAATGGAAAGTATTATGTTCAAAATGACAGTTATACATCACATATCTTGTTCCTTTTTGCCACTCTCTGCTATGGTTGATGAGGACACATGGAGTCGGAAAAACAAGTTTAATGTTCATTCATTTTCCTCACTTTAACAAAACACCCCCAACTGATGAAACACAAAACAGGAGGCAGAGGGTTTGTTTTCTCCAAGTAGAGGCCATTAGATTGGTTAAAGTGCATAGATGCACAAATGTGCATACCCAAAAGCCTTGCAAACAAATTGGACAAACAAACAAAAAAAGATGTATGAGCATTTGTGCATGTTTGTTAGTCTGTGCAAGAGAGAGCCAGTGAGGGAGATGCCCCTGTCCGGCTTCTACTCCCCGACCCACAACAGCGAGCAACAGATTCTGGATAATTTGTCATAGTCATTATTCCACGGGCCATGAATACCAAAGAGGGAGAAGAGAGAGAGAAAGATGAAGACGGCCAGCCAGCCATCACAACAAGCCCTATTTACCCTATCACACAATCTGTTAGCACTGACAGATTACCCCACATCACTGGGCCCAACATTAGCCTTTGACAGCATGCGCTTCACACTGCTTCCCTCTCACTCTCTCTCTTTCTCTCTCTCTCTCTCTCTCTCTCTCTCTCTCTCTCTCTCTTCCCGTCTTTTAGCTCCCCAAGAATCCAAACAGTTTCATATTTCCATCAGACAAAGATCTGGAGGATTTAACATCAGGTTTGACAGGGAACATAAGTAAACAGTTATTGAAGATGAAAAGAGGCCTTGTGAAACAGTGTGCGATGAAGGAAAAGGTCTTGACTTACACCACCTTTACATCTCTGCTTCAGGCTGTAAATAAATAAACAACAGGGATCTCAAGTGATGTCAGGCTAACTTGTGTACTGAGCCTTTTTAAATCAGAGATAATATGATGATGAAGCATCACCTCGGGCACAAACTTATAAACAACACTGAGTCAAAAGCTTTTGTTTTTTGTACGTTTTTCACATATCCACACCCATGCCCACATAAAAAAAAGAAAAGGCCAGTCACAGAAGGCCTCAGAGACAAACATGCGCCAGAAATAACAGCACAGGATGACAGGCAGGTAGAAAGATTAGACCGGAGCAGTGGTATGGGGATACACAAATGCAGACACATTATGCTACAACACAGTGTGCCATCATTTTCTACAACCCCAACTCAAAGAAGTTGGGACACTGTGTAAAAAGTTTAAAAAAACTCAGACTATATACACAGTTGCCCATTAAGTTGGAATAATTTCAACAAGTTCCTATGTTTGGGTTGCTGATACATTTGTTTGTTGAGGCTAATGTTAACTCATGTCAGCGGTCATAGCAACAGGAAACCGTTATTGTCTACCGGTCAGATCTCTGCACTGCAGAACACCCAAACAGAAACACACGATTTATTCTCTGTAGTTTGTTTGGCAGAGAGTCAGTGTGACAGCAGCAGAGAGTCACCTGAGAAGTTGGACATCAGATATCAGGTTTCAGCGCCTTCAGCGGACACGCTCCCAGCGCCTCAGAGCAGAGAACACTACACAAAACCTAATTTCTTACACTCAGCAATTCTTTTCAGATTAAAATTTGGCTGGGTCATTAATAGCATTTTTTCTGTGATTTGGAAAACTAATTTTTGCTTTACCCAGACAACAATGTTTAGCCAATCTTTTAGAAACCATGTTGAAGACACTTGAAAACATAGACAAACTGCACACTGCTGGTCCTTTCACTGCACCAGCCTTCAACAGTATTTGAATGTGACTGACCACTATGTGCTGACATCTTGCCAGAACCATGTTAATTTTCACTTTTACCTTCCGTCACTCCTGTCAAACCTCCTCCTGCTTTCCTCACCTTCCAATTTTCCTGGCTCCACATTTCCTTACCCCTCCTGCACCCTCTGACCAGAGAGACAGGCACCTCCACCTGGTTCATTATGTGTCTTAGCATGAGACTGTAGCCTCTCCTGTTTTGCTCTGACTTCCTCCTGGGGTGATTCAATCCTCCCCTCTCCTGCACCCCGCCGCTAAAAGTCAGCGGTTCAGGCCTCCCAGGACAGTATCAGGTCTGCTGTCCATCTGTCATGGCGACGCTTGCCAGAACCACACGAACACAGTTATGAGGATTCAAATGACCACTGAACCTACTGCTTAAACAAGACTCTCATACCCCAGAGCTACTGGAACACAGCACATGCAGAAGTGAATTTGCTCTACATAGCGGCTGTAAGATGTGCTGATGTCAAATACACCCTAGAGAAAAGACACTGGATTGAAGCCTATTAAATTAGCTTTTAAAATGATTCCAAGAGTTAAACCCCTCCACACTATAACGGCTCCAAAGAAGATATGAAATAATAAAAGGAGCCAAATTCTGTCTGAAAGAAGAAAGATTCAGCTTTAATAACATTTCATTTGTATTTTGGTCATATCTCGATGAAAGTAAGGGGGTTTGCAAGCATGTGTGGAGTGTTGTGCTATGCCAGGAAGCCCACAGCGAGAGCACAGTCATCTAATCTAAGATCAAGCAGCCTTGGACACCTCCTCACTGGTTTCCACTGGGAACAGGATGCAAGGCTGGACTCAAAATTCATCCATCCACATCACTCATTCTCCCCCCCCTCCCTCTTTACACATGTCTCTCACGTCTACTTCCACTGAGGCTCTTCAGTACTCGTTAGTTTTCTGTAGACAGATCAGTTCTCTACACCTTATCATACAATGGCATCACTTCACTGACTGTAGCCATATGCGTTTAAATATCTCCTCTGTCTAATGTCAGTACAATGACTTTATCACCGTGTAACATGCTTATACAAGAGGAAAACAGACTAAGTTAATCTTATGATGCTTCCCTGGAGAAACTGCAGCTGTGGCAGCCTTCATACAAGGCCAAGTATAGAGCGCGTGCATTTGGTATTCTAGACATAAGCCCGGCAGCGCCTTAAGAACACGTTTGGATCCCGTTGACGGCACGCGAATCAGATGAGTTGCCATTAATGATTCACAGCGGGTCTGGATTAGCTGGAGGTTCCTGGCAGATGAATGAGGCTATTTTCTAGTTGCTCCAAGGTTAGCGAGACCTCAGCGAGCGTGCTCCCGGGGCTAACTCACTTCCATCATTACAGGCCCCAGCTGCTAGCTAACTTACCATTCTCGACCCAAGGCATGCCATTCATCCATCTGAAGACAAGAGGGCAGAGAGGCAGAGACACAGATTGATTCATAAATACTGATTTGAAGCGTGGCATCAGGCTTGAGGCTTTTCTTTGGTTTTCGCCGCATCCTTAGTATTACAATTGATTCTCCATATCTGTCATCACTCTCAAATGTTACTGCTTTCTCAATGATCATCTGACACTCATTCATAAGTGTCACTCTAGAATTTTCCATCATTGAATCTTTTTTTTCTCTTCCTACATTTAACTTGATACGATTAGTGGAATAATCTATCGTAACAACTATTTTAATAATTTAACAACTAAATTCATTTTAAAAAACAGTCGCTGGCTCCAGCTTCTGAAATATGAAGATTTGATGTTTTATATCATTGTTAGAGACAAAAAAAAAAGCAGTAGTTAAACGTTTTGGGAAATTAAGTTTGCTTTCTTGCACAGAGAGTTATCAGTCAATGAGAACTTTGAGTTGCAGGCTAATTTAAATGTCTATGGCATTTTACGACTCCTAAAAAAAGACATGTCATTGGTGAAGGTCAGAATGTGTGTTTAGTGTGTTGCTCAATTAGTGCTGAAAGCCACAAAGAAGCCCAGCTACCCCCCAGGCAACCAGCTATAATACTTTTAACCAAAAAGCATTTAATAAAGTCTGCCAGCTCAATCCACAAGCTCTCCTTCATTTATCCATCTCCATCCCTTCTGGGAAATCACACTTGATCCCTTCTTTCATCACATCCCATCACCTTTGCCTCTACTCCCCCATGTGTCCACCCCCCTTATCCTTCTGAGGATGACTGGAGAATTTACAATCAATCAAACTGTTATCCATCAACTTACGTGTCTTTACTGATCAATTCCAGCCACCTGATTACTTTCCTGCTTTGCGTTCCCCTCTTACTCTTCTCTCAAGCTTCCCTCTGTTGTTTGTTCCATTTGTTTTTTCCCTCCGATCACTTCTGTTGAGTTCCCTCCCACCACTGGGGTGCTCTTTTAAGGGAATCAAAGCCATGAATAAGGTGGGTTAGCCACAGGCATGTAAGCTGACAGCTTATACTCTCCTCCTACCACCCCCTATTAACACACACACACTCACACACAAACACCTGCAACTTCCCACTCACAGTCTGACTAAGACTCATGCCCACATGTACACACAAGCAACGCAAACACTAACGCACACACACACAAAGTCATCTATTGTGAAAATAGAGCCCATTTCGCTATATAGGCTAATTCCCCACTCAGATCAGATGTCTGGTGATCATTGATGTGGGAGGAAAATAAAAGCACAGATTTTAGTGTGGTAATTCCATTTCCTTTACACTCCATATCTGTGCTCTCAGCAGGGCAGAGCGCCACAGGGGAACGATGAATAAAGGGATGTGGAAATAGTCATAACAAGTGGCAGTTACATATGTACCGGTACCACGCACCCACTCTCATACCGAGGACATACTGTATAGGCGTGGGCCAACATGAAGAAAAACCTGATGCTGAAACCTTTTTGTAAAAAAAAAACATCAATAAATTCAATCAGCAGCTATATGTGCTGTGGATATAACCTTAGACTTAAAGCAGAATAATTCATTTATCAATGTTAAAGCTCAAGTTAAGTGGTTATTAAAGAAACAAACACACATTTGCTGTGAATACCATCTTTATCTTTTCATGATTTTGGTAATACGAAAGCAAGTAGCTGGCACTTTTTTTCAAGATGATTTTTTTTGGGCATTTTTCATTTAAATAGCGACAAAGAGAGAGGAAGGGGGAGATAGAGGGGAGGACATGCAGCAAGGGGACCTCGGGTGGGATTCGAAACCAGGTCCGCCGCGGCAAGGACTCAGTCTGGTATGCGCTCTACCAGTGTGAGCCACCGTTAATATATGGCAAAATAAAACATGTAAATATTCTATCTGTGCAGTTATAGTCTGTTAAAATGAAAACTTCAGAGGACAGGCAGTGCCTTATACTCACGTTAAGGGCCTTCCTAAAAGCTGCCGTCCATCTGTTTACGGACGCTGTTTAACAGCCTTGTAACATTAACTTGTCACTCAAGTGAGCTAGCGGATGCAGCTTGTGTCAACACAACATATTGTTCTTTCGCCTGGCAGAATTTGCTGCTGTGCTGAGGAAAAAAGCCAGTGGGACGGAAAAAAGCAAGGAGAGCATG
Source organism: Serranus cabrilla (assembly GCA_903364295.1). NCBI lineage: Eukaryota > Metazoa > Chordata > Actinopteri > Perciformes > Serranidae > Serranus > Serranus cabrilla. The sequence goes on from CAFUXE010000199.1 coordinate 677,330, forward strand.
TGAAAACCAGAATTGTTATAGTTAATAATTACTAAGGGACCAGCAGCGTGTACAGTACCAGTCAAAAGTTTTGACACACCACCTAATTCAATGTTTTTTCTCCTATTTTCTACATATACGATTCATATTTTAAAATAAATCACAACTATGAAGGAACACATATGGAAATATTTAGTAAACAACAAATCAGGATATATTTTAGGTTCTTCAAAGTAGTCATCTTTTGCTTTGATGGTCTCCAACACCTTAAGACGGCAAGAAATTCCACAAAGTAACTCTTGACAAGGTGCATCTGTTAACTGAAAATCAATGAATGATAAAATGATGACATGAATCAAACTTAGAGCGTGCCATAAACGTGGAAAGCTGCCATGAAAACAAAAGGCTGATACTTCAGAGAATCTAAAATATAAAAACATATTCTGCTTCGTTTTAAATACATAATGTGTTGTTTCATAGTGTTGACGTCTTCAGTATTAAACTACAATGTTGAAATACAAATAAAGGAAAACAGACATCATTTTCCTTTTTCCCCCAACAGACTGCTCCAATCTTTAGAGGCAGTGACGGCTCTGTGGGTCTTCAAGAATAAACTGACTGTTGAAAAGTGTTAAAAATACATGAAAAAGCATGAACCTGAGTAATAAATCTAGATGTCAGATGCAAAATGAAAAGTTAGAGGGTGAGGAATGGCAATGCATCTCTGTTTGTGTGAAGGACAGCTTGTCTGTGTGTCCATCTCTGGGTCCCTGAGGGGTGAACGGCTGTCAGTGCTGCAGTTCACACAGCCTGCACCTCTGGGCTCTGCCAGCCCATCTTATCCACTTGAACTCATCTAGAAGAGAAACTAAATGTTGCAGCTTCTAATAGAAAAAAAAAAAAAAAGGACAGAAGCTGTGGAAAAAAGTATGAGGGTGTAAGTGAAAAGAGGAGAGATGGGAGTCATACAGAGTGGGAAGGCGTTTAAACACAAAGAGCTGAGGACTTGAACTCAGGTAGCTGGAGACAGAAGTATACAATCTGGCTGAAGGAAAGGCAACACGGATGACATGTCTGAGTTACTCAATCAACACATTAAGAGTATCCCACTCAGTGTGATTTTCCCATAATCTAATCTCTCCAAAGGTACAGCAGCATGTGTTTCCAACCCTCCCCGACTCTTTTTACATAATCAGGGATACTTGACCTGCCATCTCTTTCTGCGCCTCCTCACTTACACAACTCTCCCACCTACGACACTCTGCATCTTTTATGTCCAAGAATCATGGAGCCGAGAGAGGGAAGAGAGAGAAACAGAGCGATAATACTCTAACATCCAATATATATAGCTGTCTGCTACTTATGAGTAATAACTAACAACAGAGCTTATGAGTAATTCACTGAGTCGAATGCACATGCCTGTTCAGAGCACCGCTCGTTAAACAGCAGCACATGGAGTCTTATTGTGTGGTTGAATATATACTTCATGTAGCGAGGTGGTAAATACGAACAATTTGCTCTCCTAAAGGGTCTTATAACTGCAATTTTCTGCAAATCACTGCCTCCATTCTTTTCTTTTCCACTCGTCGTCTTATTTACTGTGTCTTTTGAACACTGACGGCGACCCGGGAAGCAAAAATAACTCTTTCCACCGCCCACCCGCTTCACCGGGACAAAGGCTCATGGAAAGGGGTCAAAGAGGTGAAAGTCAGCCCTCGTCAATCGGGAAGATTCTGTCAGCGGGTTGCCTGCAGCCACTCCTCTGCCAGCGCTGCCCCCCTCCAAATGACTCTGCCATGACAACCCTGTACCAATCAAAAGCACTGTTCTTGTGACCCCCACAAGCTACCGGGAGCACCCGTGAAGGTAAGAGACAGACAGACAGATTACACAGCCTGTCTCTAGGTCATTATACAGCCTTGTCTTACCCTGTCTACCCCTTCATCTTTCTCCAGCTCGTCTTTTTTCTTACACCCCCTGCGTGTCCGAGAGGCCTTCGACCCCCATTTCATTTTTGGTAAATAACACAGGAGCCCTTTGAAGAGATGAGTGGTGGCAGAGTGGGAGGAAAGCGGGGTGGAGGGACGAGGGAAGGTGTGCAGAGGGGGGAGGAAGGAAAGTTAACAGAGCAGCTCTCAATAGGCTCTGAGACCAAACGGAATGAACCGGCAGAGAACAGACAGGTGGATTGAACGGAGGAGATTGGAGACGACGTTTGTTTAAGTCGGAGGGAAAGAGAGGATGAGATGGAGGATGAGGCACCAGAGCATGCAGAAAAACGTTGCAGAGTTTGCGAGTAACGGGATGCCATGTTTGAAGAGCAAAATATTTGTTTAGTTTGTTGGTTTGTTTGTCTTATTGTCAGCAGGTTAACAGACAGACTGGTCAAAGGGTGAAGCACGGGCCAAGGAGGAACCCATTAAAATTTTAAGAGGATCACAGGGCGGATACATGAATAATTTTTTATTTTTCCAGGAGATAGGGCATTGCCTTGGCAGAGGTCTGCTCTCTCCAAGTGCCCTTCTAGTTTTTATTTTGTTTATTCTAAAACTTATCTGAGGCATGCTTTTCCATAAAAATTATTTTTCTAAAAGAGCAAAGATTTGTGGGCGAGATACTCACCAATTGGAATTTGCAGATATGGAAAAGAAAGACAAATTCTCTCAGCAAGACGATTTTGAAGTATTCCAGAAATAATCCATGGTATTTAAAGTATGCAACTCCATTTGTGTAATCTAATGGGATCACATGACAAATCACATTTCTGGCATGCATTCAGTAATCTGTAGGAATATAAAAGTAACCCTCCCCTCACTGGTAATGAAGTTGCAGCAGTGTTTTTGGAAGCAATGGGTGGGTGTAGCTTAAGAGCTGCTACCCTCAGTCTCTTTCTCCATCTAGTCAAACTACCGCTGTTACAGAATAGTCACCCCCTGACCTGCAACTCTACACACACACTGTGAGTAACACACCATGATTACTCTAAGTTATAGTAAATGATTCTTTCCTAACATTTTAAGATTCTTTTCCAGCTACCAAGGCAGAGGGTAATTGCTTCACACAGCGGCAAACCGCTGAGATGAGTGTGGCTTTAAGTTACCATATCCACTGGAAAATTAGTAAATATTATTAGTAATCAGTCTTTGGTTCCATGTTGTGAAGTGAACGCTCCCACTGAGCAAGTCAGCTTTGGCACATTATCCCCGTCTTCCTCAATATCATTGGTGTGAAATGAATTACTCCTGCCGCGAGAATAGGGTGACGAGGCAAAATGATGAAGGGGCACCAGACCATCAACACACACATGAAACGAAAAAGTGCGTTTGAATTTGTTTTCCCTCTGTGGAAAAGTCACGAGGAGGATTGACTTCACTAAATGGTTTGAGTTCAATTAGACTCGTCTTTAATGGGACGTATTAATCTTGAATGTTTTTCCTTCAGTGGTGCTTTGTTTGATTAATTGCTACAGTGCAGAAATCAAAGAATGAAGAACATCCAGTGTGTTTGTGTAAGATAAATACTGCATCATTTATGCGTATATGTAACCATATACCTACTGTATATACTCATACTCTGAGGGCATGTGCGTGTGCATTATTGTACACAATTGGCTCCTTCTTTCGCTGACAGTACACTCATCATGTCTGTCACTCGGCGTCCTCTGTGCTGATGAATAATAGATGGTGGCGGTACAGTAAAAATCAGACACAGAGCAATGATAGATGAATGTTTCATGCTGCCATTCGTTCTTTATATGAATGTCGGAGGTATCTCCATGCCTGGCTGCTGCTTTCAGCTACAATGGCACTCCGTCAACGTCCCTTGCATCTTTCATGTGCCTATACCCTTCAACACTACGTCATTTTTTTCCCTGCCTTTCCTCTATTCACATCTCCCTCCATATGTGCATCTCCAAAATAATAATGCAGAGATATAAACACTTGAGTGTTGCTAACAGGTATTTCATTCAGCTGTGGTTATGGTCAGAAATTGGACTCCAGCCTTGACCTGTAAAGGGCTCTTCACCACCTTCATATCTGCTCGCATTAAAGAGGCAATGTGTAGGATATGAAGGATAAAGAAAGATAAATAGCAGGCAGTATTTCACCTTGTGCACATCATTGACTAAATGCAGAAAATACACTATTCGAGATTGTGCAAGCTTAAAAATATACATGCAATAAACCTTGTGAGGTCTGCACGGAAGCTGATGAGGCCTGTGAGCTTCATGGCCGGGTCTCCTTTATCACCAAAACACAACTGTCTGAGTGGTGGCTCCGTGGAATCGTGTCACCCCGCTTGTTGACAAGTACAGCAGGTTCATGGGGGACCACTCTGCCTGGATCCTGGATCACTCGCATCGCTTTGACTTCCTCTTGCATCACCTCTGCTGGGTGAGTAATCGCTGCAGAGATGGAGCTAGATTTTCTATTTTTTAGATATAGTATCTTATAGACACAGAGTTGGAATTACAGGACATGAAAAGCCGGGGTGAGCTGGTTAGCATGCTCTTCTCAGTTTCAACCTACAGATATCTTTGCTTTTTTTTCAAGTTTTTTCAATCAAGTCATATTTTACAGAATACACCTTTAAAGCAAGACTATTTCACTAAGATTATACAATGTCAATAAGCAGAAGCTTTTATCCAAAGTGAGTTGATACAACACAAGCAAAGATCAAGTTAAAAGTTAAAAGTTTTTTCTTCATCTGTGCTGATTTTGTGTGAAGGTGTTCAGTAAAGAGTTGGGTTTTAAGTCTCTTCTTAAAGATTGAGCAGATCAAATGGAGTTTGGAAGTTTGTTCCACCACCGGGGAACTACAGAGGAGGAGAGTCTTCAGCGGCGGAGGAGCCAGACCTTTTCACTCGGGAGCAGCTTTATGGACCTGAATAAAGGAGTTGAGGGAGGCAGGAGTCGTGCCAGTTGCTGTTTTCTAAGCAGGAGGGAGGGTTTTGAATTTAATGCGGGAGAGATAAGTAATGGAGTGACATGTGCTCTTTTGGGCTGGTTGGAGACCAGACGTGCCTCCATGTTCTGGACTATCTACAGAGGCTTGGAGGTGCATGAATGATTTTTTCCCCCATTCTGCAGCTTCAGCTTTACTCGGTCAGGTGTGACCAATTGCTCACAGTGGTTAATATTGGCAAATTTAGCTAGATATTGTCGTAAAACTGCCTTAACGGAGTCAGTCCACTGATCTGATGACTCTCCTTGTACTTCTGTTGTGCTACATTCGAGCATTATATTGATACTTGTGGCACAGCTGCTGGTCTTCACAAAAAGTTACATGGTCTCACTTTAAGGTTTAAATGTTTTTCTCTCTGTTTGTGGCTAGGTCCACAACACTGCGTGCACTGAAAATAAAATGCAGCAACACTATTCCGTATATGCAGAGAAAACTGAGGAGAGACTATTGATTTTGTGGAAAAGAGGAGGCTGATAACGGATGTGTGAATTTGTCATCTGGCGAGAGTCTCAGAGGGAAATGGCCAGTGCAATCATCAGCAGAAAGGAGCCTGTAGGGAGGCATTCAGACACAAACACATGCATACACTTCTTTATAAAGACACAGAGGAAAGGGGCCAAGACAAAGACACGAAAAAAAAACTAATAGGAAGCTCAGGACTAATGGACCAAAGAGCAGACATCCAATTTGTTTCAAATACACCAAACCAAACCTCAACGAAGAGCTGACAAACAGACCTCGTGGAAGCCAAGAGCTATTTGGGGTAACAGCTGGTTCCTGCCCGTGTTTCACAAAGGCGTCGTCATATATCGTCATGTTGGTGACAATCTGATCGTGATAAACAGTCACACTGTTCAATTAGAGCCACAACAGGTGTCTGATGTAGACAGAGGGCACACAAAGTGAGTCACGGTGTATTACCAGATGTGCTGCCTGAGTGAAGAATAGTTTGATTGACTCCTCTTTGCTCTTGTTGAGACAGTGAGGCAGAAATAAAGAGAAACACTTTTATCAGGTCACCTCAGTAATTAAAAACATACAGCTGTGGCTGCAAGAGAGAGAGAGAGAGAGAGTCAGAGAAGAGAGAGAGACAGAGACGGCAATAAAAAAAAAGGAAAGAAAACAGATGGAGACACATTTTTGCAGCAAATTTGGGATTAGGATACATTGAAAATGAAGGAGAAGGATCTTAACACTCCACCACTGATCCTCTTAGGTGGGAATCTCTGCTGCTGCAGCTCTGAATGTGTGTGTGTGTGTGTGTGTGTGTGTGTGTGTTATAATTATGTACTCAACACATAATTCTCATTTACAGGGAGGAGATGACATGTTTAAAAATATGACACAAAAAAATATGATCACACTTTATTTTCGTGTGTGTTTTTCGACTAGCGTGTGTGTAACCGAGTGTTAGTATGTACACAAAGTGTATATTCTGCACGGCGGTGTGCGAGTTTAGCTGTATGAATGTGAAGGGGGTGGGGAGGAGACAGAAGGAGAGGGATGTGTTGAGAAAGGGGAGATAATAGAAGAGAGGGGAGGTGGTAGAAGGGGAGGGGTTGATGATGGGAGTGTGAATGGTTTCTATTTTCAGCCTGCATGTGTGATATATGCCAATAGGTGTTCAAACCACGGCGTAAGAGAGGCTTCAGCAGGCAGATTCTGTGCATTCTCACATTTGAAAGCTTCCTCTTAAATACTAACTTTGTCTGATATCATTAAATTGCACATCTCTAGAGATAAAACTGCCGTAACTAAAATAATTACAGTCCATTTTTCAGATGAGTGACTGAAGATAACTGTTGCCCCCAATATTTTCTCTCCCTGCCAGGAGGCGAAGGTGCCGAAAGCCTCCATAAAACCAAGCAAATTGAATGTGCTGAAATTAAATTGAGTGCATTATGGAAGCAGCAGAAAGAAAAAAATCATATCACAATGAAATCAAATCAGGATTATATCCATAAAGCCATTCAATCACTCGTTAATCCCAAAATGATTGGGCTATGGAAGAAAAGACGCAGAGCCATGCACACACACACATACACACACAGACACACCGCAGGTGGATTAAGTTACATCAATCAATAAATCCCAATCGTGGAGCGATATCAAAACATCCAAACAGTAACCGAGCCAGACAATTTCTCAAACACCATGCTAAACACAATAAATCGGCCCAGAGATTGGACACACCACCATGAGTGATCCCATAGAGAAAGTAGAACCAACTGTGGCCAAATTACCTCACAATTCTACATGTGGCTTCCCTTTCTGCGGTACGTCTTTGTTTGTAATGCTGCAGTGCAGGGACCACAATCACTTATTGGATTATATGGCTATCACATCAATCACCCCATGCTGTGACTGGCCTCCACTTACTAAAGCATTTATCTGATCATCCTCTCATAAATGGCCTGATGAATTGCGCTGTCCTCTGACTTTGGTCTAATCGTAATTGCATCGGTCTCCAATGGAGACCGTCTCTTGTCCCTTTCTGTCTCCGTTTCTCTGAATCATTCTCTGGAGGGGCGTCATGCACGAACATCAGAGCTGAGCTTGACTGGCAGCGATAGAAACATTCAGACAAAATGATCAGCATGCATTGTAAGGAATGCACCAATTTTACTATTCAAAGCATAACAAGATGATAGTCAACAGCCATGGTAAGGGCTCTGTGAGGCTGTGCTCAAACTGCTCATATTTAGCAGGTATAATGTGTTCACTGTGTTAGTTTAGTGTGTGAGCTGCTAACATTTTCTAACTGAACAAAAAGTACAGCTGAGATGCTGGAAATGTGATTAGTTTTGCAAGACATTTGGCCATAAACCAAAGTCTTTGAAAAGTTGAAATTTTGACTTTATGATGCTGCTTGAGGCAAAACATCAAGCAAAAGCTATTACAGTTCATCCTGAGGGAAGCATATCATCAAACAACCAAATTTCATAGCAATCCATCCATTATCTAGTGGGAGAGGGTTAGGTGGTTTGGGTCCTGGGATTCAAACCAGCAACCCTCTGGTTACAAGCCTGATTCCTAACCTCTAGGCCACAGACTGTCCAATGCCACACCATCGCTAGTGAGGCTAAAATTGTAATATTCATATTTAAAGGCAGAGACCCTCAATATGCTTCCAAAACTGGGCCCCATCATATCTAATAATTAAACACCCTTGGGTCCTGTTGGGCTTTGGCTATCTTGCAGACCCTTAGTATAATCACTGCAGCCTTTTTTTGTTCATTAATTTAGTATCCACACCAGCGGGCGAACATGAAGATTTGAAGGCAATCATGACGAAGAAAGCTAAAAATAGCAGGAACAAAACCTCAGAGCACAACAATAATGCCTGCAGTCTCCAAACAGCAAGCACAGGTGAGAGAAAGTGAGGATTCAGAAGCTGTTTTACTCCGCCTGGTTATGAATAAAGGGTAAGATGTAAACAAATACCGTGGAGAATAAGCTTTTCTGTAAAGCAGCACAAACATCATCTGATATTTTAGAACAAACACAGACCATCTGATAGTCTGTGATGGCATGCAAACAATTTGACTAGTTAGGCCAATCAGCTTCTGCGCGATATGGAGTCTGAGGCTTTTTTTCCAGTCTGGAAACAACTATAATTTCTGCAGAAGATATTTAAGCACTTATCTTTACATGCATACACACACATACAAATGCAGGTATACATGCACACACAGGTACACAAACGTGCACATACACACACTTGGAACGGTAAAGCCCTCAATAGCAGCCATCTGTGAATTTCTAAAAGCATTTGGCCAGGTTTTTTGTATCAGTCTGGTTGTCCATGGGGCCTGGCTCAAATCTGTTACTGTTTCCCAGCATGCCTTCTGTATAGAACACACATCAATGACCTCTCGGCTGGAGACTGGAGCACAGGCCAAGTTTACGACTGCTGCTCTACAGAAAAAGGAAAAACACACAGACACATAGAAATACAATAGAAAAGTGCACGTCCGTGTGCTTGTATTTCAGTGCTCAGTCTTCCCGAAAAACTTTAGTTTACTCCCTGAACCTCTTTCCACTTTCTGCTTCAGCATCTCTTTCTCTTGGTTTTATAGCTAGTGGACAACACTCTTCAATTTCATTGAGGCAGCTTTTTGTTTCTTAACACACAAGTGCTCTCTTTTTCTCTTCAGGGCACATTGGTCAAACTCGCTAATGATGAACAGCATGTGAAGAACTAAGGCATCTAACATTTACAAGCCTTCAAGAAGTAATAAGCTCTGCTCAAGCTGTTTGGAAAAGCTGTTGGAGAGGAAACAGGTAACAAAAGAAGTGAAAGTTGAAATGTGCGATTCACAATCCAGGCCCTTCTAATTATAGCAGCCCAGGCCTCATCTGCATCTGTTTAAAAGTCACAGCTCCCCTGCGGTACAGCGAGAGCATAACCAACACAGAAACACTGTCTCCACACTTGTGTGGTGTGTGCCGTCTATCACTCAGTCTGTAAATTGCTCTACTCTCTTGACAATTTGCTTCCGACTTACTGGCTCATGCATACATGCAACACATCGGATCACGTGTTAACGTCGTAGAGCTCATGGAGATGCTGAGGGGAGTGTGTCTGGAGGTGTGAATGGACACAAAGAGACCGGCCAAGGGGAACTATTGCAAAGCTGTTGCCCCACTTACAGCCACCTGCTGCCGGCCTGGTCCACCTGGCCCGGGATCATTCATTATGGTCCAAAGCACTTGACCAAAACATCCATCACAGCTGTCTAATCTATATCCACCCATTAGGGTACCGCTATCATCACTGTCCAACACTGATTAGCCACATTGGTGAGGTGAGTGGATAGGAACCTGGATTGCATAGATAAATCCCCCAGGATGATGCTGCTGTTTTAGTCATGCAGATAACTCACTCAGCATGCAAAGTGTTGGTTGTAGAAGAGGGAAGCAGAATGTTGTGTAAACTGCAAAGCAAAGGCATAGTGGGAAATTAATTTTCTCATGTTGGGCGACAGGGTTTGTTTATTAAAGATAAGTGGCTCTCAGAAACGGAGAGACTATCCAAACATTTTCTCAAATTTAAAGTCCATGAGCCACGGTGGACTGCTCGCTAGGGTTGAGCGGCGATAAGGACATAATGTATTTGGAAAAAGTAAAGTGGCATTTTCATTACTGGCATGAAACCATTCCACCTCAATTAGTCACCAGAAAGAATTTGCTTGCTGCAGTTTCACAGCATTCTGATTCGCAGCAAATGACAAGGCAGAGCCAGCAAATCTCCATCTGCATGAAGAAAATGGCAGCAGATGGAAATACTTCAAGTTCATTTCCATATTTCCCATTTTATCATTCATAGACTCATGATATTAATGTTATTATTTTTTATAATGGATAATATTACCCTGTTTCATTCTGGCATGGGTAAAATCTTTTAGACAGTCTGATAGATAAAGACAGGGGCTCAAATTGGAGAAATTGTCTTCTAGTTAGTTTCTGCTTCAGATTGTTGCAGAATTCATAAACAGTGGATGACAGCTTACATGCAGTTCTTTCAGAAACCTAAATAATTTTCTTTAATATTCTTAAACCTGCTTAAATTGTATCTATAGAATCAAGAAACCTCCAAACATTAACACTTTATCTAATTCGGGACTAATTAGCACCTTTTCAAGTCCAATATTGAAACTGCAACTCTACTCGCGGTAGCAGTAGTTTGACTGTTTCCACTGGTCACATGACCCAGTGTATTGAGTCTCCGGCAGTGAAATGTGGCCGTCAACTTGTGTCAGTACGGCAGTTACCACCTACATATATTTCTATGTTAGATTCTTCCTGCAGTACAGTATCCTACCATTAAATCTACAGGATTTAACAAACATTGGTTACTACCTTTCCCTACTGTGTGTTAACAGCAGTGAGTCCCTTTAAATGACACACAGTCAATTCTCATTCTACCAGCAGCAGCAGAGAGAAATTTCAATATTAACTTTAAAGAAGTACTGCTCTGCTGAGTGTTTTTCGACTCATTACAAAAAAAAACACTCCGAAATGTGACAACGCTCTGAAATGCAATTAGTTTGCCCGCCTGTTGTTCCTATCTATTTGTATTTTTATGTATTTCATAGAAGCAAAGATCAGACCAATGGGCTTTAAATGTCCTTATGCTTTATCCGTCTCCTCCTCTTCCCCTGCTTTTGTAGTATTAATAATGAAAAGCACATAATTTTCTCTTTCACCTCACAAACATGCTGGGAGATGAGATTCCCCTGCTGTGTGTCTACACATGCCGAAGGCTATTGAGCGTAGAGCACAAACTCTGATAAATTAATTGTAATGGAGCCCGCTTTGAGTGTTGTGCCTGTGTGCTGCAGCTTTGCAGGTCCAAAGTCATTGTGTGTGTGCATGTGTGTATGAGAAAGAGAGGGAGACACAAAGAAAGGAAAGAGGTGCAGGCCTTTTGAGGACTGTAATGCATTACAATGCAGAACTTAATAAAGAAATGATCCACTTTAAAAACATAATAAAGAATTTTCCAAAATGAATCTCCACAACATCAATATTACTTCACGGATGAGGAGAAAAGAGGAATGAGATGCAGAGGCAGTGATAGGGTGTGTAGAGATGTAGCGGATTAAGATTAAGATCACAACATCTGCATTTTTCTGCAAAATGACATTTCTTTGGATGTTGTCATTTTTATAGATAGGAGGATTTATGGTACCAAATGAAGATACTGGAATTAAAAAGGTAAAATCAAGTTTGGAGTAATACATATATGAACACTTTTGTAGATTAGATTCTCTAACATCAGCTGATTTATTTTGTGCCATGACTTCATGTAGCCTTTAACAAATCCGCAGCCAGTAAAGTACTTTTGTGTAGACTTAATATTATAACCCCATTTCCTCAAACTCAGACTTCTTAGGTATGCACATTTGACAGCATCATATTTTTACAATAGACCAGCTCTATATTCCACACTACATCTGCTAGTTGAGGGTTATGTCCTATCCAGCAAACCTCTGCAGAGAAACAAAATCAATTTGCTCGTACTGTGCATGTGTTCAATTGTCCCTCACATGTAAAATTGAAGTGCATTGTTCATGCATAGGATGCCAAGGTTATGGGCCGACTCCCCTTGACAGCTAAAGTGGTTTCCTTATGGTGCATTCAGCGTGATTTGTCACCCGAAGTAAACTGATAGCTTCAGTGATTCCCTGCTGTGAGAAGTGCTTCTAAAACTGTTCTGCATATCAGCTGAAAACTGGATGGCCTCATAAGCTATATATTTTGAGCAGGTCATTGATTTGGTGTTAATTCAATGCTAATAAGATTAAAACATAATGCAGATTGTCTCCTGTGAAATGAGGCTGCTTAAAATCCTCTGAGGAGACTTCTTATTGAGCGGCAGTGGACCATGGCCTCGCTCCTCACGGGGCAGAGAGGTAGAAGACGGGTTACTCACGAGAGGGGTTTAGAAATTGAATTAATATTACCACCAGTCAACCTTTGAAGGGAAAAAAGGCTTACTGAAATCTATTAATGGTGTTAGTCCATGACTTGACTTTTATGCTCTTCCCAGTGCTTGGCGCTGTCAGATGGCACATGGCAGGATTAATCCCTCAGCATGAGTAATCCCCCAAAGACATCTGGATCAAAAAAAGTTGATGCCTGGCTTTGTGAAGGACACGTCCTATGTCCGTCCACTGACACGAAAATGAAAGAGGAGAACTCCAATAATGTAAGTACTGGGCAGAATGTTTACCCATTAAAAGAGTATGTTTTTTTTTTTTTTAATAAACCACAGCAAATCAAATGTCATGACATGAAATCCAGCAAGATCATCCTCAGTGAAGCCTGTCAGGGTGGAGAAGAGACAACCCACACACACACACACACACACACCGACACACATACACTAAAGCAGAAGGAACAGCTCCAGAGACAAGCATTAATCCCTGCAGATTTAGTGTAGCAGAACAATTGCTTTTGTCACCCTGGGTAATCAGCACAGAACACAGTTTATGAATTACAGTACACTCAGAAACACGTAGACACAGAGAGCGAGGATGTGCATGTGTCTGTGCGTGAAAGAGAGACGGAAAATGCATGTATGTCAGTGCACAAGTGAGAGAAAAAAATGGAACAATGACGTCTACCTGTTCAAAAGCTTTGGCTGCGAGTCTGGGAAGATTAATCAGAGTCATTCAGACAGCGTTTATCACATTCTCTACAGGGAAATGAGAGGCGATTTATTTCTATAACTTGGCCTACATATACAAATAACTATCACTCACATTCACTTCAGCCCCCATTATCCACTCTGTAATGAGTGTGTCTGCCCAGTAGACACAATGCTGTCTAATCCATAATTGTTTACATTCTGGTGTTTGATCAGAGGCGGCAAAATCAAGAACCACTCCAATACTTCACTACAACAATGCATTACTAATTGATGGTGCAGTCATCTTCTTAAGTCGGCCTTTTCTTTATGCAGTGTAGTGCAATCAAACCAAGGAGGAGTTAGCCTTTATACTACAGGAACAGACACTCAATCTTCTAACATATTCAATCATGTTCAGATGTTCGTTGTTTTAGTAATTGCTTTAAGGGAATCACTTCAGATGCACTTCAAAGAATACATATTCTGAGCTGCTCTTGCAAGGAAAGGACCTCAGTCTGGACCAAAGTGGAGGATGGACGAAAAACAGACCAAAAGACCATCTTCCAAAACTACAAATAATTCTTAATATGTTTGCATGGACCAAACCCTCCCCTTTACGTCATTAAAATTCCAGAGGGCATGGACCTCTCCAGTCAGCTCAGCTAATTTTATGCTAAATTACTGATCTTGCACCTTTAATAAAATACACTTTACGATACAAGAAACTATAAAAATCAACAACAAGTAAGGACAAATAAAAGACTATAACATTGACACCACTCGAATTACAATCGATTGGAATTACAGATTCCCTTACTCATGTTTTTATGGTGCCAATGAAGTATTGAATGTCTGACAAAAAAAGGCTGTGTCTTTTATCCACCCATAGCATTTCAGTTTCAATTTCTTCACTGTTTGTAATTCTCTGTATACCATAAATAGCATGTATTATTTGTGCTTTTGTGACTGATACTTGTACAGTGAAGTTATGTGACTACGGGTCATCACTCATGAGAAGACACCACTCTTCTCCTGTCATCTGCACTATCTGGCCAGACGATGTAAACATCACAGTAAACCCTGAGGAAAAGACAGAGAAGATGGGAACCAGCTACAATTCTGACCACATGTGGACTAGCAAGAAAATCCCTGCATCTGTCTCTATATTAAAGGAGGTACTGAGCAGAAGTGGAGGAGTTGAACACTGACAAGGCCATGCGGATCTTTCCTACTGGGTCTCCTGCTGGCCAGTTTACAAGCGTTGGATGACCTTGTGCCTGCACCGGTTTCCAACTGGATTTAAGAAGCTGTTGTGTCCTTCGTTTAGTCAAGGCCTGGCTGGATCCTGGAGCGTCGATCTGACACAGCAGAGCACTCCAACAAGACAAAAGGAAGAAATGTCCTGATGGGAAAACCTCCTGCACAAATGATGCACAAATTAAAGGAACTGACTTGATTGCATTTCACTGGAACTGTACAATTTCATGTGACAAATAAAACTGATTGATTTTTTGATTAATATAACTTTGAGTGCTGCAGGAAATGATAAGAAGGGGGTTTATGGTTCAGACTTGGGTGTGGTGGGTTTGGTTTCACCGTGTGTCTTTATAGCCACTCAGTGGGCAGAAGCCATCAGTCGTCCAGGATGCTGCTAAAAACCCTGGAAACTGATAATCACTGACTCATTTTCAGGCTCCTCACTGAGAGCCTGCTGGTAATTGAATTGGAGGAGTGGGCACAAGTGCAGTGGGCTTGGAAGGAACGTAGCTGAAGGCAATCAGCTGTAACTGACAGTGAAAGAGAGACAGGGAGAAAGGAAGAAAGGGAGGGAGACAGTTTCCATAATGAAATGTTCACACGTCTGACACACTGTTGTTGTTTTTTTTACTTCAACACCTTGAGCCTCACTCCAATCACTTTTACCCAGTTAGCTGCGAGGAAGTTCGCCAGGACGCAGTGTCCTATGACAGGGCAGCATTTGCATGCATGGCACGTCAATGATGAAAAAATGGGTGGCAAGACAAAGCACATGCTTGAATTACCTCACTGAAAGACCCTCCCCGTCAATTACCCTTCACAGTCACATTGGCCACAACAAACTCCCCCCTTGGCTGACAGGTGGCCAGGTAAATGCATTTCACAGAAGCTTGAAAGGCTTGGCGCTCGATATCTCTTTTGAAAAAAAATGGGCAAGCATCCAGATCTCTGCATGAAAAGAGGTTAAAATACATACCAGCAACAAAAGAGAGGAGGCTGAGCGAGCATCTAACAGAGCTGAAAAGAATCATTTCTGTGGCAGATTTTGCAAGGGAGAATGGGATGCAGTATTGACTTTTGTGACCTCAAACAAAAAAAAAACAAGCAGTAGGTACATCCCTTTTCTTACATGTTTAATCTGGTTTTATTTACTCTTCATATAGAGGTTATGGATTATCTGCACATTTCCTTTGAGTTTGTTGCATTAAGTGCTATAAAAATTGACATTGACATTACAACATTACATGTTGTAATCAAGGACACATGAAGGGCATGGTTCTGCTACTGAACCAGATATGACCAAAATCATTTCTTAATTCATCATTCAGAACTGGTAAACTGTTGACAACATAAACTAGAAAAGCACTCGGAGAGCGCAGACCTCCGCCAAGGCAATACCAAACTGCACACTTGAAGGATGTATTTTGGGAGCACACTGGCATTGAAGATTCCAGATGGTGTTCCAGATCACAGATCACCACCAAAATCCAATCACCCGTTGCTTGTCCTAATACACATATTGTCTGAAATTTCAGCCAAATCCATGCAGTACGTTTTACTCTGATTTGGACATTTTTGTGATAATGACATTTCATAAATTCAGTTATTATATTTAGATTCAGCAGTAAAACCACAGCTTAGATATGTGATATTTGCCCTTATGCTCTGGTGTGTTTGATCACCACAGAACCTGCGTTCCCATCAGTAATCAAGGCACTTGTAAGTGGCATTCACTGGTATGAGCAGAAACATGAAATTACAGTGAGTTATTGCCGTGTACCTAGAAACCGCAGACCTGGAAAATTACTTTAGTGATTTTTTGCCTTTGTAACAACCTCAGTTTAGTCGCAATCCAGCAGCCACGGACATAAAACTAAATGTGGAGGCACATAATTACTTTAGCAAGGTATACCAAGTTACAGAACAGAACATACTAAGCATGTAAACAAAAGTGTTCACAGTGGGAAACAAAAACACTGACTATAACTTGCATGCACACAGACACACACACACACACACACAGCCTCAGGATACACATCAGTTCAGAGGAAAAGAAGAAAAGGAAGATGAGAAGGTTGGAGGTGGTGAAACAGGGAGAAGAAGTCAAAGGGAAAGAAGAATGAAAGTGTACAGCCATGCAGGGCTGTTAGTCTGTAATGTATCATTCATCAGCACAGATGGATGAAAGAAGAAAACGCTGGTGTTCTTAGATCCATACCACTAGTGGGGCAAAATAAGAAAACATCTAAGACCCAGCTCTATGTTGGCTCAAGCTGTGCTTTGAGTTGAATGCTCCTGGCATGCTGTGTAAGGGGCTGATCAGACAGGGCGCGCTTTAGCAGCCAGGGGCAGCTTTTTGTAATTGTTTTCAATGAGAGTGAAGCTTTTTGCTTCACTTCACATTTTTGCAGGAGTGCCCTGAACGCCTCAAGTTGAAAAAGCGCATGACGTCATTTGTGTTTTGTCCAATCAGATGAATTGAGAGAAAAAAAACTGTCTCTGACTCATCCTAAAATAAGTCTTGAACCCACCATGATCCATGAAAAGCTCCTGAACCAGCTGGTGCACTCCCCGTGATTTCTCCTCTGCTGAGAGTCTCATTTACCCACACGGATATCCGCTTCCAGCCCAACATGCTATTTAGGAATAGCCTCTCACCCTCAATCAGAGCCACAGCAAGTTTACATTTCACTGCTGCTGATTTCTCACGATAACACAAGACTGAATGATCATATCAAGAAAATCCACCTTGTCTGGCTTCAAGTCTGTGTCTGTGTCTGAGTCGTATAGACCTGTCAGCATCCTGTGAGGAGCTACTGGCAGCTACAGTGTGTTTGCTAATACAGAATGTGCAAAACAACAATAGCAGTTCCTAAATAAATAAGTAAGTTCTCTGTAACAAACCATCTGGCATGTCGGGTTAAGTGCCCTCCACCTGTCCGTTTCTTTTTACATTATATCAATTTTTAAAATGACAGGTCAGTGAGTTTACAGTAAAGGCGACATTTAGGCTGAGGGTAGGTGATCCCATGTTTGCCAACAATAAAATAAAAAGACACAGCAAAAAGCGTCTTTCTTCCAACAGGAAAAGCAGCATAGCCTCGCCACGTGTAACCTGCATAATGCACAGTCTGACTGGGCGTATAGAGTATGGCAATAAAGAGTCAATATTGTAAAACAAAATTGAATATGGGTTGGGATTTGGTTATATAATATCAACATTTTCACTCACCAGCCACTTTATTATGTACACCTGCTCAACTGCTTGTTAAATCAAATATTTAATCAGCAACTCAAAGTGAGCATCAGAAAAGGGGAAGAACGGTGAAGTAAGTGACTTTGAAAGTGCCACGGTGGTTGCTGGTCTGAGTATTTCACAAACTGCTGATCTACTTGGATTTTCATGCACAACCATCTTTAGGGTTTACAGAGAATGGTCAGAAAAAGAGAAAATATCCAGTGAGCCAAAATGCCTTGTTGATGCCAGAGGTGAGAGGAGAATCACCAGCTGAGATGATAGAAAGACAACAGTAACTCAAATAACCACTAGTTACATCCAAAGTATGCAGAAGACAATCCCTGAACACACCACATGTCCAATGTTCAACAAATGTACAGGATGGTGCTTTGTAAAATAAAGTGAGAGGATTTTAGCCATATTGTCCATCACCGATTTCCAATTCATTAGTTTTCAATGCACTGTATCATGTCAGTGG
This sequence comes from Serranus cabrilla, assembly GCA_903364295.1. Classification (NCBI taxonomy): domain Eukaryota; kingdom Metazoa; phylum Chordata; class Actinopteri; order Perciformes; family Serranidae; genus Serranus; species Serranus cabrilla. The sequence continues at coordinate 695,384 of CAFUXE010000199.1, forward strand.
GCCTATTGGTAATCTAGTCAATACGTTTCACCATCTGGAGACAAAAAAAAAAAATAATTCGACTGTCAAGGTTTCAGTTTGGAGCAAACAGCAGACTGACTGAGCCATGTTGCCACCCCAAGAGCCACAGCAGATTCACAGAGAGATGGGAAAAAACTAAGGTGAGAAGAGTGAAAATGGACTGCCATTTCTATTCTGTGACCTCTTTTCTGATGTTTTTTTCTTTAGCAGCAGAGGAAAGGGGAATAGGGGTCAGCGGGCCGGGTGGCAGCAGAGAGCACACTGTCTCCGTACGTCTCTTTAATCTGGAAGCGAGAGTATGGGAGAGCAGAGGGAGGGTAAGGGAAGACAGACTGGAGGAGAATAACAGTTGGGAGGTCATAGTTGACGTTCACTTTTTCAGATATATGTTGTGAATCTCCGTCATAAAGAATTAGTGAGTTCAGCTGGAGGTCACTGTTGCATAGAAACCATTTTTAGGCCAAAGGTGAATTTAGATGCTACTGAAGCTTTGTTAATACACTCACAATCCCTCTGGTTTTACTCTACAGGCACTGAGAGAGGACAAAGATATTAAACATAATAGTGTTTTTAATTCTCCGAAAAAAAAGTGGATTATCTGTTAAATCCACCATTTATTATGAAATTAAATTTCTGTTGTTGTTGTAATTCTGGGTTTCCACCCACCACTGTCAGCGTGGAGAAGTAATTAATCCATAATTCATGACAAGTCCTGGTGTATTAAAATTAAGTTACAAAGCCTTTCCAGTCTCTAAACTGTTATTTACAGTTTGCAGACCTGCCTGGATTACTGCCACATGCCTATTGTACCATAGCTTTTATTGGCTGTTTGCTACAAAAAAAAGGAAAAGGAAGAAAAACACAGTAGTGAAATAGGAAACCACAAGATTATGCAATACCACGGACCACAGAGAAAGCCTCTGGACAATACTTTCTGTCCATGAAAGGTACTTAAATATATGCTCAGGACTATACTTTTGACTATAAACTGGGCCGATTGGTCGCTTGGTGTGTTCAATAACACATTTTAACCTGATATTAACATGTCATCTGTATCAGGATAATGGCATCCAATCCACATGCCTTTGCCTTTATACTGCTGATAAAATGTGATTGCATGCAAACACCATGTATGGAGAGCTATTGGTATTTACCTGCTCAATGCTTTAATAAGTAGTTTTTGCTTTTGAAATCTAGGCTTTAAAGTTTAAACTGTTAGTTCAGCACACTACTCGTTTTATTACCTAAAGAACTTTATCTCATCACTGTCTCCCTTAACTTAAACTGATGATGTATAAATTATGAATACAGTAGAGTGCTGCAAGTCGCTCCGGATAGGAGTGTCTGCCAAATACTGAGACTGTAAATGTAAATGTTCCCTGGAATATCTCCATATATCAAACTCATGAGTAAATCCCTATCTCCTACTGTCTTCATGAATTATTAATCTAGATTTAATGAAGAAATTAGGAATATTGAAGGGAAAGAAATAAATTGATTTGGTTAAGTGTATGCACTGCAGTGCTCAGACTGTACACATAGTAGATATACTTGCATTTCATTGTATATTAACCAGAAATCTGAACACTCTAATTTCGCATTTCTTTCAGGGAACAGTTACAGTAGCCATGCCTCAAATATTTCATACTACAGTGAACGGAATGCATGTTATGCACTCATGATCCCTGTCATTGTACTCCAAATATGTCTTAATTGATAAGAGTGCAGGTGACCTCTCTGCTAAACCTGACCCTGAGAAAGAAAAGGTGACGACCATACGTGGACCTAAATCACCACGGACAAATGACTTCCTTAACCACTCTCATAAATCCAAGATAAGGTCTCAGTGACATCACATTTAGGTGCTATCTTTTACTCATATCCTCATCACCCATTCTAATTAGTAGCACTAACAATGGCCGCCACATTTCTCTCTGCTTCCCAAATCAATATTCGCTCATCTGCATTGATCATCGTTTTTCACAAGCTGTTGGCTCCAGAATAAATGCTCTATAAATCAGAGCTCAGTGACAAAGAGTTGTGAGAGATGATGGGGACACGTGCACACAAAGAAGGTCACACATTTACGGGCACAAGTGAAGACGAGCAGGTGCATGAACCCAAAGTGCAGGCGTACACAAGGCGTCTACATGCAAACATAACCCTTGCACCGCAGCAACAAGCCGTGTACGTGAAAGGTCTTGTGTGGTTGTCTGGGAGACAGAGAGCAGTGCATTGATCTTGGAGGAGCAGTGATCAAAAGAAGCTGGTCTTTGATAAGGATATTAATCATACTCAGGCATGGCTATGCAAATGACTACAACACAACCAAACACTCCAAGTCTCATCAATACTTCATCAAATGGACTGGCCTAATGAGTCTGCAATGATGACTAGAAGCAAAGAGAGCAGCTGAAATGTTTTGTTATGCATAATAGAGTGCATTTTAAGAGATGAGAATATAGGATATATGGCAACTACTTCACAGATCAGCTTTCATTCGATACTATTTGCCTCTCTAGTCACATCCGCAATCAGTTTCCACTGTTTTGTGAGCATTTCAAATAAAGTCACCACTACCAGTGTAGGTAGAACTGACGTATACATATTTAACAATCCACATTTGAAATTGAATGTATGTATTGAGATTTACATGTCTAATTACAATATGAAAGTGACTCTGATGAGAGAAAGCAGTAAGAACGATTGGGCGACACCCGGGCGACGATCTTAGAAACTACATCTTTATTTTTCACTTGGCTGTATTTCATTGTGCAGGACAGAAGTACGGTCCAGTTATGTTGATAACAATGGTTTAAAACTGTGATATTTATTTGGCTTACCCAGAAACATAAACTGCAGCGCCCATTGTTTTAAAGCGAGGAGATGGAAGTGACCGATCCATGAAAAGGATAGCGCACTTTTAATTCACCAATGTTAGCGTCCTTTTGCCAGCTCTGGTAAAGCCAAGGCCAACGTACATGGTTACATGGTTTCAAACATTGGCATATGGTTTGAAAGATAAGGAGTTAGACTCTAGTTTCACACCCATCAAATAATTGGAAATGTAACATGATCATCTTTATTAGCAGTTAATGTGAAATTATATAAGCCAAAAGCCAACCGTCTCTGGATGAAGTGACGCTATATCACTTATGGGAATACTTTGTCATGTGGTTATCTCTTATTGTCTATTTATTTTTTGAATTGCCAGAAAGCTTGCTATATTTATACAGATGTATATCATTATCAAGAAATGAAAAATCCTAATTGAAACCCCTTATTACTCCATCTAGCTAACAGCATGAAGATGTTTTGTATGGGGAAAGCTGCTACAGAGATTTAAAACACAAGTGGGGATGGACAGTCAGCCCAGAGGCCTTTTAAGAAAGGATATTCATAATTAAATAGACAAAAAGCACACATTTTTCCTTCTCCTACTTAGATAATGCTCGACCAATTATCTATAAGGTAAAAATGAGTTTCTGAAGCAGTGCAGTCAGTCATAAAGTTTGATAACACGCAGGTAGAGGACTATCTCCCTACAATGTGCTGAATTAGCATTTTAATGGGCATAATGTCATTGTAAAAACAGTTAGGCGATTCAAAACATAATCCATTTATCTGACTGCGACTCATTGGTAGAAGGAAAATATATGATATGAAAAGATACAGCATTTGAATACTGCCTAAGTGCTTTATTTATTTATTTTAAGATAGTGTCTTGAACAGTTGCTACTGCATTTAGGACGTTCAACTGTGAAAACATTTCAGATGTACTACCATAAAATGTAAGCCATTAAAGCAATTGGGTCCTAGCGCTAAATGTAAACAAAATTCTCCAAACAGATCGTGATGAATAAACGTAATAAAACAAAGACTAAAAGTCTTGTTAGTGGCCATTATGAACCTAACTGCAGAACTGGGATACGCTGGAACAATTAAGGCAAGTTTGCTTTCATTATTTTCTTCCACCTCTCACACAGCGTGACTAAAGACATAAACTACATGAAGTCTAGATGGACCAGTAATGAAAAGCTTGCTGTCTCTCTCCCAATCACACACCCCCTCTGCTTCCTCCCCAGCCACACAGCAGTTTATAATACAGGTCCAACCAAATATGACAAATGCTCAAAGCTATTATCACTCAAAAGGTCAAAATCAATTTGTTTAACAACCACGGGAATAAAATCCCTCACAGGTCCTATTGCCTAAATATTTCTGATTTAACTAAAGCCTCACCACTGTCTGCCTGCCTGCCCCTCTTTTGCAGGATTTGAGCTAAGCTTTTTAGCTCTGCTATAGTGAGCACAGGGCTCTAAGGACGCCAGTGCTGGGTGGTGGCTTGCTAGCTTGCATGGGTGGTTAACCTCTTTTTGTCAAGTTGGTCAGAAGAAGCGGCACAGCCTCCAAGGTCTGCCTTTGAGGATTTCAGACTTCTTGTTTGTACCAAAGCCAATTTCTTTCAAAATACTTTGTTTCCCCTGCAATTTTGTCCTACTGCAAATATAACTGAAAAGTCTGATGCAATAAATAAATGTCTGGTTATGTCTTTTCCTCTATCTAATTTTCTCCCTCTCATATCAGCCCATACTCCACTCCCTTTCTCTTCGGACATGCTGTTGTCATTAAAGCAATTTCTGCTTCCAGGAAGAAAGGAAAGCTGCACTTCAAAAAGCTATTCACCTGGTATTTCATTGCCCATTGTTGGAGGGGATTATGGATTCTGACTGAGGCCGGATTATTGTCAGATAAACAAAACACTCAAAAAGCCACAGCAGGCAAGGCAGCATGTATGTGGTGCAAACAGGCACCTGTTATTACTGTGTGCAATAATGCTAATGACCACGCGTGTGTATGTAAATACACAAAAGGGACACACCCACACAAAAAATCAAAATAAAATCAAAACACATACTAACACAGGATTTCTCAGAGTGCGGCACAAGCACCAGGGCTAAAGCTCACAAGTTAGCAGTAAATTAAACATGAAAGTGCAGATGATATGAGTTGCTCCACAGGGAGAACAAAGCAGAACACACTCTCAACAGCGCAACACTAAACCCTGAGGCACCTAGACAGGAAGACAAGAAGTCAAGGAAAACATCGTCTGTGGGAACTGGCTTTCATCTTGTTTAGTCAGATGAGTATGAATTTTCTGCACAGCAGACAGTCATGATATCAAGTGGAGGATGAAGATATAAGAATGCAAAAAACGTCACTGGAAGACCCTTTATATGCTTACGCCATCGCAAGAAAAACCAACATACAAGGCTGGTTAAGATGCACCCAAATGGGACTCCACAAAAATATTTGTCTTTTTGCATTTAGACATGCACAAAGCCATATATTGTCTGTGTGTGTATGGCTAGTTTGTGTGTGTTTATGACGTAAACTGAGAGCAGAATGTCAGGCAGGTTTACATTAGTCAGCAGATGCAGTGGGCCACATCATTAGTCACTCTGACACCCACTTCTGGCCCCAGCTTTATTGATGAGGCCAAGCTCAACAACTAGCCCCTTCTTAATACGCAAACAGATACATCCAGTACACACACGCACACACACACACACTCCTTTCCCACAATCCTACTGTAAACGCAACAGGAGACCGGTTCAGCCTCTCAGGTCTAACAGAGACTACAGGCTAGCATGAACAGGAAATCAAGCGGCTGCTGCACACAATGAACAGATAACAGAGCAGGGAAACAATTCAGTTGCTAATCATCTGTCCACAAACACCAAACATACCGATCCAGAATCAAACGTCTGCTCAACACCAGATCTTCCGGGCAGGTTGTGAATGGCGGGGCACAATGACAGGGTGCCAAGTGTGTCACAGCAATGAGCTCAGAGCCATTTATGGCCTCCATGACTCTGACATTTAGCAGGATGCTGCAATTTGTCAGCCTCTCAGTCTGACTCACACATCCACAACAGGGGACACTCATGAAACACATTACCATTAGGCCTAATAGTGCCGCATCACTGAACCGTGTGTGTGTGTGGATGCAGTGTACAGTTAATGATCAATGTGTGGTTCCCCTCATTGCCATTAAATGACTGGTGGGGATATACGATGACAAAAAATGAAGACAAACAGGTTGGGAGACAAATCATCCAAATGCTCCTCATGTTTATCTTTTAAAACTCAAAGTTGCTTCATGACATCATCAAAAAACAATAACTACAGCTTTGGGCTACAGGTTAATTAGGAGTTCAGTCAGTGAATGAAAGCATGTATGGCTTTAAAAACTGTGTATTAATAATAACATTCATTAACGGTGCCTTGGTGCTAAGTGCAAATAACCGAACCACTCAGTTGCCTCTTAAAATGGAGAGTATTTTGATATTCTGCATCAGAGCCTTTGTACGAAGAGGCACTTAATTTTCAAGGCCAGAAACTAGTGTAACTCACGGAGTGAGTGAAGGAGGAGGAGGGCTCTCAAAATGCGAAGTCAATGTTTCAGATCATCCTGAACTGAAAGAGCTTTCTTTCTAACCACGGGGCATGGTGAAGAAAGTAATGGTGTAATTTATGTTTCTTTATTTTCTATCCGATGTCTTTGTTTTACTAAGATGCTTTTAACTTTCCTCTTTCCTCTCCAATTTCCTCTTTCCCCTACTTTGTCTCTCTCCTTTTTATCGGTGATGTATAAAGGGCATGCATTGGCACGGCCATTACTGGGAGAGAACATTATGATGGCTGCTTTTACCCCTGAAGAATACCATCAGTTGTAAAAGCAGAGACTACTGAAAAGTGCAGCTTTTCTGTAGTTTCTCATTATGTATAAAGTTAGCAAAGTGTGTCTTGGAAAGGGTCGCACTGACTTCTGAAGCAGTTGTAGGTTTTTGGGCCACGCAGCCAGACACATATTTCAAGTCGAATCACAATCAAACATCAACCAACACATAACAGACTGGATTGCATATACACATGTGTAGCATGCACACTTGCATCCACAAAGATGCACACGCACACACACACACACAGCACTCGCAACCAGATAAAAGAGGTGTCTGCTCTGCTCTTACCCGAGCGTTGTCATAGTAACGATGGTGTACCAGAAGGAGGCTGGGATGCTGGTGAATTTGCTGGAGCTTGAACCCTTCTCTGCGTAGAACATGACGGTAGCAAAGATAATTATGGCCATAGTGAGGGAGAAAAGCAGGAAGCCCAGCTCCGAGGCACAGCTCTTCAGCGTGTAGCCCAGGATGCGGAGGCCCTGCGAGTGACGGGAGAACTTAAAGATGCGGAACACTCGGAAAACGCGGAGTGTCACAAAGGCGCCACTCACGTCCTCGTTGTCTGTCATCACCAGGCCGATGTAATAGGGCAAGATGGCCACCACGTCAATGATGCTCATGACCGACCTCATGAAGCGGTAGCGGCTGGGCGCGGCAAACAAGCGCATCAGGTACTCCACGGTGAAGATCATGACGCAGGCCGTGTCCATGCAGAAAAAGGCCACGGTGTAGCGCTCACCACATGGCACTTCCTTCTGGTTGGGCGATGCGCCGCAGGGCACCGTCTCCACCACATTGGTGATGACAGAGACGGCGATGAAGAAGCCAGTGACGTAGTAGAAGACGAGGGCCATGGTGGAGGTGTGGGGGTTCTCGAAAGCCCGCCACATGGTCTCCCTGAAGGTCATGTTGGGCAGCTTAGCGTCCTTGTTGTCCTCCTGGTCATCCATCAGACGCTCAGCGTTCTCCCTCTTCCGGTCCTTGTACTCTTCGTAGCAGCAGTCCCCGATGATCTCGGAGATGATGCCGAAGAAAGCCAGCTCCTCGTCATAGGAGGAGATGCACTCGTAGCGTGGAAAGTGGAGCTTGCCTGTGCGGTAGAAGTTGAGCACGCTGCGGAACACGTCAGGGTCCCGGTCGAAGAAGTACTCTTTGGTCTCCTCGTTGTAGAAGAACTCCTTCTCTGAGCTCCCCAGCAGGGTGTCTGGATAGCGGTCCAGCGTGTTCCTCCAAGTCTGGAAGCGCCGTCCACTGACATTGAGAATGATTAGCTCATCCTGCCGCTTGTTCTTCTCTGTGGGCGCCACTGGCATGGGCAAATTGGCTACAGGCATCCAGCCAATCGCTGCCGCCCGGGCAAAGGGAAGCCATGCCGCTACTCCTGCTGCCATGCTTTGTCCGGCTTGGGGCGTAGGGGGGAACAAGTCCAGCACCGTCACAACCAGCTTGACTTCAGCTCATTCACTATCTGAAGGGAAGAGAGTGAGACGGTTTGTGTGGTTAGGAAGTGAAGGAGTGCTGTGATGACCTTCTTTTTAGGAAGAGAATTTAAGATAAAAAAAGATGTTACAGGTGTGTGAGAGAGGAACAGAAAATTACTCAGTAAAAAAAGGGGAACAATACAACCCATCCTAAATGGCAGTCTAGCTGAGACAGCAAAAAAAGTATCTTTAATGGAAATAGAATTTAACTTTGAACTTAAGGTGAGAACCCTTTATGCTCCACAATATAAAGAACATTTATATTTGATATAGTACACTTAAATGTGATTACTGGGACATACTGCAATTTCCACTAAGCATCATCTTCCCCGTAATTGCTTTAAGGATATTTCTCAGATCCCCTCTATTGGGTTACAGCCCTCTCAGTACCACAGCTCACTGCATGTGTAGTTAAAAAAACTGAAGGCAAGCAAAGCAACTGCACCATAAATCGTCTATTTAGCCCAGGCTGTTTTTATTATCAAACTCTTTAATACAAACAAGCACATTTACAAGGTTGTAGCCTTCTTAGGACAGTGAGAAATAAGCAGGAGATTCAAAACCTGTTGAGTTTCAACTACAAAACAGAGGATGCAAATGTATTTATCTACTGGATGGTTATTCAGGTCAAATTCACGACTGGATTTAGTTGCATGTAACCCAATTCTAAACAAGCATTTTTTTTTGACAATTCTTGATGACAATTTGGGTACTACCCCTCAACGCGGAAAAGGCAAAAGCGATACAATTTGCCGAACAGGTTGCTAACTCAAACACAGCTTATACCAACAGCTTTATCTTCGATAACAACTCACCGATTACAAATTCTCCATCCAAAGAAACACGAGCTTCTTCCAGAGCAGTTTAGTTACAGGTCGTAGGTTTGGTTATTTCTGAAAGCGTGTCTGGAGAGGGAAGAAATTACCGGGAAAGAAGAAGTTATTTAGCGAAGAGGAGAGCCACATTAGACAAACGCTGGTGCTGGGGTGAAAGCGGAAAAGTACCGGAGACGGACGTACCACAGCTGTTTTAATTCAGTTCCCATTATGCGAGTGGAGATATGATGAGAGGACTCCGCCGTGAAGACCGTCTTTCGTTGGGTTTTCTGGATGAGTGGTGGGAAGAGACGGAGGAGGAGGAGCGCTCTCTCTCTCTCCCTCTCTCTCTTTCCCTCCCTCTCTCTCTCTTTCCCTCTCTCTCTCTGCGCAGGGCGGATCTTGGACCAAAACTGCATTTATGGATAGGACACCTCTATCAGGAGAACGATGCGCAGAAAAGTGGGTTACTCACTGATGAGGAGGAAAAAAAGAAATGTTACGCCCCTCCCTCACCACTCAAAATTAATTGACAAAAAGGATTTCCTCTCCTCAGAGCAAAAAATGGATGATCATCCAACCATTCACACAGTGTGTGCACCAATAATTTCTCACATATCAAAGGCAACTGCTGCCAGCTGATACATCCAGGGGTGCAGCTGAGAATCCAAGAGCCCTGGAAACAAAATCCAAGATCTCAGGCACCTTTGTTTTAAACTATTTCTGCAATAACTGATTACGAAAATCAATTGTTGTTATGTTTCCTAATAAAATGGTTCATATTAATGTTATGCACAATAGTAGAAAAAAGATCATGGTTTGGGTTTAAATTGTTTACAGTCTATAATTACCAGTTAACTCACAAACATACCTTTAGAAAATAACAACATCCACTTTTATTTCAAATGGTTTTCACTGGCACACTGATATCTTGGATGACAGTCCTGTGTTTTTTTCACCCATCCATCAACTCCGACCTCTTCCCCTTGTGGACTTTATCGCTCTTTATATGATGTGATCTAATAATAAAAACTACAGCCACTAGACAACAAGTATAAAAATGGATCATATTAAGCTGCACCTCCATCCATCATCTCATCCATCATCTCCATCATCACCTTTTAAGATGATATGGCAAACTTTCTAGCAAATATTGCTTATTTACACATCCAGCAGTAATAGAACATTATTACCCATTAAGTTTATGTAAGTCTTGTACTCTTTTAGCTCCTTTCCTCTCTGTGTTCCTGAGAAAAGTATCTGTCTTTTTGGCACCTAAACGCTCCATTTTGTTCAATCACTAATCGGTAACTGTGTCTGTGTTTTGTTTGGTGCTAAGTAGGTAGTGTGCGGTTCATTTCACAGAAAACAGGCACCAACTGCAGCCAAAATCTACGCTATGAGTGGTAAAAGTGAACCAATGAGCTGAAACTCAGTAAAGCTAAATGGAGTTACAAAGTTCATCACTATAACTGCCCCCCCTTAATAATTATCATATTGTTTTCATATCATCATTTCATAAACACTCCTCCTGGAATTTTTTGGGACTTCCTCCATTGTGAAATTGTCAAAATGGACCGGTGGAAAACCTGAGGTGCATAAATCAATTTTCATTAGAGGGATCCAGTCTGAACAAACCTGAGGATAATTAGACCTGAACAGACTCAGAGAGAAAATAATGGCAACAGCTGCAGTCTAAATGAGCAGCAATTTGATCATAATGTCCTAAAAAGGGTTGTAAAATCATAGAAACTCATTCCAAAATTAATTTGTTTATATGCTTCAAAGACTAATAGAAATAATGAAAAGTCCTATTTTTAGTGCTTGTTACTACAATACACCACCGTGCAGCCCACTGGGAGCGATAGACAGGAGATAATAATTTTCCAACCAATTGAATAATTGTGAAGCAAATTCCAAAATATGGTAATAAGAACTGTAATTTAATAGCATAAATCTTTTATACAAACTATTAATTTTGAAAGTAATTATAACACACAATACGATCAGAGGGTAAAAATAAATTGACACAGACCTGAGACCTGTGGCAGTGAAACAAGACCCAGCCTGATTACTAAGGATAATTTGGACCTGGTATTACCAGATCTCACTCAGTCCATCATTCTGTGAACCATGTGGACTCTGGAAAGCCAGTAGACGAAAACAAATTGATTGAGTGGATGAAAAAAAGGGCATGAAATAATATTTTACTGTAACTCTTCAGCCAGCAGAGTCAGAGCAGTACAGTAGATCTCGGCCCTTGATATTCTCTGTTTGCATTCTTTTCTGGGGGCCTGGCTGACTACAGAGTCTGGTAATCATCTCAACATGTACGTTTACTCATGAAAGCAAAGCAAAACAATAGTGCTCCAGTGGAAAAGCTCTCAGAGCAATCACTGTCTGCACTGAAGAGAAGCAGGTGCAGCGTGCACAGTGAGCAAATCTCTGAAACTCTAACACTCCTTTGCCTTTGCACAATCCTCTTCCTTTCACACACAACACTGTAAAGTTACTCTATGTTGGTGTATGTTTGTACTGTTCTGGCTTAGGTAATATTATTCTGACAGACATACAGCATCCAGTAGATCCAGTTCGACATTTTCAGTGCTCTACTGAAACATGTCAATCAAGCCTGAAATATGTGACACTGCAGTCGATGCTGAAGCTCATAACTAGGAGGAGAATAATTTGTGCGAGTACATGGTCATTTATATTCAGACTCACACAGTGTCAATGGCTTTGTCCCCACATTATTCAATGCTTTGCAGAACAATATGCAGCCCTAATTGAGTCAACAGGGATCCGATCCCAACAATACGTACAGTCCTCTGGAATACCAATAAGGTCAGGGTGCACAGCTCACACACACTGCATCACATATGGTTATCTCATTATGACTATGGATATACATGTGCACAATATGGAAAATTAATACTTCTGCACACACTATATCAGTCACCATAAAATCACTCTCACGCTTGTTTGAAAAAGACAAATTGCTAGTGACATGCAGGCACACACACTCACACTGTGCACAGACATACTTGTTTATGCCGCTGTGCCCCAGTACAACTTTCCTTGGAAGCACCTTTAACTCAATTAAGTCCCTGACCGTAAACTGGCCCCCTTGATAAAATACTGAACGGCTGAAATGACCTCACCTTGTGAAAAATGTCCCCACTTCTTAAACTCCTACTGGCTTAGAATAGAAATTCAAGACAACACACACACACACACACATACCATCACTCAAAAGCGTAAACACAGAGACACACACACACCGCATGGAGACTGGCCTTTTCAAACGATGAGTCTGTGAGCGCTTCCAATAATTCAAATGTCACTAAATAACAAGGTGGGTTGAATTTCATGGTCAGCTGCCCTCTGTAATTATCTGAAGACACTACACTGACATTAAAATTCTCAATCCTCTCGGCCGTGCGCTGCCTCGTGAAACAAACTAGTTTAGTTTCAGTGACAAAACTTGGAGGATTAGTCGAGTAAGTAGGTCTATTTAATGGGGGTCCTAAGGGAGACAAGTGCTCATATTAGTGGAAAATCATCCCTGGCAGTGAGACACCACTGAGTCCACCATGTTATAAACACTGGGCTGGATATGAAGTTACAGCCAGCAGCTGATTGGAATATGTCAGCGTACAAGCTGTCAGTTGTTTGTGGTACTAATCTGATATGAGAAAGGTCTATCTATCTCATCTAACTCTTATTTTTAAAAAGCTAATTTTTCACATCTGCCAGATTTGATCTTATAGCTGTTAACATAGTGAAACAGAGCTAATCAGTAGGCCCCAAAACTGCCTGTAAATGTTATCTTCATAATCTTTAGTTTAGAAAAAATAGAATCATGGTTTGGGTTAAAATACCTACTTCCAAACATGATATCGTACCATACAAAATTAAAATTCACTCAAGAACATGACATAACAAAGTCAACTTTTGGTTTCACACGGGACACAAACACTGGTTTCTTGACTCTTTTGCTGTCATAAAACTACAGCCACTAGAAGTCGCTATATTGATATGGCAAACTTTTTAGCTAACATTGCTCACTGTTATGGTACATTATTATTAATTTATTAAATGCAAGTCCAATATTTATTCTCTTTTAGCGCCTCTTAGCCATATGTTGTGTGCTGTTTGAGGTATTGTACTGATTTGAGAGACTTGTTCATCTCATCTTACTCTTATTCAAAAAAAGAAGAAGCACATTTTCCAAAATGTTAAACCATTACTTAAAGCTTATTCTTCACATCTCCCAGACTTTATCTCATATCTGTTCCATTAAATATTCTATATTCTTTTGATCTACCTCTTAACTGAAGCTGGAGGTTTTTTTCTAACTGTCCTGTGCATCAGTTAAGACACATTTCTCCCAAATTTTAGCTTCACAATCTCCTTTTGGATCTCCACAAGAAGTCAAGAATATTCACAATGGATTTTTTTATGTAATGCTTACGTTATGTATGCTCTTGGTCTTGTTTTATTTGTAACATATGATACAATTAGAGTATCATAATAAACAAGTATGTGCATGGATTAAATTAATGATTGAATAAAAATGTATAAAAAAGAACTAAAGAACTGATTATTGATCATGAATTTAATTTTCATTGTTTAATGAGAATTCTAGCTTTGTACATAAATCATTAGTAAGTTGTTTGCAGAAGCACTGAGGCATCAACTTCTACTTCACGCCAGAGTGACTTGTCTGTTTTTATTTATTTTTTAGTTTGGAATGAGTATACATCATTATGTGGACAACATCAACAGGTACATGAATCAGTATGTGTGACGCCTCTGCTCTTGCAAGCTTCGGTGAATCCCTGTAGAATTTGGACAGATAATGCAGTTTATATGCATTTGTGTCTTACAGTAACTATTGACCTCCTCTGTGAAAGATTTAGCTTAAAGGCTCTCTGGTGGCCCCCAAAGTGCAAACAGCTCCGATCTAACGAGTACAGTTTACTGATAAAAATGCTGAGTTAAAGGTGACAATTAATTTCCCTCCTCTAACGCGCTCGCTGCTGTTACCTTGATGCCTCTGCTAACTGCTGATGGCCACCTCAAGGCTGGTACGCACACACATACACACACACTGACAACAACAGCAGTCAATGAAATAAACACAACTGCATATCGAAAAGCACAACTCAACCGTCGTATGCACTTTCTTCACATTAGTAAACTTGGAGGCTTTTGTTTTGACATTTCCCTCGGTGTACATTTGTTTACTCGCTGGCCTCCTTGAGTTCAATTATTCATACATTTCTCACAACCTGCCTTCTTAGTTTGTCTAATCCCCATTAGGTATCTGAAATCTTCCTTTGGGGATTTAGTCTGTGACTGTGGTGGAGTTTATCCTTGGTGTGCCAACACTGACTTGGCAGCCCCTCTGTCTACTGTTCAGTGACACAGGGGGGTTATAGATGTGCTCTTGGCCCCTTTCCAGCAAACAAAGAGACTAAGACAGCAGATCCTGCACCTATTCCAACCCTGTAAAATGTCACACTTTGTCTACTGATGCCCAAACTGAGTTGGCGCTCACCAAGGGAGCAGGGGAGCAGTGTTGCCAGAGCAGGCTCTGTTTAATACCTCAAATCTACTTTTGATTTGACTGCATATCACCGAGCTTATTCCAGGAAAGTAGCAGTAAGTACTGTCAAGTTTTCATTTACGAGTGAGGTGGCTCACTTTGGGGTTGGATGTTTTTTTTTGGAGCTAACCAGGACACAACCCAATCAAAATTTAATGATTGTGCCAATGTAAGGAAAATGTGAAACTGACAGAGATGATTCCACTGGGCTCACGTATATTTGTTATGTAAGAGCAAACCCTGAGCTCACAATGAACAAACAGGCTGAAGTATTATTTTCACCCTCAGACAGGGATGCTTTTGGGAAAAAAGCTCTGAAACTCACCTCTGACTCTCTACTCCCAATTTTCTCTTTCATCGCTCAGCTCCTCGGGGCAGAGCAATCAGAGGTGTAAAGAGGTCATTGATATTCCAGACATATACTGACTCTCACAGAAAATCTAGCGCCAACACATGCCCGACCACCCCGTAAACACATGCAGACCCTCGAGCAGCATGTTGTAATATTTTACAGGAATTAACTAGTCTGTATTCTTTCATTGCACTGTTTATTCATTAATGTTGTATTATACCTCATACAAGATATGCCAAAGGTTCTATGTCATCTATAAAAGCCTAATACACCATTTCGACCCCTGTATGTATTCATTTTTGTAAAACTAATTTGAAACCGACCATTTTTAAGGAAGAGGTTTGTGTATCCCCCATGCAGGAAAATGAATTATAGCAGAGTTTTTCCTTGATACACGGAGTTGAAGCCTGGGTGGTTGAATTATTTTTTTCACTTCTCTGTCAGGGCTTTTTTTTGGGACTTTGCCTTAAACTTTAGAGACTGCTGACACTGTGAAATGGAAAAGCATCTGTAATTGATTTTGAAGTGTTTCTCGGAGAGCATAATACGTGCCATGCTATTAGAGTGTGATAAGTGCATTATAATGAAATCCGAACATGATTAAAAATACATTATGGCTATGGCTTTACGCTGCTCTTAGAACATTAAGGACCATGATGTCTGCATTGAGCCTGCATCTCTTCCGGCTTTTTTTATTAGTGAGAATCTTAAACAAGTGATGGGAAAGTACATCTCTTAATAAAAATAGGATTTTTTTCCCCCATCAATTATCTCATCACTTATGCAGATCAGGGCTGCAGTGGGAAGAAACCAAGTCAAACAGCTAAGATCTACTTTTTCCCAAGAAGCCTCATCAGGCTCCTGTTCGGTGCAGCTACAGCTGGGAGATGTAGGTCTCCCAGCACGCCCCCAAGTCTAAATGGGGTTTCTTCCCACTTGGTTGTAATTTATAGACTATGAAAGAGGAGGCGCACAGATGCTTCCTCCCCAGGTGCGAGGCCCACCTCAGGAAAGTTGGCTCAACTTTTACAAACCATAGAGTGTCTGCATCACTGCAGATGGTGCACGTAAAGAGTGAAGGATGGAGGAATACCCCTTCCAAGAGGTGATTGAACTGTATACTGTATAATAATCCACCTTAGCTGAAAGAAATGTGCTTTTAGAGGATTATCTTCATCACAACTGTGTTAAACTTACCTGCGAAAAACTTAGAACTATATTCACACTGCTTTCAATTTACCTCATGTTAACCCATTCACTCACACTTAGCAAGCTACCACGCAAGGTACTGACAGCCAGGAGCAGATTTGAAGTTGCCCAGGGACACACTGCCTTACCGACAGGCTGAATACACACTGAACAGATCCCTCAGATCCTCAAGTAAAGGTCTTCTCCCAATACCTCTACATTCTGAAGCCGGTTATGGTGCCTTCAGTCATTATGATCCTGCTCTCTGAAATTCTCTTCTATTTGAACTGTGGTCCGCTACAACTGTTTCTTCATTAAAAAGCAAACTTTTTGAAACTTTTATCTTTTAACTTTTATCTTCAATTAATGTATTTTATATCTATGATTTCTGCTGGTTAAAAAAAACAACAACAACATTACAGTTTTTATTATTCTATCTATCTTTCCTTTGTACTACTTTCATCTTGTATGTTCCTATTTCACATCTATCATCTATCATCATGCAGGATCTTTGCTTTGTTTTTATTTTTTAAGCAATTTGAGTCTGCGTCCGTTGTATGAAATGTCTTATTTAAATAAACGTGACTTGACTTGACATGACTACTGGGGATGAAGCGGTCGACATCAAGCTCTACCAGCTCCAGAAGTCTGACATCATATGCTAACAGCGGAAATTTGACTCTAATGCCACTGAGGGCAGAACCACATCCTCTCAAGAGCAAGAGGATGCACAAGGTACTGTATACAATATGCAAGGTTTGTTTTTGCACAACTGACCCTGAATTGAGAAGAAAACAATCATGGTTGTGAGTGATTGACAGGACTTCCCTAAGCAGGACAGTATTTCTGAATGCAATAACTTGTGCTGTTGCACATTCAGTGTTTCACATTGCCTTTCTGAATAATTTACTTCTAGGAGTGAATATAATCATGTTCTGCCAGTGGACATTGTTCAGGTCCGTGTTTAGTAGAAAATTGCACTGATGGGACCAGGTAGCAATCTACCTGTCAATGCCCTACCACCACATTTACATTAAACAGACACACTTTTCCCTTAATCAGTCACAGTCAGCGTTAAACATAGAGCCAGAGGACACTGTCAGACCAACACACAAACATACACATCCATACGGCAGCATACTTTACTTTACAAGGCCAGAAACAATATCCAAAGGATGTTTTTTCTTGCTACAATCCAAACACCCATCACAGATCATTTACACAAATGCTTTGATAGGACCGGTGTGTCAAGGGGTAGATATATAATTGGAAACAAGCTGCATAACACTTTCAATAGAGCTGGCACAATACAAGAGCTCTGACTTTGACTTTTTTGTGTTTGCTACATCTATGTAAATATTTGATGATCCAACATCAGAATAAACGTATGAAGTGACTACTAATTGTGCTTTATTTGCTTTTATGTTAGCCATGCCAACTGTGTAGCTCCAGGGAGGCAATATTTGCCTTAAACTACGGTTCACTGTCTGTATCTCAACAACTATTAGCTCAATCAGAAAAGAATGATCAAATACATTTATTGGCATGATACACAATAAAGTTTGTGAAGAGTCGTATTTCCCCGATGGAGTAAAGATACTAGTGATGGTGGACGGGTCGAACACACGACAGACTTTCACCCAGGAGGGTTTGAGTCCCGCGTGAAAACAGAAGTAACAGTAGTTTTTTTTAATGTAACTTTGTTTTTTTTCTTACATAACTTTCATGGCTTCCGTTTTTTTAATCACGTTACGCAACTTACGCATTTTACAGAACTTTTGTGGTTCACGCCATCCTTGTAACTACTCCACTGCTGGCATTTGGTTACATTGATTTACTTTCTACACATTAAACCTGTAGCCCAAATTCACCAAAACTTTTTTATAACCGGGAACCGTTTGTGTGTGTATAATGACGTGTGTGTTATTTTCAGAACGCTCAGCTGTACTGTGAGCTGGGTTCATTTTGACAAAGGCTCATATGTGTTGTTAAGGGTGGTATTGAGAAATGATTTATTCTGTAGTCTAGGTTGCAGATCTTGTCGGATGTGGATCTCAGTTGAAGGACCCTGGGTACCGGATGGGTGGCATTATTTTTGCGCTGAATATAGATTAGCATGAATTTTAACAAATCCAATCGCATATCTAATATGAACCCCTGTAAAACAGCAAGTTCCCATTCACCTCAGTTGTAATGCAACTTTAATACAAAGGTTTAGCATGTTGGGCAGCATGCCCAAGGCAACATAAAAGTACAATGGACCCTGCGGCTATAATTATTTTTAAGGCCCTCCCCCACTCCTCCGAGCACCATTATGATTCAACAACCTGCACAATCATCAGCCACACTTAGATTACACTAAGATTGCTGATTGCTGAGTTTCATTTCCAGGTCGTCAAACACAGACGTCAAATACATACTAACTCAAAGTTTCACTATTTTTGGAAATGAGACTCAGCAATCTTTCTCCAGCATGCAGCATCTACACTAAGTTGCCATTATTGTTCTGAACACACAGTTGGATCTGTGTGTGTGTAATGTGTCTCTCTCCCTAAAGTACTTCAAACAACATTTTGGCATGATATATTTCTCGTTTGGTTTGCTTGCCTCACCTTCAATACAAACACAAGCAGGCACCACAAGGATGTATTTCTTTCTGTGAAACAAAACTTCTAGTCAGACCAAGGTGAAAAGAGCATTATGTTTCTCTGCTGCTTCCCTTCCCGAGCCTCTGTGACTCATTTCTAATGCTACTAAGTGAGATTAATTGAGCATTCAATTCTCATTCCAGTGGCTCCTGGAATACGCAATCAAACATTGTAAATATCAAGGATCACACAGAGCCACTGTGAGGATTTTTTGGCCAGGGGAATTCATCAGAAAGAGGAGGAAAAAAGACTATAACCCTGTGATTCTGTCATTTGCCAGTCCAGATAGTCATTAGGATCAATGCATAACAAAACAGCAAATCACTGTTTTTGCCTAATTAAACCAATCTGTTTTCAAGGGTGGTTATCTTCTTTTTCATTTGCGTTAGAAGTTGGGAATGCTCTTGGATGATCACTTAAGTACCTGGAACTCGACCGCATCCTAATGGTGATGATGAGAAGTAATCATTGAAGGTTAATAAGGGTGCAAAGCACTAATCAGGGCAGGTCCGTCTGGTAGAACAGTTGCTGCCTCCTGGCCTTTTATAATCAAAGTCAGCAAGGAAATCAGGATAAAACTTTCTAAACTAATGTGAATAATGTGTAAGAGAAGGCTGATAATTTATGCAGTTAATTTTGACTTCACTTTTATCCATAGTACCATAGTACATCAGTCAATATGTCCAAATTCCAGCTGTCTTTTACTGTGAACCTCCGTGTTCCTTATCTCTTCACAACAAGAAAGGGAAGTTGAGTTTTGACAACTTGCTCAAACTTGTCCAAACTTGAGCTCTGTCTTTCAGCTGTTAAGAGTTGGCTATCGAACAATTTTTTGCTGCTTAACTCTGTGAAGACAGAAATGATGATAATTGCACCTCAGAAGCTACAGGACTTATTTCAAAATGTTACTATCTCTCTGGATGACTGTGTGGTTCACTGCATCGAAAAAATGAAAAATCTTGGAGTTACATTCGACCAGACGCTTGTGTTTGAGAAACATATTAAGGAGGTGTCAAAGGTGTCTTTCTTCCATCTGAGAAGGATTGCTAAAATTAGACCAATCCTGTCTGACAGGGATGCAGAAACCCTGATACATGCGTTTGTGACATCACGCCTGGACTACTGCAATGTGCTTCTGTCAGGACTCCCAAAGAAAAGTTTTCGTGGCATGCAGATGGTCCAAAATGCTGCTGCTCGTATCCTGAAAAGAACAGGGAAATATGAGCACATTACCCCAGTACTGGCTTCTCTTCACTGGCTTCCTTGTCAGTTTCGAGCTGATTTTAAAGTACTCTTACTTACTTTTAAAATTGTAAATGGACTTGCACCTTTGTATCTGAAGGATCTTATCACCGAGTATTCACCATCCCGTAACCTGCGCTCTCAGGGAACTGGCCTTTTGGTTGTTCCAAAGGTCAAGAAAAAGACTGTTGGTGAGAGAGCCTTTTCCGTCCGGGCACCGAAGCTGTGGAATGATCTTCCTGTGGACATCAGATTGGCGAGCTCTGTGGATGTCTTTAAAGCAAAGCTTAAGACCCACTTGTATACTCTTTCTTATATTTCTTGACGTATTTATTTTATTGTCTGTGTTATGTATCTTACTGTCTGTGCTTGTTTTTACTGACTGTACAGCACTTTGAATGAAAGCGCTTTACAAATAAATTTATTATTATTATTATTATTATTATTATGACAAGTGGATGATGGACAGATAAAAAAATTATTTTCCCTCAGATTCTCACAATGTATGCTTCACTTGGGGGTTTAACTGTATATTTTATACTGTTTCCAACTACCTCTCACAAAGACATGACAGGTGACACATGCTGTTATCGCATTCATATGTTTGGAGTTTCTTCCTTTCACGTCCCATCTGTGTTTCCACTTCTACTCACTTCGATCTTCAGCCCACTGGGCATTAACTGAAAGGGCATGTACGACACAACAAAATCATGAAAGAAAAAAAAAGGTGCTGCAGCCGCAACCTCTGTCACATGTGAGTTCAAGAACACAGTGAGGACGGTCCACTGGGATAAACATAGACACGGTCACATAACACGCACACCAAATGAAAAAAAGTACTGTGACATAAGACAGGCTTCTGCCACTGGGGTTGTAGCCACTCACCGGGTCCGGCAATGTGAGGAGTGACTTTGACAAGATCAAATGTAACTCAGGAAGAGCTGGCTGTCCTTTTGTAGTAGGAGAGAAAGTGATGACTGTTAAGGATAGCAGCAGACAGAGTAATGGTCTGGGGTAATGGTGAGCGGCTTGGCACTGATCACACTGTCACTTTTAGGTGAGGAGATGGGGAAGAGGCCAAGGCTTACGCAGTAACCACGGCAACGCTGCCCTAAAGGACAGAAGCGTGGATGCTCTGTATTTTGTGTGCATGCAGCACCTGAGTGCAACATGGTCCCAAATATATTTATGTGGACGCTTCCATACATGCATGTTGAATACGTGGTGAATTCATGTTTTATAGAGTGAAAAATGTTAACCAACTAATGTGGGTTTGTGTGAGCCCAACACAGTTTCTCTTTTCTTTTTTTTTATTCAGTGCTTTGAGATTACTTTGGTCCCTATGCATATGCATTACTCATTATTTTCTATACATAGCTAATATGGCGGAACATAACCCTGCCCTGAGTGATCCATGGACTAATGAATACATTATATTCAATATGGGGAATTCAAGTGGGAATACTGGCCAAGGAAAATGATTCTATTTCGGTGCAGGCATTCTGAGTAATTTTTACACTTAAATGAAGCGGACAATGTCAATGTCATAATCCATCAATCAAATTCCAGTGTGCCCTCTGTGAAGATGTAACTCACTGTACTTTACTGCTGTCTTTCTTGGCAAAGAGACAGAGTAAGCTCACTCACTGTCATATTTTCTCTCTCCTTCTCTCTGTTGCATGTCACCATTACATGTGACCCACTTTTCCATGTGTCTGGGCATCGATGGCCATTTGTGACATCTGTCCTGCCTCCTGATTGGCTGAGGGCTGTCCCAGGTGTGTCCAGGTCAGTGTGGTTCAATGGGGACCGGTTCTATTTGCAGCCCCACATTGCAGGAACAGCAGTTAGGTCCAAGCCTGGGGGAGAAGGGGTATTGGCTCAGTATTAATGTGTCTGCCTGCTCGAGACAAGGTAATATGGAGACACATATGGAAAGTCATGTATTGCTCCACTTAAAGAAAGTTTCAGTGGTCTCAAATATGTTATTTAAACCCTTAGACTTGACACTGTGATTAATAGGAGGTTGGAGCATCATTCAAGGGCATGAGGAGGGTGGCAAGCTACAATCTATTTTAAATTAGTTTCCTCTAATCTGTTATTCAGGAGTTCTGTTTGTGAATTCAGCGTTCAAGGCGATAGGAACATTTCGCCAATCTCTTCAGAGACACCTGGTTCAATATCCTATTGACGTTGCATTACTTAACTTACCATGTACACCTAATTCTCTGTAGTAACTTCCTCATACACATCAACATATCCTGCCGTTAACACTGCATATCCCCGAGGTGAAGATCTGTGCATGGAGTGCATCCTAATCCCCTTATCCTGCAGCAAATATACTTTATCACATCTGTGCATGTTTGCAATTAGAGCAGGTTGTGTCAAACTTTGCCGACAGGAGCGTTGGGAATTTAGAGGGGTCTAATTAGGAGAACAGAGTAAACTACCCCTGGCCCAGCCAGTGTAGAAGCTCAGCCGCCCCGCTCTCATCTGACTAATTTTTATTATCAGCAATAAAGAGGTGCTGTGTGAACAGAATACATCAATCATGGTATAGATAATTGCCACCAAAACATGCAAAATGGTTAGATAGAAACCAAGATATGTCAGAATCCATTACAGGGACAAGGAGAGAGTAGAGAATAAACATGACTGCTATCTGTGTTCATGAATTAGGAGTTGATGGAAGAGTTACCCAAGAGACCACATGGCTGGCACTGAAGTGTGTACATCAGTTTCCCCAAATGAAGCATCTGCTTGCTTCATATAAAACAAAAATACAATAAAAGTATATAAAGCCTTTATTGTTATTGTACATAATACAAGAATCACAGAAGTACAATAAAAAGACCCAGGAGAAACACCACAAAACAAACAATTACAACAAACGTCCACAGCCCACATCATGCATCCAAAAACAAGAAAAACAAATAAATGTAAAGTGATTTTGCCAGTGGTGAGATGTCAGCTCTACTCCATAACATTTTCGGGGAATAAGATACTTTTTACTTCACTTCATTTAGCTGATAGCTTTAGTTACTGGATACTTTTCAGGTCAAGATTTAATAAGAAAATATGAGTACTTTTGATACTTTAAGTAAATTTCGATGCTGGTAAGGAAGCAAGTTTTGAATGAAGGACTTTTACTTGTAGTGAAATCTGAATAATTCTCCCACCACTGGATTTTGTGTTATAATAAATATTTATTGACAAGAATAAATTAAATATGTCTATTTTTGACTGTCATTATTGCACTACAATACATTTCACTATTGCAGATTTACACTTGAAAGACAGATTTCATATTTTAATTTACTGGCCCTCGATTTTTACAGCTTAAAACACACATTTTTCAAGCTTGTGTTATACTCACATGCCCATGTGTATATTGAAACAGTTTTTCTTCACTATAATAAAGAAGCAATTTCAATGTAAAATGGGAAATAAAGTCCATAAGCATTGCTCTGTGTAAATACATTCAAAGGTTAGTCTGATTCAGCCAAATCAAGTGGTTATCTTACACTCACAGCAAACTCTTTGAATGAAAATATTGTATTGACTTAAGAGCCTACATCTTCCCCTCTTCCAAAACGTATTTTTCCTCCTCATCACTGTCCCATTTCCTCTCATCCTGTTATTATCACCAACCTCTTTTTGATGTCTTACTCCTCCTCCAGTTTTAAGCATTTCCTATCCTCGTCTTCCCACCAATAGAACGCCTTGCTCACAGTCTAACACTGAGGAAGATGTCTAGTGAGGTGGATCTGGGTCAAACCAAGAGGAGGGAATCGAGCCAAAAAGTTTATAAATATCAATGGACTTGATTCACTTGCAGAGATCAAGAGAGGGAGAAAGTGCAGTACCATACTGCATATACTTTATACTCGATCAATCTTAAGATCACAAATTAAATAATGGACAATTACAGATTCATTACTTCCATATTCTGCTGCACTGTCCCATACAGATGGCCTTTCTACCATTCTATGGCATCTGTTAATCCCTGCTACTTAATGCAAATGATTTTTTTTATATTATCAGCATGTGAACAATTAGCTATGACCTTATTAGAGATTCAGTCCATTCATTTTTTTCTTTCTAGCTGACAGGCAGCCTCAGCTAATCTAACATCTGTTCTATAATTGATTACATCCATTGTATAATTCAGAACTTTCTATAAACTTATTTAACATCCAATTTCAACAGTGCAATGAATATTACAAGTCTCGATACATTTTCCTTCTCCCGTCTTATATGAAATGAAATAGAAATGGTTTACGGTTTCAAAGGGTAATTTGTCTTCAAATTACCTCTTTTGATTATGTTTTATCTTCTGCACACAGACAGAGAGTAAATTGACACAGAGGGAACATGTGATTCAGAATTGAAAAACCCATAAATGTCCATCAGTGGTTCTGTCCACCCAGTGGCCAAGAGTAATTTGGTAATGGAAAGTCCCAAGGCGGGAAGAGCTGGACTGTATTCAAAGCAGATGAATCCATTTATAATGAGATGTAATCTCATTTACTCTGTGGCATATGGTTTGGTTTGCCGAGTTGTCATTGTGTTCTTGCTGAAAATGCACTTCTGGTCCAAAACCAGGAAAAAGCTCGGAGTGAGCATTCAGGAGGCTCCTCTGAAGCCTTATTACCATAAATCAGACAGGCATCAAAAAAGATTCAACATTGCTCCCAAGCATCCTTGAATTTTTGCTGTTTGCTGATTCAGCTCTTCGCCACATTAGTTTTGTGATAGAGGGACACAAGAGATAATGCTGCCAAATAGTAGTCCACTGCAGGAACCTTTTTTTTTATTTTTAAAGAAACATATCCTCAGTACGTCACAAAGCACGGAAAAGTCTAAGTGAGTTGGAAGAGGTATGAAAATGTTTTTATGTCACATCTTACTTTCTGCAGCATCTACACCTTTCACAAACAAAACGGTCCTGCATGGATCACTCTTTGTTTTCTGCAGTTAACAACACTCATTCGTCATTTTGGTTAATTTCTTCCCCTTCAAAAGTCAGATAAGTGTTCTTCATGAAGGATGTTGATGAAGGGCAACTGTTTGAATGATAGTGAGCGTGATGATGCTACCTGAATCAGATGCTTTGTGGGGAAGATGCCTCCTCTTCGGCAGGCAAGGCGGAGCCTAATGAGATGTTGTGATACGGAGTTATTGATCACCTCTGTCACACCGAGGTTGGAATTCACAGGGGCTTATCCTTCATTCATTATGCCAGTGATTAAGATGTGTCATCCAGCCTTAGATCCTCACCGCATGGATGGAAACAGATGATGGTAATGACAGGCACCGTGAATGCTGATATGCCTTTGTCTCTTTCGCTAAAACTTAATACAACCTGCACAAAAACATTCAGAATCCGTGACACAGTGAGCTATTTCTTGTATATGTATTTTCAGATCTAAAATGGGCCGCAGACCATGGAACAGCTGTGTTTTGACCTGCTAGAGACATTTGTGTGTGCGAATGTGCACCCATGTGTGCGTTAGTGTTTCTGTCTATACCCCTCTACCTTTGTTTTGCATGTGTCTCCATGCATCTGCTTGAGTTTTATCGCACCGTCACACAGTAATTACAAAAATGCACCTGATCCACTTCACTATCTGTGAAAAAAAAAACACATCAACACCTTCTCCCTCTGTTAGTTTAGAGGGGACTGAGAGTGAAGGAAACATTTGATCTGATTTTCATCAGTTCCCCTTAAACTTGTCTGCCTCGCTGACTTTCTCCGGTACTCTGACTGCAGTGAAAAGACGATCAAAGTCAGTGGGGGAGTGTGATTAGTGTCTCGGTCCAAGTGATTAGAACATTCAAAGTTGATTAATAATCAGTTGATTTGCCCTTTACTGCAGCACAGACGCACTCCTTCTCTTTCTCTGCACCATCAAAGGGATTCTCAAACAATGCATCATTGTTCTTTTACAATATCGACACACGCACGCACACACGCACACACACACACACACACACATACACACACATGCGCGCACACATGCACAAAGCAGCAGCTCTCCTTTAAAGTAGGGGGAAATATTCAAACTCAATGTCCTCTATTGTATTTCCAACACCTGCATAAGCAACTCTCATATTGCAATGTGACCACCTCTAGCAAACAGGCATGGCTGTCTTCTTAGGCTGCTACATCATTTACATACTGTGTAAACCGTTTTCCTCGACATCTTTGCTGTTGGCACAAGTACCAGATACTGCAGGTGCCAGGTAGACATGAAAACCCACAGAGAGACAGACAGAAAGCAGCATGAGCGCTCTGCCAAGACAGCCTTGTACTATGGGTACTCATCAAAGTAGGGAATTAATTAGCACCCCCCAACACCTTATACACATATGAACTGTGTGTATATATATGCTCTTCATATCTGTTTCAATGGAAATCGATAACAGACGGCCCATCAGAGCGGAAACTGCAGTTTACTCGGAGGCTGATTTCACTGAAGCTGTCATAGTTTGTTGATTTAGCCGAGCTGTGTGTGTCAAAACAAAGGGGGAGACAGAGAAAGAGAAACAGAGACACAGGACAGAAAAAAAAGCTACAGCTGAACACTGGCTGACCAAGCATGTTAGTCCACAGCCGGTAGCTGCCGACAGCTTGCTATTCCATTTTAAATGAACCCATCAATTAACTACAGACTGACAGACTAAGAAAAATATTAGAAGAGTTTTGTTCCGAAATGAGCCATCCATTTTTTTTGCCGCAGGAGAAAAATACATTATTAAATTCTCTTAAAATCACTGTTAAATAACTGATTTAGCGAATCACTTTTTGCTTATGACCTCCTTAAGGCCTTAAAAATCCAATTACTCAATTAGCTTGTTACGATGAGCTATGGGCTCTACATAAACTCACTCTGTGTGCAACATTATGAATCCTTGAATGCAAGTCTGATAGCAGTTGGTGGGTTGTTTGCAAGGCTGCTGTCGTTCAAATCTGATCAAACGAAACTGTCCTCTCAGGAAGAACAACAGTATGAGTCATTTCAGCAAGAGCCCCAAGACGACATATGTTTATGTTCAAGTGACAAAGCCCTTTAGCGGCCATGGTAATCATGATGACAGTGAAGACAAACAGGCAAAAGTCTGCATGGGAATGAGGTCAGATGGATGGGTCACTACATTGGACTTCATCAGAGTGTTTTTTTTTAGAGGACCATGAGTATCCCTTATCTACAACCACCTATAAGAGGTAAACATTTTAGCCCAAACCATGATATTCTCCAAAAGCATTAACCAAACCTGACAGATTTATTTTCCAACAGTGATTTGTAACAGTTTGGAAAGGCACAAACAAATTATGTCATCCTGCTGGTTGGGGCGTCCAGTAGCTTCTTTGCATCCATACATCAGCAGAATTACCAGATGGAGGGCAGGCAACTGGAAGCAGGGTCACCAACACTGCACAAATGCCTGTGATTTACACTGTTTACAGCTGTTCTAACTGATCAAACTGAAAAAAAAAGGCAATTACTGAGTCTCGACAATAGCAGTATATAAAGAGGAAAATTAAAAACAAAACTCACAGAGTTGAACACAACACAACACACATGTTGAAAACATCACACATCCAGCATCAGTTCAGTGTCCTGATGGTACCTGCAGTGTGCAGCCTGATCCAACCCTGTTAGTCACGTTCCACTATCTCCAATCTGCACAATGTACAGATTTACACTCCTTGAATTCCATGTGTTATAATGCACACATGACTGAAAACAAGCTATAAGAAAATTATTATATGTGTCGTTCCAGAGCGCATGGACAAACAATGTATTTTGTTTTGGAGCACTTGTTGGATCTGATAGTGTTTCTCAGTTTCAGCATTAAATATGGAATATTTTGTTTCATCCTGGCCCTCAGATTTGGAACCACCAATTTTCATAACAGCAGTATATTAATGTGACTCTTAAGTATGGTCTCCTAGTCTAGCTTTAGTCTGATGAGGTTCTTCTGCCTCATCTCAAGTGTCTCATCAGCTAATAAATGTGATCTGCTGCTCCTGCTGATATTATTAACATTGAACTACATGTGAACTAGTTTTAGTACTTATTCATTCTGTTCCTGCAATCCCAGTAATATGCAAACACATCATACTCAGGGTAAGGTGAGGTCATGTCACCATGTGTGTGATTGCATGTATTGATGTGCTCTAATCCAACCATCTTACTTCACCTTTCACCCACTGCCTTCCCTGCTGTCATTTCTTCCCCTTTCTCCGTCTTCACCCTCCACTCCAGTCCTGAGTATGTTTTTTTTAATCTCTTTTCCTCTTTTAATTCATGATTCCCTTTCAGTCCTCCTTCCAGGTCTTGATATCTTTTCATCCTCCACATCATCATGCTCTCTCAGCTTGATCTGTCTCCCAAACCCCTCAACAATCTTCCTTCTCCTTCCTCATCTGTCGCCTCTCCCGCATCGTCTCACCCTCCCTTCACCTCTCTGGTCTCTCTGCCTTCATTCACTTTAAGCTGCAGTTAATGATGAATGAGACAAACCTCCCTTGGGCTCCGACCTGGGTAGCTCTGCGGGACAGCGCTCAGCTACCCACTGGACGTCCAGGCCTAATTCCTTATTCATGGGCTGCATCAACACCAGTCCTACTAGTCCTCTGAGTCTCCAGAGACCCATCAGTCTCATGACACCACATTTTCAAAGTTAACACTTTTTTCCTCCTCATAGCAATTCCTCCCAAATTTCTTCTTTGTTCCCAAAGCAGCTTATAAAATTACTCCTTCCTTTAGCACATGATGCTACTCAATGACTGAGCTATTTTTTGTTAAATTTACTCCCCCACACACACTTTTCCCAGCAAAAGCCTATTTTAAGACTGATATCTTCTCTGCCTACTTCCTGATTGGCTCTGGTGGGGAAGGCTATTCTCATTGAATGTGTGGTTCTATCTGTGAATATTAGCATTCACACAATACGGTAAAGAGACAAAGACACCTAAATGCCGGAATATAGAGGCTTAAACACATCGGGGCCCTGTTCAGTTAAAGAAGTATAATCCACATTCATTCACAGACTATTTTGCATTTTACACAACCCAGAGTTCCATATTTGAACATTCTCATAAATCAGACTATAAAGTGTTAAAATCCTTTCCCGTCTGAAGGATTATTCAGGAATATTAGACAGTTTTACACTTTAGTTGTTGCTTTTTTTTCATCTTTTTGTACATTTCAGAGAGCTTATAGATATCATTTTTCTGACTGTCCTTGTCGCAAATGCAGTCTTCCTTTCCAGTCATTCCATGGAAAATTACAGTACAATCACAGGGCAATCACTTCCAGCAGCTCTTTCAGTAGAGAAGCGTGAGGTAATCCAAGCAGAGTGTCAGTGGTTCAACTGAAAATAGGAGGATTCACAGGAAATACTGCAAGTGGCTTCTATCAGGGACACAGTGCCCTCCTTTCAGCAAGTGAGCCAACAAGTCTAATCTGCAGCATGAAAATTAGAAGAGCAAATGTGTGAGACAGAACAGAGCGAGCGATGTTTTGCAGTGTTCCTGTTTATGCATCTGTGTCCATCTTTAAACACCCAGGCTTATAATTAATGCAGTCTTCTCTACATTGACTTTTATGTAATTGCATGTGGGTCAAAATCCAAAGCCTCTTCAGTGGAATCACGACTCTGATGTGAAACGCAGTTACTGAACACTTGTCAGCGCTCATCCACACACATCCCCAGAATGCATACAAACACAACATTGAAATAGATTGCATCACACTATGCTTGTGTGTGTGAGAGAGAGAAAATATATTCATGCACTCATGCGGTCCTATACAGTAAAAGCGTGATAAATGTGGCTCGTTGGGTTCAGGAGGAATGAAAGAGAAGAGGGAAAGAGAGGATGCTGCTTTGCTCCCTTCAAAGCCTTGAGCCACATTGATCACTCACATTCGTTTTCCCATGAATATTGAGCATTCGTCATGGTTCATGAACAAAGAGTCTCAGTGCTCTGAAATTATGCTATAAGAGACATGTGGATGTCATCAAAGTGTAAGTCTAGAGCCTGAAACACAACTTAGCTCTTCATTATTCTGAACGTGATTCAACAGTGCAGCTACTTGAAATTCATGATGTGCAAAGCGTCAAAAGATAATTAATTATTTGATAAAATATTGTAATGTCTGTCTGATGGTCAGTCCAACACTCAAGTGCAGACTCAAACACTGATGGCATAAAAGTATGCAGAAACGTTAATGGGTCCCAGATGACTGACTTTTCCAATCTGATCTCACAAAATTTCGGGAAATGTTTGTTCTAACACTGAAGTACGTGCTTACAGCGCGTAATGTCTGTAAAATATATGCCGGCAGCACATAATCAACGTCGATGTGATGGCCGTGAAACAGCGGAGTGTTCTAAAAATAACCCACACGTAATTATACATATTATATTAATTATGTATACACATATGGTTCGTGGTTGTAAAAAAAAGACTCTAGTTTCAGTGAATTTATGAGACAAAATCACTGACCTTGATTTATGGCAAAAAATAGGTAGAAAGTCATTTACTTTTGTTTCTACATGGGACACGAACCCTGTTCTCCTGGGTGAAAGTATGTGTGTAAGAACAGCTAGCTAACTGGACAAGTTTAAAGTTTAAATATTAAACAAAACTAGGTTGGAAAAAAATGTCTTTTATATAATGTGTGTAGTAAGTCTGTATCTGTGTACTCATTGTACATATTAAGAAACACAACTATAACAATTAATATAATCCTCTTACAATTTTTCGTATGATATCTTACTGAACACCAAAAATACTTGGTTAAGTTTAAAAAAAGATAATGTTTGGGTACATAACAATGTGTTGTAGTTACATGTGCAATTATGTGACGTGAAAGTGAAGTTATAATTTTACACACATAACTTTAACTAGCAATATTGACTGCTGGTTTTCCAAGGGACAGGAAGGACGGTCCCTTGGGTTAATGCCCTCTGTTTTTTACCTATCCCTCCACTCCGACCTCCTCCCTATGCGGTAAGAGGATTGTGTTAATCCTTTTTATTTTTTTATTGAAGTTTCTGCTTCTCTACAAACATAAATGGCAAAGCACAACACCAAACATTTTTCCAGACAACAGACGAGCACCATGCAATAATCCTTAACACAACAGAAACGGGGGAAATAAAATATGAAGTAAATGAAATAAAACAGGAAGAAAAGCAGCACGGTGAGTTCTAGGCGTTCTTTGCAAGTTTATGTTCCTCTATTAAGTTACAGATCTTAGAGGCTGGGTTGCTTGTTCAGGAATCTATTCTTATGTAAAAAGAATTTCACAGGAGTAATACATTTTTTCTTGCTAAATCGTGTGTTCTTTCAAAAATACCAATACAAATAAAAATAACCAGTAATATAAATCTTCCCAGAAGGCACTAGCATGTACAGGCATTGTTGCTCCTTTTACTAAGGCCATTTGAGGTCCAAACCTATTATACTCACATATATTACTTGCGTTAATAGTATACTTAAATTAATATGTCGTGTAATAAGCTGCACCTCCTGGCTAACAATTATATGGGTTGTCTATGAATTACCGAGAATGAATGGGCCTGATTATAAACATGTTTGATAAACACAAATAGTGCAGTTTCATGTCAGCAATAATTAGGATGCCTTACGGATACATATACATGTTGAACATCATCTCCACTGTATGGAAATTATAAACACGCTCACAAACATACATAGTTTCTTCAGTGATAAATGGAAGCTTGACAGCCTTAATTTAAATGTTGCTTCACACAAGATTTGCTCTCAGGCAGTTTGACACTGACAAACACATTCAGTAATGGTCCTGATCCCAGTCTGAAACAGACCAGATTCACTTTCCAGGGGAAGTCTAAGCACTGTTTTTCTTTGGAGTTAGATTTTATTTCACATCGTTGCAATATTAATAACGCATACAAACTCCTTCGGAAGTAAATAGCAGAAATATTTAATTTTGTTTTTCTCAGGGGAACACATCACACTCAGGCATAAAAGCATATCAGGTTACACAATTCATAAGCAGTGAACTAAGTCATTAACTCATAAACTTTTATTATTTTCCACTTTCAACCTCATCGTCATCGCCCTCCACCTGCCTATCTGCCTCTTTAAGCCTCTCGTGCTTCAGCATTGGCTATCTATGCCAGGCAATGGTGCTATCATTTATTAAAGGCTGCCATATTCAAAGCTGAATGCATGCATAATGAATGATTCTTATCATAAAGAATCACAGTGCAGGTTGGTTTCTCTCACAGAGAACTAAGGGCTGCTGTGTTTGTTCTCCCTGGCAGGCAGCTCAAGTATCTCTGCCAGTGGGAGCCAGGCAGCAAAAATCTCTCTCTCATAACAATATTTACATCTTATGACACATAGCAACGCCCACATTTACCGCTTGCTTGACCCCCGGATCATTCCTATATGTTTTATTCATCTCTGCTGTCACATGAATGTTTTATCAAGGCGTCTGGCTGTAGCTTTTTATTTCAAACCCTGCACTCTCCACTGGCCTCTCAATGTAAATATATGAGAATGAGTGTTGATCACTAGCTGTTTTAGTGGGTGTGTTCTTAGATTATCAGCTCATTGCCTTTAAGTATCAAATTAATTGCAGAATCATTGTGTATATTCCCCAAGGGATGAAGAGATTTAATTAGATATTAAATCTAAATGGCTAACCAAAATGAAATATTCATGACTTAACATAGAAGTTCCTTTTGATGTCCTTTGGCGATTCTCTGTTTCATATCAAGTGAACACTCGATAAAGAAAATATCACACATTCACATTTGGCTGTGCTGCCGGAAATGTTCCCTGCCATTTCAGAGATTTATTGAGTTTAAACACTATCTCAGATTATATCTATTACAGAATACAATATCTGAAACATGCATCCTACAAGCATCTCATACGCCAACTCATTTGCATCTTATGTATTTAATGTGCACAAAACAATAAGTGTAAAATTGACTTAACATAGTTTTAGGGTTGTTCAGGAAATTAATGGGAATTTACATAATTTTAAAGCTGAATTAAACTATTTCTGGCCACTAGGGGGCAGGAAAAAAACATGCATACATGAGTCAAATATAAAATTGTCTCATGAAGGGTTAATAATCACCTGCTTAGACAGAGCGATATGAGTTTCCCATGAGACTCATGTTTCTGGGAAGCTGAAAACTGTATTTCACATTTTAACTCGAGTTAAATCCCAAAACTTTTATTTCAAAATTTTTTAGTAAGTAACAGAATGTCCCATCAGGGCTGCACTTTCTATCCCCTGGTGCTTTACAATAAATCTTTTAATACGTTATTCATAAAATGCCCATGTACTGTACGCTTTACAGGAAAAGGAAATGTCTTGACTGCAAAGCAAAGAGGGAATTCACTGCAGTGGAGTCACACTGCAGCAGCATTCATGTAAGGGAAAGTTCTGTTCTGTCCCATCCTGTCAACTCTCAAGGTGAACGTGTTTCTCCATGTGACTGGGCCTGTGCCTCATGGGTTGGTGTCAATTC
This sequence comes from Serranus cabrilla, assembly GCA_903364295.1. Lineage (NCBI taxonomy): Eukaryota > Metazoa > Chordata > Actinopteri > Perciformes > Serranidae > Serranus > Serranus cabrilla. The sequence goes on from CAFUXE010000199.1 coordinate 729,039, forward strand.
CATTGGCCCACAGACTGAAGTGGTTGATCACGTAAAGCGATTGCATTCCTCCCCTGGAGATTTCACCATTATCATTGCTTTATACTGGAGAGGATTGCACCCAGGCCCCCTGGGTTCTTCCCGACTCAGCTGACTGTGTTGAGACTTTATGCTGCCTGTAGCCCCCCTGAGACTGCAGCTCCATCCTTGGCTAGCCAAGAGCTCTTACCTGGCATGGCCCTGGTCAAAAATTAAACTGTAATAAAGTTTTGTCTGAAGGTCTAAAGGGGAGTAAACTAATCGCAGCCCAGGGGGGTGGCAGAGAAAGGCATTTACTCTCACAGACATCACGACTTGGTGCTTTATCAAAAGAGATAAAGCACTGCAAAATGTATATAGATACTCTATTGTAATGAAGGGGATTTATAAAAGATTAAGGGCTTAAAACTTCAATGTTTCCCAGAAGTGTGTCCATTCAAATTAGGTCAATGGTATTTTAAGGATTATAATAAGATGACAGTAGGTTTAGACTTGAGAATTTAAGTATACAAGTGTTAATTCCCTCTCAGGGTTTAGATGTCTGACTCAACCAATGTCGTCCTTTCCCAGTTTCCCAGGTGAATTTACTGCAGATTACTCATTTAGTGTGCCTGCTTCGTTTGCTCTTCACGTGTTCATCATTGCTGAGGACGGTCACATGCATTTGGAGTCACGTAAGGACTTGGTAACATGAGAAGGAATCCCAACAGAGGCAGCAATCTAATAAACAAGATAGGCGGCTGAAACATATATGGTTTCATTAACAACAACTGACAGAGGAGGTTGTCAACCAATCAGTGAGATTAACAAAAACAATCTCCAAAGCCTTATTATCAAGAGCTGCACAGACACAGTACATTTTCAATCCATCAAGATCAAGATCCACCAGAAAAAAACTCTCTCAAAATATATCATTCATACAACAAAGAGAAAGCTTGTAAAAGGGAATTTATGATGGAATATGTGACCACAATCCTACAGAGCTGCTAGATTTCATTCTTTCAACAACATCAAACAGTGATATTTTTTAGTGAACTCTGTACATGCAGAAATGAAAAGCTCAGCTTGCAGTGGAACCCAAACAATGCTCTCAAGCTGAAAGCTTCACGCAGCTGCAGACTGGACTGTTGACCCTGTTGACACTGCATATTCATATTTCATTGAGAATGCACTATAAAGTAAAATATTAGTGTATTGGAGTATGTTGGTGCAAGTACTAAAAACTTTTGACTTTGAGTGGAGCTGTGCGGATGCACACATGTATTTATGTTCACATGTAGGTAATACAATATACATTTTACACTATAATCCTCAGAACTACAGGTGGTCACTCGTCAGATACAGATGCTTTGTCACGGCCTATGTGGCTGGCACAAATGCACAATGCCCCCTTAAAGTCAGACTGAGATGCACCAGGCTTTTTATTAACAACAATGTACTTCTATCAATATCATAGGCTTTGAGTAACGGATGTGTTATAGGAGGGCGGAGGTCAATGGATCATGGCGGAAAGGTTGGTGGATGGGTTAAAGAAACCCGGGACTTTCCCTCGGGAGGCCAGTGTTCATGTCCAGCATGAAACCAAAAGTCACTGTTGCTATTTCAAGTCAACCTGCACAACTGCTAGTAGTTACATGCATAAGTAGTTGTTTTGAAGCCCAACCCTGTCCATTCACCCTAACCTTAGTCAAGTTTGCATCCAGTTAATCGTTTCCTGTGAAGATGGAAGTTTATTTTGAAAATCCACTATACATGTAACTAGCAGAAAGTGGCATATCAACCCCAAATCTCTCAAAACTGTAAATGTATCTGAAAAGTTAGAATAAGAAAAAGACAAATGCTGGCATGCAAGCAAGGCATGATTTAAAATACTTAAAAACTTGGCTTTGAAAATGTTTTCCATGAATAAATGCATTCACTGTATTTGTTAAAACTGCAACTTTAAGTGTTCATAAAAACAGTGTACTATTTATGCAAGCAAAAAACATGACACTAAATACATATGTACAGTAGTATTATAGTATATAAGTACAACTTTTTGATGAGATTCTTTTTACTTCGAATACATAAATACTGTATATCGTATAATAATAATATATGTGGTGGAGAAATTTATCATTCAAAGTCCGTGCCTGCAATAATGTCGCTATAAATTAAAGTTTTACAGCTTATGACCCTCATGATTGTACCTTTGAAGACACACACACACACACAAACACACACACACACACACACACACACACACACGCTTGACCTTTCATAATACAGTGCAGTGCATTGCTTCAGGTCCTGGACAGCACTGTGCATTTACGTCACACTCTATAGCACCATGGAGGCGTCCCCCACTGTGAAGCTCTGAGGAGAGAAAACACACACACACACACCCAGGCCTACAGAGGGACATCTGGAGTGATGCCACTGCAGACTGATCACCTCGGGCACTATCACATGCACATTCAAATGTAAGTGCACACACACACCTACAGTTATCTACAATGTTTATACAATCCACTCTGCAGGCAGTTCACAATGAGGTCAAAACAATTATAATAATCACACAGCGAGGTCTCTCAAGACTCTTGCAGGAGAGCTGAAAGTGGACTCGGTGTCCACAGGGAAGTGCGCGAGGTCAAATGTAAGTGTGTGAATTTATGTCGAAAAAGTTCCATGCTTTTGATGAATTGAAAGAACAGAATATGTAGAAACAGACTTAAATGCAAGCACCACATTGCACGATATCAGATGAAATATTCAGACCACTCAATCAATGATAGTAACAGACCCAGGGCTGGCCACTTGTCTTTTTATTCACAACGTGAATAAGTAGTTGAATACAATTATCCAGTGTAATTATAGATTAAGCGTGTTGTGCTTGTTCTTTACTCATCATTCAATAATCCGCAGGAAATTAGAGCATAATACTTAAATGTCAACCTCAATCAGCTTCACACCAACAGCAATAAACTAATTTCATAACAGGCCTACACATACAGTAAATAACACAACAACAGCTAAACAATATAGCTGTGTGAAATACAAATTAACTCTAGTCGTTGGAATAATTCATCGGAGTTAATTAAACTTGATTCCCCTCAGTATTCTTGTTAAAACTAATTAAATGTGGTGGTAACTGACATTTTCAAAGTCTGTCAAGAGATCCGGTTAGATAAAGTGGCAATTAGAGTGACAAGCCAGAGCAAAACAGCGTTTGAAGTTCTCAGCTTTAACATCAATGGTTTATGGTAGAATGCTTTGTGCTTACTAACTTGCCGCCTGCCTCGTGTTTGAAAGTCTCCAGCTTTTTAAAAGTTGATGGAAATAAAGTCTCCCTGTATGCAAAGACATCTCTTTGGTCATCGTAGCATGTCAGCACTATTGTACAACATCATGCAGCGCTGCTCCTTTAAGGTTTTAATCTGTGGATCTCCATTGTGCAAGATCCTTTGTGCTTATTTTGAATGGCAGACCATTGTTTGTGTCTAATATCCGAACATTTTACATATCCAGGACCAGTGGAGCTTTATGACACTCCGTGGTGCATTGAAAACTGGCTTCTTATCATGAAATTACACCAATATAGAGCGATGTCCTTCACTTGTCTCTCTCCTTTTTTTTACTCTGAATGCCTGCACCTTTCAGTCAGATAAGACTTGGAAGAATTATCATGGCGGTATTGAAGACATCCTGACTTTCTGAAACAATCTGCTTTTGAAGAAAAAAAAATCTGACTAATGCCTTTGAATGTTGGACACTAAAGGATTTGTATACCAAAAACTAGTAAACATTGTAGAAATTATTAAATTAGTCAAAAACAACAACGACAAAAAAACAAGACAATCAGAGAAGCAATTTTTTGTGACCTCTGTCTGACCATGGCTCCATTTTCAAAGAAGCAAAGCAGTATGATGATTATTTTATTTGTACAATAATATTGCCCCGTAGTGGTATCTTAAAATCTGACTTTGTAATATTAGGCTATTACACAATCATCAGACTAAGACAGATTTATGGACACATACCCAGCTATGTCAGCTTCCCTGATGAGGGTAGATTTGTAGGCATGTCAGGTGAATATTTCTATGTATGCATAAATGCATCTGATATACAGTATTTCATCAGAATACAGTGATTGTAAGCCTCTGGTTAACACTTACCATCTGGCAGTGCTGAAATAAAGGCTGCGTCCACAAAAAACAACAAGAGTTACAACTCTGTCAGGATGAGGCCACTCTGTATATGTGCACTGCCATTAACACCTACCTGTATATTCTCAGTCAAGCGTACAGTATGGGGGTGACCAGAGGGACACAGCAGCCACCCAATGTCATAGCTGTAGTTAAAGTAAGCTGTAATCGACAACAGCCTTCGAGAGATCTGCAAAATAAGTTTGAGCAGCTGCTACAAAAGGGTGTCAGGACCCTGCAGCGGGGTGTATCAGGGGGCACCACAGCAACTCGTCAGACACAGATGGGGTGATGCAAAAGGCCATCCACGCAGGTTGCATGAGATGGAATGGAAGTAATGAATAATTTTGCCGGGAGAGCGGGGCACCTAGTTGATTCACTGTGTCAGTGGATGAAGCCTCACCCAAGCCTCAGTGTCATTGCGGAGGGGAACCACAGGGGGGAAGTACTGCAAACAGCCCGCTGTCAGGGAGTTCTGGATGCCAACAAATGCGTGATCAGAGTCAGCATGTTGCATTTCAAGCATGGCTGATGCAGGTCTTTTGAGAAGGCCAAGCTGGGGTGGGAGGAAGAGAAGCTGCTCTTCCCCACTGGGGTTGCATAGCCTTGTCATAAATAGCTAAACATTTGTGCACAAATACTAATACATGACAAGACAAAAGAAACTTAATGCTGTCCTTAAGAGCTGTTTGGCTAGTGTTGTTGCAAACATCTATGGAGAGTGTCTGCCTTCATTCCACTATATGCTGAGAATCACAAACAAGAATCAGGGAACAGGACTCAGCTCCAGATTAGTTCAGCAGGGATCACAATACTTGATTCACTTTGAAGAGGAGATGTTTTATTCCTTAGCAAGGTCCCTTAATGTAGTCTGTATGTGTTCAATATGTACTTCAGCGCAGAAAAGGAAAGCCTGACGTGTAGATGTGTTGGGGGTCCAAATGAACCAAGGCAGCTTTGACTAAGGACTCTTTTAAATGATGCTCTTGGGATGCAACTCTTCAAAAGCTTCTCTGAGAGAAACACTCCAATGAGGAGCTACTTAGAACAAAACTGTGGACATTCATATTATGTGGCTGTCAATGAGAAGGATAAAATACAGCACTTAACTTAAGTTAATATCAAATGTGTGATTATTTTCTAAATTATGGTTATTTTTTCTCACTGATTGACAGCTGAGCATTCCCCAAACAACTGCAAACATCCTGAAACTTGTACCAGCCCTGATTACAAATGAATGTCAAATGTGGAACAGGGAATGTTACATAATTTATGTCCTGTGCAGGCTAAAGCTTTCAATGTGGACACTGAGGTCTGAGTGAAAATGCTGCACCCCAGGCACAAGTTTTTACATTTTTCATTTTGATGTAAACACCAGGAAGGGGGCAGGAGGGTATGTTGACCATTGCCCACGGGCCTCCTGAATCCAAGCCACTGATGACATCTGGGTGTGATTTCAAAGTGCAGCAAGAAGCATTCATTCTCTTTCAGGAGCACAAGGGTCAGTTTGCGGACAAAACACAGGTTTTCCATTACAGTCTTCTGGAGCTGTGTCGCCTGCAGTTGGATATTAGGAGAGTGGGAGTCCTATCTGTCACAAGGCAGCCTGTCCCTGGTCTCACAACACTCAGCTGGCCCAATACTGTCGAGAGAAAAATTGACCAAAAAAATGATTGTGGGGAAGAGGACTGGTATAGGGAATATGGCATGGAGAAAATGGCCTACGATTTTTATTCTTTGTGAGAGTTTTAAGAAGAAATGGCTGTGAGACCAAACAAAACTCTCACAAGAATGAATCACAAATCAGTCGACGGGCTCGGTGGCATCCAACCACATCTGAAGGCAAAAGTGATTCTAGTTAATCACAGCCGCTCTCACAGGTGGGTTAAAATGTGGCCGTCACGCAGGTGAGAGACATGACAGCTGTGTAAATATTCCAGTCTCCTGGAGGAAATTCATGGTGTTGTGTAAAGAATGACAAAAGAGGTCAGAGTTTCACAAAATGTGTCAATTCTTCAACTTTGTCATTTGAGAGATTTACTCGATGTTGAGATTCTTCAAACATCAGCAACAGCTTCAAGCGAAGCTGGAACCAGCAGTCATCAAGACACAGTTCCTGGAGAAGCTGGTGAAGTCCTGTTTGTTGGGAACACAGCTTCAAAGCTTATTGGCCCCATAAATCTTGTCTAAGTGTATTTTTTAAACCTTTCAACCAGAATATACCTGGTAATCAGTCTGTTTACATCTTCCCGGCTTACATACTGTGGAGCAAACAGGCGCAGGTTAAAGTCAAGCCTCGTCTGTGCGATTGCCATTGTATTTTGTTTTACTTGCGCCACGCCCACAATGCTGTCTGCTCTTTTCACGTAGGCTAAGGAGTAACAAACCTGTTTAAATTCAAGTAACACTGTTACTGAATATCTGAAGGCAATCAACTACTTGTTATGCATCACTCCAAACACTGCTAATAACACAACCTTTTTCACAAATCCTTCCTTCATGGAGGTTAGGATTCAACTGATGCTTTAGAACTGGATTGGTTACAATGAGAGGTGTTTCCAATTTTATTAATAATATAGTCTCCAAGGAAATTCAGTAAGTACCTGGACCATGAAATGAATAAAAATGGGTTGTAATCAGCTGCTTGTACAGATAACCTATACGGTTGTTTCTGTGAGGACAGTCTGCAGGTTTGTGTGTGTCTGCAGTGACACACAGAACACAAGAGAAGAGGGTGAAAAACAGTGATAGTGAGAAAAGACCACCCATTTGTCCATTTATCCAAAATTTTCAGACCTTTCGACCGTACCATAAAAACACTCATTAATCCAGTTCCTGATCTGACTGTGTGACCAGTGGCCGCTCACTGTTTGTCTTGCTCGAATGTTTTCTGAAGTTGATTCAGCCTTTGTGAGAAAATTGCCTTTGTCCAAAGCCTGCTGAGTGACTTTGTACAATGTGTACAGTGTCCGCGTGTGTAACATGAAGCCAAGCTGAGAGGCAAACATAGCTGACTGATCCAGCACTCAATCAGGGATTGACTTCTCTTTTTCCATCTCATCAATCCTACCATGCCTCTGTTGCGCCACCCTTTTATCCCTTCTCCTCATCCCACTCCAGCAGAATAAATCAGAATAGAGAGATAGGTACTCACCCAAATAATCAAACGGCTCATGAGATTTTGCACTGGCAAATTAGTCTGGATCTGTTACAATAGCCGCACAGTGACATTGGTTTGACTTTCTAAAGGAGAGAGAAATAGTTCCACCACTGAAGACACTTTCTTCAGTGTCAGGACTGCACTTCCATGTCAGCGTACACACGGGACACCATTACCCTTGCCACACAGAATTAGATATGCACTGCAACACAACTGATCATAACACAGGACCGTGATAATTAATGGACGGCATATGGAGCATAATTATATAGCAGATCAGAACTGGCCATGTTTTCATAACCTGTCTGGTCTTTCTCCACAGAGTTGATAATTAGCCTTCTCTTCAGTGTTCTCGGCTCTTTGTCAACACCACCACAGCGAGGGAAAGAGCAGGGAAAAAATTACACATAATGCATGCAAATGGAAACCCGCTTATCATTAGGGAGATTATGAATTTGCAAGGAATTGTATGTGGTCCTGTTTTAATAATTCCACTTGTGACAACTGAAGCTGGGGGCAGAAGAATATTGACAGGAATAAGACATATGTCAACACTATGACAAAGCAGACTTTAAGTTTGTCTATCCACCCAAGCTTATTTTTACAGAAATAATATACCTTAAAACCACCCAGTTGAGCAGAAAATTGCTACACTGGCAACATTTCTTGGCCTCAACTTTTTTCGCCCCCAGATCCAGTTATTTTCAGCCTGCCGGGACAATCAGGGACCAACAGGAAAATACAGATATATTACACATTTACCTCCGTCAGGTGGAGATAACGATGCCCTTATCTACACAAAGACTGTGGGCAGCATTTTTTATTAGTCATCGCAAAAATTCTGAAAAACAGGTGAAATTAATACACACACAATACAACTATAAGAAAAGCAGTTATTGTGGTGCCCCAGTGCCCTTAATGGACCACTAACTGCTCATCTTGTAAATGGGGTGGAGGTTAAGGTCGGGCACATATTGAGGCTACTAAATGCAATAATATCCATTTTTATAGAATGCATTTGTCTATTTTAATAAAAAAAAAAAAATTCTCATACCAGTAATTTAGATTTTATTTTGATCATTTGATGAGCAAGTAATCGTATCATGCATTTTTTCATGTATTCTGGCCATTTGTGTCCTTGCTGAAGGTGGATGAGAGCAGCTCTGCATCACAACTCACAGAAAGTCGTGTCCATAAAAGCAAATTTAACTGTATATGCTCCTGTTAAGTCTTGGTGTGATCAATACTTGGAGTGCAGCAGGACATAGCAATCAGAGCGAACCAACCACCCGTATAATTTTAATAGTAAAGAAAAATCAGTAAGCATTGCCTCTCTCTGCCTGCCAAAGTCTGCTCCATGTTCTTCTTAACTGTACTTACAACACTGCCCGTCCCTCTCCATATGCTGCTTCAGATTATTGATTGTTACACGCAAACAAATCCCCACACAGACAAGTGATACAGCTTACAACAATTTTGGGAGAAGTGGATGTCAACAATGGTCAGGTCAGCGATTTTCCTTGTTAATATCAGCCGTTTTTATCTCTTCTGAATACTGCAAGTACATCTCATAGGAGCTGTTTGTAATGTGTAAGTGTTATTCATTCGATAAACGTGCCATCATCATCATCATCATCATCATCATCATCATCATCATCACCTTTGCTGTCACAATTCTTATCATCATTATCACCTCTCCATGATTCATTGCATCATTATCCGTCCACTATGTGCATACTGTAATGTTAGAGTGTGCGACAGTTCCCGGGTGCCCTTATTGAGATTTATGACCAGGGAAGCAATAGTTATGACTCCATTACAAAGAGCCGGACCACAGGTCCATGTTACACTGACTTTCCACATGTTCACTGTATGAGCCCATATCAATGAATGGGCTCACTTCCAGTCTGAACCACCTGTTCATCCGCTGTTATTAGGAGGCAGGATAACAGATGGTGGTTTGTGTCTGGATTGTGATCGCATTGGAGAAATGTTGATACCTTTCAGCTGTCTGGCTGCTGCTGGTTGTCATCCTACGAACATCTAACTTCCTTCTGAGTCAAGCACCATTGTCAGTTGCCTAATGACAGAAAAAAAATAATTTGCTAAATTAGCATCTTCAATATATGTAAATACATACAGTGGAATAAAATATTGCATTTCCAATGTAGTGCAATCAATTCAGTTTGCCAATAAATACACATAAGTGTTCATATTTCGCCTCATTAGGGATTAGCAAATACAGTCTTCAGTATAATTAATCTGATTACACTGCATCTGTACATGTCTTTGTACAGCACAAAGATATGCCAAGGTAATCAGGCTTTCCCAGGCTGAAGCCAGCCAGTGTTATATAAGCATGGCTGCATTGTGGCTGTTTTGAATTACTTTTCAGCTACATTGTGGCCGAGAGAATAAGACTGTTGCACTTGGTGGTTCTCACTTCTATTGCACTGCCTCAGACTCATTGCCTTACGATGACAACTTATTCGAGGGTGGCTTTGTTTGATGTGACACAGTCTGACCACTGTTGTCAATTCCCATGAGCTATTCTTTGAGTGTCTCAGTGCTGAGCCTGGGTCTCAAGGGGTAATGGAACAGCTGGAAATGCACAGCCTGCTGGGCACTTTCTGCCTTTAGGTACCAGCTCCATAGAAACAATTCTGACTGCTCCCCAAAGCTGTGACTAGCTGTCACTGCTGAATTTGGCCTATGGGCCAGCGACAGAGGTGAGACTAATGGATTCTGGAAGACTTCTGGGAGGTGCAATTAACGTCACCGAAATAATACTGCATGTGTATGAAGAGAAAAGAACGTTTTTTCAGGGTAGTCCCCTCTTCAACAATTAGCTGTTCATTTTTGCCTGGCTTCGCTTGTTGGTCAGGGAGTCGGAGACCTAATCTGCTTGGCAGCACAGTAATCAAAGACGACTAAGCTGTGTCAGTTTGGCACGGTTCTGTCCCAGCTTGTGATAGACAAAACCTCAATCTTTGCATCTCACAGCTGAACTCAACAAGGCTGCTGTGACCATTGCAGGTTGTGTCATGACCTCATGCACTGTCTAAATATAGATGATTAGAGTCTCCATTTCCCTTGAAACCCAACATCCACCAATTACCCATGGTGTCATTCTAACCTCAGTGTTGCTTCTCTGACCAATAAAAATGTTATCCTTGGCTTATAGGGTCTGTTCTCTCCCTTTAGACAGACTCAGGTGGTTAACCACCTCTGTTGGTATCCACAATCCACAAGCTAAACAAGCTTAAAGGCTGACTACAACACTTTTCCTCAGCTGTCTTTAAAAGAGACAAGAAAAAACGTCTGAAGCCATTACAGTTGCAAAGCCCAAAAACAACATATATTCACATTCAAAGCCTTTGAAACATCAGACTTTGACACTGGAGGTCTCAATGCAAGAGGACCAGCCCCCATGTTATGAAGATAAATATGAAACACAGCAATTCTTAGTTTCAGGTTATTATGTTGAACTAATGAAAACATACAAGTTTTATATTACATTTCTGCCAATAGATTCCTCCTAAATGTTACACATTGCTCCTTAAGACATTTAAGAGACGCATTAAATTCATTGCTTGCATGAGAACTATCACCAGATATTTATCATCGGCCATATTACAGCAAGTGGAATATGTGGGAAGACAATCTACAGTGTGTCTCCACTTAGTGTCGGATCTGTTGGACATGTCTGAATATATTTCCCAGGTGAGCTCAATTTCGGGACCTGTCACGCTGATGGTGACTTGTGCTGTCACATAGTGTTTTAACACTGGACACTGCGAGGCGGAGAGCTCTCACTGCATTAGTCTTGCCTGTGAACCTAGGTGCTAAGTACTGACAGGAAAACATGAGGTTAGCTCTCCTTCCACTATTAATGGATGAAGGAGGCTCTGACCCTGGCTGACTTATTTGTATGCACAGTGGCAAGTAATCAGATCCATGCATGGCAAGTTGTCACTGTGATCTTATTGCAGCGGGTCAGTGGAGTCATCGGGCTTCAGTCCCAAAGAGAATAGAGTCCTGTTAGAGGTAGAAATAAATACAGCCGCTACATATGGTGTGTGTTAGTTATACCTCACTAATGAGTCGCCATGCTGCCCTCACTAGTCTCTGTGGACTGGATGAAGGGTGAAGCTATGTCGATGGGTTACAAATGACATGGAGCCGGCTCATCCTCACTGACTGAGTAAATATTTGCAAATTAGACCACATCGAGGCAACTAGTTTTTAAATTCAAGTTGTTATAAAAGTTGTTAGATTCCTCCTCTATGATCATTTATGTGTGTTTAAATATCCTGCAAATTAACGATCAGTGGTTTTAAGTTTGATATTAATACTGTGCACACTTTCTCGTTTACTGTGCTACAAAGAATGGCTCGTCAGTTTAATCATTCACTGCACTGATTGGTTAAACAGTCTAGTTCACAACCCGTTATTTATCACTGTCTTGGCAAATATATTACAGCGGGAGTAATAAGTCATAGGTATTATTGTGGCCAAATGCGCAGTTTACATTCACCGTTCAAATCTTCCGTATGATTAAGTCGCCAAACTAATGCTTCTCCCATCATCTATCATCTTTGACTTTAATAATTTAGTGTGGTCAAATTAGAATGTATGTATTGGCCGTGAATTAAACATGAGCAGTAATTTGTGCAGGAAATGGAACCTGATTTGCCAAGGTATGTAGTGACATCCAAATGTACGACTAAATGACTCACCAAAGCAGATTTGAGAAATAGCTGCAAAAACACATGAAATATGCATGGTAGAAGGGATATTATTAGATCACAGATGTTCTATTCAGTCTACACAAAGGTAACCCACAGTAACCACCGGAGAACCAGCACTCACACCAACCTTGCTCAGTCAATGTTAGTTAGCGCGCTGCCGGCGGAAAAGCTCCAGAAATATGAACACTAATGGGATGCGAAGGTGTGTTTCTAAAAATTATTTATGGTTCTTTAAACTTGTATGTTTGATCTAACAATGCCCTGACAGATCCACTCAGTTATGAATTCTCTGTTTTAGGAAGTTGAGAGCAACTGTTGAAAGGTAATTTGCAGTAGCCTTTTGGTAGCGATGAGAGAGAGCAGCTTTAAACTGCAGTGTGGAAGGTTTTTTCACAGCATGAAAGCTCTCCCTGCTTTGAACTATCATGCTAATTGTAAGCTTTGGACCAAAATTAAGTGAAGCAGGCAGTTTCACCCACAGGATATGATGCAGTCTTCCTGACAATCTGTTCCAGATCTGAATATGCCTTTAACTCCTCTCCTCTCCTCTCCTCTCCTTCTATAAATTACTTTTTTACTCAATTTATAATATCAGGTGAAACAGTAGAATTGTTGGATGCATTCAGATTTATCTGGAGTCCTAATAAAATGCATCTCCTCTGGCTTTCCTTTCCCATTAGGACTGAAGGAAATAAATCAGGAGCCGGAGCATCGATTGTGTTGTGTGTTCTTTCGTAAACTAAATGAGCAGTCTTTATCTCTGCAAGTGGATACAGCTGAATTATGTCAGATGCTATTGAATTGGTTTTTTTTTATGTCTTTGCATTTTTACCGTTGGAAAACTGAACAAAAGAGGAAATACTGCTGGGCAAAATATAGGCTATACATTTAGCATTTCAATCAATTTTCAATCCATATTGATTGAATGTGTTATTTCATCTGGATTGATGGGTAAATGCATGGTGGTAACAAAAAGAAATACAGCTTAAACCAAATGAATTAGCGCCGACAGATTAAAAACACCAGCAGAAATGTAAATGACTACCAACACGTGTTGAACTGGAGGCCAAATGTAGGAAAAACAATACTCTCTCATGCTAAGTAATGAATGGCGACCCTGCTCCGTGCCACCTATCATCAACAATGTCTGAAATGCTTGACTGAAGCACCGCTAACGACTCTGCTTTCAAGCAGGTCAGGCCCAGACAGAAAACACATTCACATTGTGTATGATGACTGAAGAACAGCAAAAAACAATCTGAGATCCACTCCGCCAGAAAGCAACCGCCATGAAAGTGCTTTAGTGAAAAATAAAGTTTAAAGTAGTACAGTGTGTGTGTGCCTGTGTGTGTGTGTGTGAAACAGAGTGAGCCCCTGTGTGTCAGGTTGAACTGTAAGATAAAGGGGTTTAGTAGAGTGTGATAGACCTTCATCCCAGTTGTCAGAAGAAGTAAAGGAAGCAGCAGAGGTTCCTGCGGTGGTCACCTCAGGTCATATTGGACAGAATTTCTTCAGCTATATAACCCTTCAATGGAGATCTCAACCATACCAGTATTTTTATCGTTTTTTTTACTTCTGCTGTTTCCCTACTCTCTTTCTCTGAGGGATATGCTGTAATATGGGATGGGATGTTTAGTGAAATGAGACTTCCTTTGTGAATTTATTGTATGGGATATAGGACATATGTGTAGTGGCCTCACTATCATGTCTGAAGATATTAAGTTAAAGCTCTTAAACTAAAGATTTTTTAACGTAAGTTACGTCACCCTCGCAAGTAAGAACAAAAAGTCTTTGTTTGGTACAGATCCTCACAAAAAAAAAAAAAAATGAGATTATGATCACTTTATATATTTTACAATTAAAACAAATAATTAAATAATAATCGCAATTAGATATTTTTTAATTGTGCAGCCCTCATGTTTGTTGTTAACTGACCCCTGTCCTCCTGTCATTTTGCAAAAGTGGAAAGTGCAAAGCAAGTTTTTCTCTGTAGAATGTGAAAACAGAGGAGAGTTTTTTGGCATTTAATCGGCATTCCAGCTCAAAGAAGAATCGGGATCATCACGATGATAAACATCTCCCCAGGGGCAGCAGAATAAAAATCTACAGGTGGATGCTGAGGTGGAGGCGTGGCTTATGAAAAGCTAAAGGAGAACTCGATTTGTAAATGAGCAGTGCAGACCGCAGAGTTGTACCTTGTCATATCGCATAGATGCTTTATTTTATTCCAATTATTCCTTATGACTTTGAATCATTATTTACAGTTTCTTTTTTAATTACTGCTTTTTAAAAATATCAATGTATCTGGGTCCTCGGGGACCCTCGTCAAAAGCAACCTAGTAGATTTTATGAATAAAATATAATAGATAGATAAAATGTTTTCCATGGGTCCCTAATGCAAAAAATAACACAGTAGGGAGAGGGAACTGATAATGACTCAACCCCCAGGGAAGCTGTGCGTGCACAGGTGGATGCTGGGATGGAGGTGGGGCTTTTAAAATGCAGTATTAACAGCAGCAGGTGCATCTGGCAGCACAGCTTTCAAGCAAGTGGTGTGGCAGCAGGCCCGTATTAAAGGAGACTGTCCTCCCAGGGAAATGCTGAGATGAAAAAAATGATAGTCCAGCATATAAAGCTGTAGGAATGACTGACTAATCACTGACAATGGCATAATTTAGAGGACTTTTGAGTGAAAGAATTGCATTGAAACGTTGGATATTGTTGTGAAGTTGTTGAGTTAAACTAGCTCACAGGCCTCATTTGTCAAATTGTCTGCATGACCTGTCTTTAAACTCTGTTCCATGTAGAAGGTACTCATTACTAACTTTGAACACTCAACACTGTGTAATAGAATATATTTGAAATGAGTGGATGGGGGTTGAGTGTGGTGTTAAAGCGATAAG
Organism: Serranus cabrilla; assembly: GCA_903364295.1. Classification (NCBI taxonomy): domain Eukaryota; kingdom Metazoa; phylum Chordata; class Actinopteri; order Perciformes; family Serranidae; genus Serranus; species Serranus cabrilla. The sequence goes on from CAFUXE010000199.1 coordinate 744,055, forward strand.
TGTACTAATGATGTCATTTGGTCAAACTGCAATGGTTTCATTAAACACAAAAGTAAGTAAAAATTCATACAATGAGCATGCACATATTTTGCAGATGTCAGTTTCTGACTCGACGCCCTAAGAAGTAAAAAAAATGTGGGTTTTGTGGATGGGATCCAACATCACAGCAGTTTGGATGAAATATCTGTAGCTTAAAGCCTTATGTCTCCGGCAGCCATGACAAATGAATAACTCTAATCACATGTCTCCCAACTCTGAGACTCATGAATCATTCCGCATGAACAGATTAATAGCTCATAAATCTTATGAGGAACATTATATCCCTGCAATTAGAGCCGTCGAGCTGCAGCACAAGCCTCATGGTATATTCAAAATGTTTGGTGAATATTAAAGTGAAAGGACCTGTTAGGAATACAGATCTGAGTGCAGGAGGATACTGACTCTCACTCCAGAAATACATCACAATAGTCAAGAGGAACTTTGGTAATGATAGAGAAAATACCAGGAGGGGGGGATTACAGCACTTGATGTGAATGATGTGCTAGTTCTGCCACAGTTATCAAAATGTTGAGAATCTCCATTAGTCCATTTATAGATGATGGCTGCTGTTTAAAGATGTGGCCATTACACCTCATTCTTCCTGTAAAATAGAGCGCGACAGAGGCTCAATGTAACAGTGGATGAGTGACATAGATGGATGGAAAAGCTCCTCAGGCCTCAGCATCTGGCCAGAGTTACGGTATCAAACATTAAATAATGCAGCTACTGTACACACAGAGAAACACACACAGCATTCGGCTCTGACTATCCAACATTTCAACAACCCCTTTGCAAGCATTTCTGATTACTGCAGCATGTGTTCTCGGTGATAAAGCAGCAAATACTCCTCGGGGTGTCACCGCCTCGGCAGTGCTCCCGCCTCTCCCTCGTGTTTCCTGTGTTCCCCCATTCCTCTTGAACCTTACATGTAGGCCGGCACACAGAAATGGCTGGGCCCCTGAAAAGGTCCAGTGAATGGGCCCTCCTTAAATCTGCTCAACTCATATCAACTCATATGCATGCTCAGTCTTTCTCCTAAGTACCTGGCATTACAGATAGTCACTCTAACATTAGTGAATAGTTAGTTTAGATCATTTTCTGTGCTCAAGCAGCCCGCTTTCTTTTTTCAGTTGCATACAAAAACAAACAAACAGACCTTTTGAGAAGTGTTTTTCATAATGACACAGGTTACCTTTTATATACACAGTGCTTAACATATTTATTAGACCAGTGGTTATAAAAAACATTTTAGAAATCTTTCAAAAACTAACAATGTTATTGTTATTTATCTGGCAAATAAACTGAGTTCCAAATAGTTTCGAGCTGTTCCCACATACTTGCTTCAGATGAAACTTTTGTGCAATCAATCTTTGAATCTACTAAAATCCATATCTGTTCAATCGTACATTTAGCACTTAAAAACAACCATATTATTGTACATATTTCAGACACTTTGTACAGAAATAAAGGCATATTTACCCATTCGAAAAGCAGCAAAAGCCCTGAAAAACAACAGGTGGTTTGGATGGTGCTGCTCTCCATTTCCTGCTTTGCTCTACTTCTGTTTCCTCAGCACCACTTCCTGTGGAGCACCTCTTAATTTAGGGATACCCCAAAAAAGCACAGTGCCATCCAGTGGCTCGAGTACAAACAATTTATTTTCCACTATGCCACATAAACGTTATCTACTCTCTGGTCTGTGTTCTGCAAGGTGCTGAAGGGAAGTGGTGTTTTCAGCAGCATGTAATTATAATCTGGCAATCTGACAACTTCAACTCGACAGCGTGAACCATAGACAAGCAAACGACACTATGCAAAAGCTTTGTACAATAATCGACTCATACTATTCCAGGTGCTGTCCTTGAGCCCCTCTGCATTTATTTCCTTGACGATGATTCATGAAACAATTCAATAAGTCCTAAATCATTCCTGTGTGTCATTAAGTAAACTTCACAAAGTGTGTCCTCGAGCTTGAAATGAATCACTCTGCTTCAGGTCATGTGTCAGGTGAGCTTTTGTCTTGCCATCAACAGCAAGGTCTATTTAAATTGTCACTGTCGCTCGCTTGCTCGCTCGCTCTCTGCTGCTGCTTCCTCACTGCTGCATCCACCTGTAGTTTTTACTTTTTTATCAAAGTTCCCCAAGAGGGTTGTTATCGAACAATTTCTGCTCTTGGCTGTAAAATGATGTTCACAGATAAATTATCAAAACACATCCCTTCTTCAAAACAGCATTCCGCATTTCGTTTCTTCTAAATGGAAATTGTTCATGTTTGGTTTGTGAGTGGCTTGACTGAATCCTGCTTTTATTTGAAAATGACATCAACATGCACATACTGAGTGAAAGAAGTTTTCTTTTGTAAATACTTGTGCCTGGTATTATAATGGCACTTCAATTTACCAAGAACTGTAATGTGTCTCCTCCGAAATTACTATTTTTACTGTGATATTACAGATACGAGGATTAGCAAAACAGTATCAGTGCACATTTTTGACTTAGGAGGTAGCAGTGAAGGTTTATCTGTGACTGAATGTTGGATGGCTGCTTAGGAAACTGCTGGTCCAGTCTGAGGGGAAACTTAAAGGTAAAGTACGACTGGAGACCCAGCAGCCAGCCCCACCCCACTACACCCCTGGTACACACACAACATCACATGCTGTCCTTTTGAGAGCTTGGTTGCCTAAAGGTAAACAGACTGATTCTGTCACGTTTCAGTCTCACCACACCTGCAGCACCCAAAGAAACCTGGCTGATGGCAGGGCTTTGCATTCTGATTGTGCCAAAACAAAAACACAAAATAATAACAAAACAGTTGAGGCTTCACTGAAGATAAACCCCAACTTTTTGTAGTTGTTGTTATCATTCATGAAACCTATTTATAGTTTCTGAGTCATCCACTTCTCAGCTCACAACCTGAATAATTCACTGCTATATGATTTGTGTGAATGTCGCCATGTGAATACATGTGAGGCAGCCTGCACATGCAAGCCCGAATGGAAATCTAATAAAATAGGTTGACTTTTTTTATTTATTATCAGACCCCTTTTGTTATGTGTGTCCTCATTTCACTGTAAGTGTGTAGCTATAAGAAAGGTGAAATTGAATTCGCCCTCCTTCCCTCTCCTATTTATTGTGTTAGCCTGTGCAGAATGCCCAAACTGAATGAGAAATGAATGAAAAGCATTTCACATGTGTGTTTTTGGAACACACTAATCCCTGCATGTGAAAGTGCAACAGTAGACACTGTCACATAATGAAGCTGAATTGCTTTTTGTGGTGCAGTGGTTACAGTGCAGGGTTTGGATATTATGTTACTGTGAATACTGGGTCCTTCATTTCCCCATGCACATCCATCTTTACTCTTAAAAATGAACAGTATGCCGGGTGTTGTGAAACCTCCTATGAATCTTTCTGCCACATACAGTATGAAACAACATAAAAATACATTTGCTTTCTTCTCTGTCTTTTGTAGAACGATTCAAAGTGCTGGAAATTGAGCAAATGCAATTCATTTTCTGTCAACATCTGACAAAGATACCGTCTGCCGTATCCTCTCTGTACCCATCCTCCATTTCACCTCTGATAATCACCTAGCACTGGGGATGAAGATGGAGCGAGAAACTGTTGTTCACTGCCAAGAGCACTGGCTGCAAAACAGAGCCCTGACTGGCCTTTAAGGGCTATACCATGTTTGTGAATATTCATAGGATTTTGGACCAGGTCCCAGGATTCAGTACAGAACAGGGTGTTTACTGTCAGAAATCAATCTGGCTGGTGGGCTCCCTCCACAGGAACCAAAAGTAGCTGGTTCCTGTTCCTGTTTTTAATGCCATATAAAGTCTGCTAATGAAATCTATTTCAGCGGAGCATAAACAACTCGCAGTGTGGTTGTCCATCAAAGTTGTCCCCAAGGACTCTGGTTTAGACCATGGGGAAATTAAATCATGATCCACATCGCATCAGCGGCAGGCATCTCCTCCTGAATATGTCATTGTTTTATTTAACACTCATTATATAATATTTAAATAAAAAATGTTGAATGATTGAATGAATCATGGTCATGCGAGAAATTAAGCCTGTAGGCTGCAGAGGCACTTATATGCACATGCATGATTAACACAAATACAGAGAGACAGTGAGCAGAGAGCCTCAAAGTCCCAGAATAAAGAATGACTATCAGGATAGTAATTGTAAACACTGGAGGGATGGAAAGAAAGTGATACAGTGATGTGTGTGTGCATTGCTTACTTATTTGTATCATCATTATGAACCACAGGACATGCATGTTTAATGGGTTTTCTCAGTAAGTCTTGACTTATAAAAGAAAACATTTCATCACCAGTGAAGCTGAAAATACCAAACAATGCATTAGATGCATGTAATGAAAAACACTGTATAGCATATTAAGTATTTTATCACATAAATGAAAAGTTTATATCTTATATATCTTATATATTTATATCACAGCACAGTGGTGGGGTATATTATCACACACAGTTTTCACATTATTTTGAAAATACTCCACAAATAAAAAACCTGTAATTTCAAATTCCACTTGAAAAAAAGTTCAGATGTATTATCAACAAAATGTTCTCAAAATGTAGTAAGTAAAAACACCTTAGTCCTGTAATATATTTCAATATATTACATCATTAGATTGGCAGTGAGATTCAGCTGGTTTTACCAAGTACAATTATGTATTTTACTCGCGTGGCTCCAAACTTGGGGTCAGAAGTCATGGGATGATTGAAAGCGCAGTATCAAAGCATCGGTATTTGACAACCTAGGAATGAAACTCATCAATCAACTATCTTTCCCCAAAACACTATCTGCACCTTGAAGGGAAAAATTTATATCATATTAAACCATCTGAGAAGTTTAGAGGTGGACTTTGGAGAGCTGCTATAATAACTCACTGACATCTGAAACGTGACAAAGAGTCCCAACTGGCCACTGCTTACTGCTTTTTGTAGGGGGTCACACGCCAAAAAAGGTGGGAACCACTTGTTCAAAAGTGTATTGTATTGTATAAGCTTAGTGTGTGTTTTAATGATAAAATCTCAAAAGAAGCTTGTAACCAAGGCAGATGATTGTAATGGAGTAAAAAGTATGATATTTCCTGTTGAAATGTCCTGGAGTGGAGGTATAAATTAGCCTACAGTGGGATCACATGTAAAGTACAAGTACTTAATTGTACAACACTACAGTAATACTTGAGTAAATGTAGTTAGGTCCTTTCCACAATTCATGATACAAGATTCTCAACTATTTCTATTGGCAGAAGTCATCTTTGTATGACATATAATGAGAAACTCAGGAGCTCAGTGTCTGTCTGTCTGTGTGTGTGTGTGCGTGTGTGTGTGTGCGTGTGTGTGTGTGTGTGTGTGTGTGTATGTGGACGTCTTTATTCACCGCCCCACATTCATTCACTCAGTTTGCCCTTATGGCGTGGGAGCAACAATTATTAATAACCCTAACTGATACATAAGGAAGATATTCAGCCTTGTGAGCTACACTGACTGCTGGCATATTCTCAATGTCAGCTGAAGGAATCTCCCTATTGACAAAAGGCCAATGCTGGCGACTTGCATTAATTGCTTGGACAACACATGCAGCCGCATACCAGCTCCAAAACAGCTGTCAGACATTTTTGTTTTTTTTTTCCAAACAAGTGTGATAATCAATGTTACATCATTATACATTATTTCCCTCCACTGGCCGCGTGCTCTCTGATGACCACAAACCACATTCAATTGTCAGCAGTGACTTTTGCTCCTTTGGGGCAGTGGTGTGGAAAGTTAACCGCCTGCCACTTCAGTCAGCCACAAAATATGTCTCAGGAATGGTTAAAGTGTACGGTAGTGCATATACGTGACAAGGAGAGTAATTCAGCTGACATGTGTGTTGTGCAAATGGTTTTGAGAATGAAACAGCAATGGAAAGCTCCTGTGCAGGCACTTTTGCCTGAGGGTCATCCACATCATAGCCAATACCGGTGACACTCAACCGTATCGATCAGCAAGCTTGGGGAATGTTTTCAGTCACAAAATGGCCATCTAATATCTGAAACAAGGACACTGTAAACTAGTTCTAAAAGTAGTTTGGAAATTCAGCACTGCATGCGTCACCCGCTGGCTTTAAAAAAGACTAATGTGTGCTGATACCCTAGTGTATGAATATGAAAACGTTGGAAACGATATAAAACATGGTTCCCAAAGCAGACTCTAAAGTGAATAAAGCCTCATTTAAAATTAATGAAATAGAGGAAAAATGTTCTTGGTCAATAAAAGCAAATGACAGTCCTTAGGTTGATTTACAACTGGAGAGAGGTAGTCCAAAACAACTGTGCGTTTTTCATCAAGTTACTAGCTTCCAGCTACTATATTAGAGCACAAGTCAACCGGCAAAGTAGTAAGCAAGCTTTATCAAATATTAAAGTGTGTCAGGTCTAATTTTGCAATGTCAGAAAAGGCAGAAATGCAGCCTTGACAATACACACAGAGGTGATAAAAAAGCAGCGGACAGATGAGTTATATGAGTTACAGGCACAGTTTGAAAAGTTTATACGGACAGAGAAGTGGGTGTTTGTCTGCATTCACACACACATGCTCCAATGCATCCAACGTGTGTGTATGTGTGTGTGTTTGTGTGTGTATCTATAAACTGTATATATTGTATGTGAGTGAGAATGAGAGATGTGCAGGGCCTGAGCACATGGTTGACAGATCTCATTAACCAGCAGTCCGTGTGAGATGAGATGTTATGGATTGATATGACAAATATCTCTCTGCTCCCACAGAGAGATGAGGTAGGTGGCAGGGAATGGCGAAGGTGCAATTCACATATATGTGACACAAATGACAGCCTTTTTGTCCAAGTGCTTGGTTGCAGCAACACCTCAGTTACATGTGTGTGGGGTGAAACCATACCAATATTCTCCACAAATATCTCTCTGCAGTATTAAATGGGTGGAGGACACAATAAAATGCATGCTTGGTAATAATATTTAATGCCTATCTATAGATGTTGTGTTCAAATGCACTCAACCTGAGCAACTGCAGCTGTAATAATTGCTCTTTTATTCTTTCTCACTCTGATTTAAAGCAATAACTGTTGAACAAAATCAGCATGGTGGAAAGATTTTTACTCTTTTATAGATTTCAGAGGCGATTTGTACCAAACTGTGCTTTTGTACTTGCTATGGTCCCTCACACATACACATATATATGATGACAGCTTGTACTTGTACCTCACTGATTCTACCGCTGAGTTGAGTGAGCACACTAATAGCTGAACTGAGCTCACAGCCATTATATCGCCAGACTTCACCTCCCATACGACCAAGAAGGAGCTGAAATAGTAATTGTATAGTAGTGGCCACCTCAAGAGAAGTAGAAATAAGTCCAGTGACGTGGAAAGGGAACCTGTTCTGAGCAGGTGCAGTATGTACAGCACACAGTCCATCAGCGCAGGTATTGGTCTCTACAGACTGAGATCATCTGCAGTACAAGAAAAGTCCAATTGTTCTTTGCTTTAGCTTGTACGATGTGATGTTTTACCATAAGTCTTAAGACTGGTGATTAAAACGTGGCTCAGAGGCACAGAAGCTCTATTTGTGCAGTTATTAGATCTGAGGTGACTCATGGTTGTATCACTTTATCCCTGTTGCAAACAATGGAACAGTACAGAACAAAGTTTTGGTTGGAGGTATATTGTGTTTACATGGAAGCTAAAGCTCGCCAAAAAGCAATTACAGCCCCAATTTGCTGCCACCTGGATTGATCATTATTCTAATACAGTTGTGACTGCTGCCATCGCTATCAGCACTCCTTCCTGATCATTATCCCAAATGAATTAGTTTTCCATTCCCCGCCGATGTCTCAACCTCTGCCTCTCCACTTATCTCTGAGAGCAGAGGAGTGAAAGTCCTGTATCCATCAGTACTGAGATCCAGCTCCTCAGTGGAGAAATAGCCTCTCTTCTGTTCTGGCATTTATCATTTATTGATGACGGTAATTGTTCCTGGCACCACTGAACAGAGCAGCCCAGACGCTGTGGATATTAAGTCGCTTTATCACCCTGAATGAAGGCTGCAGTTTCCCCAGACATCATGTGACTGTTTCTGATGCTTTCCATCGGCGTTTAGACAGCAAGTTTTAACAATGTCTTGTTTGTATTTGGTGTTGCTGTAATGAAACGTCTTTTCTAATTGGATCTGAGCCTCCTTCTCTGTGGCAGCTGGCACATGAGGTGGAGCTGTACATCTGCTATACTAGGATGAACAGGATATTAAATGTGTCAGTTCCTCTCCACGGGCAGATGGGAAGTGCTCATTGTAGCTGCCCTTTCTTTAATTATTTTTTATGACAGTAAGTGGGTTGAAAATAAACAGCCTCACCTGGACGATGGGTAGCTCAGCTGCAGCAATTCCTCATACAGTGAGAGGTATATTTGGGAATGTGAACATGTTGTTTCAGAGATGTACGCTGATTATCTGAGCAGATTGCATTTTTCTAAATTACCCTAGTGTTTTAAAAAATTAAGAGAATCTACTTTACAGCCCTTTACACACAACACAATTATTGTAAAGTGCCTTTTAGCACTTAAACAATTACACCTACAGATGCTTCAAAGGAAGCACAGATGCAGGTTTGGTAAAAGTGGATTTTAAAACTGAATTGAACATAATGACAAAGGCTTTTCATGTGATTTCAGAAAAGTGTTAAAGTGTCCAGGTGAGGATAAGGCAGGAATACTGTGATCCCAGTTTTATGACGTGAGGGAGTTAAAAAACAAACATAGACATCAATATCAGCATAACAGTGACAAAACAGTTTGTATTTATGGATAATGTGACTTCACAAGACCCTGATTCACTAAGTACAGATAAAAGGACATGACCAAGAATAAAAGCTTAGTGGACACTGCAGGAAATAGTCTGAGCTGCTAATTGATGCAATAAAGGAGTTGTTGGATTCACATGAAAAAAACCAGTCTAAGGCTAAATCAGACAACTAAAGAATCTTACTATGCATAGCTGCAGCCAACCCAACTCTCAGCTGGATGCCTGAGATATCATCATCACCTGCATAGCTAAAAACTTCAAGAGGCCGAGAAACTGGTTGTATGGGTCAAGATTTTGTGTTAAAAATTGTGTTATTTTTTGCTACAGTGAAATAACAATGAAGAATGAATAAGAATATTTAACTTTTTTTGGCCAATTTGGCCAATTTGGATTTCCATGTTTCCATCTTTATTGCTGCTTGACTTTTATCTCAGCTTTCCACTCTGCATCAGAGTGTTTCCCATATTTGCCTTAAGGGGACTATAAATAGGTAAATAATGACTGAGCCTCAGTTCAGAATCACTTCTCTGACAGCGCACTCAGCAATCTACAGTATTTCTCTCTCTTCTTTGTGGAATTCTCCACACGTAGCTCTACATTCGTAGATGCATTAAATTGGATGGGGCGGAACAAAACAGCTAAATATGATAATATTCCTCTTAATAATACTTCATTTTCTTTTCTATTATAGTAATATTTGGGTAAACATAACCACATCTGAGAATAGTCAGGACGGTAAAAAGGGTATGAGAAAGCAGATATGGCAGTTATCACTCACATCATTCTGCGTTTTCTATTCAGCAACTTAGCTCTGAAATCACTTTCTCCCATTAATATTCTCTCATGATTTTCCAAGGGTTTTTTTATCTGTTGGAAAAGCTTAACGGGCGAGTGGGAGGTCCTTTGAGGCTTAAAAACGTGCATGAAAATGAAGTGATTTGAATATTAACTATGATGCCCGGAAAAGTGGATCCTGGGCCAGTAGCGCATAAGCAATAGAGCCAAGAGATGGGAAGAGATGAAAAGGAAGTTCAAATGCCAGAGCAATCTGATAAGAACCTGATAAGGAATCAATTAGCTACACCAAATATCAGCCTTGTTTATCTCAACCATCTGAAGATCTATATTAAGTTTTACAGCCTCTGAATGTATCTGTATTCCAGAGGAGTGCCGGACTGCTGCCAATCAGCTTCGTGTGGACTTGCTGTTAATCCTATCAGTTCACAGAGAATTTTTCAAACTCTCCATCCAGAAAAAAAAGATCAGAAATGATAAATGTTGGCCATAGCGTAAGATTAAATAAATAAAATGGGAAAACAATCTTGTCATGGTATAGAACTAGGGCCAGTTTAATCCCATCAAGAGTGAGTTTTACATGAATTATGAGCTTTGAAACATTTATGTGGTGATTATCTCAAATACTTGTCATCAGAGCTGAAGCTTTAGATAAACAACAGGTTTCCCTTGATCAAGTGATTTAAACGTTCTGACGAGCCCATGCCTGTCACTACCGCTCCCAGACGGTAGTGCTTTTATTTTGTCTTGTCATTTCCTGGTTTATTTTGAAACCCTTCCTCCCGTTTCATGTCATGTGTTTTTACTTCCTGTGTTCCCCTCCTTTCCCGCCTGTGTGATTACCTCTCCCCGCCCTAATGTGTTTCACCTGCGTCTCGTTAATTTCCCCTCCCAGTGTGTATATAAACCGTGTGTCTCCTTTGTCTCGTTGCCAGTTCGTTTTGGCCATTTGTGAGTTAACCTACCAGCATTCTTTTCCTGCCTGTTTGTCTGACTGAAAAGCTATTTAGATCACTAATGGGACTGGAGGAGGATACCTAGAACATACCTAGAACTTTTAACCTCATAACCAGTGTTTGTGTCTCATTGGTGGAAATTATGTCCAGTTTTTTTTCTTTGTTTTCGAACTCGAGCAGTTCTGGTGCCTAAACTGAACCATTTTACAACATCAACAACGTGTTTGAAAACAGCTGTTGTGATGTATAAAGCAACAACAGTGACATGCAATTGTGGTTGTCATGTGTCAACAATGTGCAAGGTGTTGGAAGCAGCGCTTGTGATATGACATATTTAGTAGGATAAAATATAAATTGTCTTGCAAAAGCTTTCATGAGTGTTCATTTGAGGAATCCCTGCCTAAGAATACACTGCCCCACTCCTGGGGGATAGTCCAGCGTTTGACCCATTCACCCACCATAACCACAACATACTGTGTAGCTCTTTATACGAAAGCTTTCTGATAGATGGCTTTTTGTCAGAAAGCCATATCTAGAGGGAGTATATTCTAATGAGCCTGCATGTGGCACAGAAAGGGGAGCCAAATCTGAATGGTTTTTGAATCCCATTATGTTTTTTTCACATAAGCAGCCCACAAAAACTGACTGGGTTGTGTTATTTCACACTTTATGAGTTGGTAAGCACTTCAGATACCCAGATGTATGTACAATGAAGAAAGGAGTTGTTGATGAAATGCCCTCTTTAATGCGGCTCACTTGGAGAAGGAGCAGGAAATGCCTCTTCAAATAAGTCGCTTTTGAAAAAGGCGACAAGTCCTCGTCTCCTTGACTGTCAGGGACACAACATGACGTTGCAATCCTATCTCTGCTGTTACAGATAATAGCTGGCCTGATTCCTGATCAAGGGCCATGCTGCCAACAGCAACTGAAAAGGATTGTCTGATTCCCAAATGCAGCCCTCTGGCATGAGGCTTTTGACAGATCAATTACACTATCTTGCCCATGCCACCCATGGTAGGTGGGTGGGTTGAAAAAAAGAAGTCTTCAATAAGCCTGGGGATGAATAGCAATTCTGTCCTCTAGGTTGTCGGAAACAGCAGTGAATGAGTCCAGGCTTGTGGTGTTGTGCCTGGGCATTGGGTTACACATAATCGAGTCTTTGAGAGGAGGACAGAGGCTGAATAGCAGAGCCAGGATATCATGGTTCTATCTCCTAGGCTATTGTATCTGCGTCAGTGTGGTGAATGCGTGCGGACAGGGAAAGGTATGGAAACATCTGAGACATTATCTCTGAATGACAGCTGATACCGCCCTGCGAGAGAACGGGACATTAAATACTGACTGAAGGTTTGTGCGTATTGAAGTGGTGATGGAAGAATGAGTATGTATGCTTACATTTTATTTTTGTCTTTTAGTCAGTTCTGACTGTGCATGTGATGTCTCTGCTTTTTTCACTTGCCTGCGTGCGAATGCAAGGCGATGTGATGACACCAAACCTGCGGCTATCTGTCTTTTCCATTCCTTACCAGGGCTTGGTGAGCTGTTGAATATTTTATCAGTGCTGGTGGTGCTGGGTTCTCCCGGGCAGGTGTGGTTTGGTTCTTACCTCAGGTAGCCTCACAGTTGTCTGATAAAATGAAAATATATATGCAAGAAAGTTTTTCCCAATCAATATTTCAAACAAGAATGAATCAACCCCTGCGTAATGCGGGCGTCTAAAGAATGTCAGGGGTGGGAGAGTGAAAGCTGCAGACGGATCGAGGACATCCACTCAACAACAGGCTCGCTAATAGAGTTTACCTAGAAGTCAGTTGCCTGAAATGAACTCCACACACCAATGGTGTGCATAAATCTGCTCTAATATGTCCTTGGGACATACATTGGGCAATGCACATACACACACAGCTATACAAACACACACAAACAAGAAAAGCGAGGGGTGTGCACAAATGCTGCCCTCACAAATGACCACTTTTCTATTCTAAGGTTTCAGTTCACGTGGGGATAAGTAAAGCCTGGAGCACCACACACACACACATAGGCAGATGCATGCACATAGATACACACAACAGCACACAGATTCACAAAAGATAAAGAGAGAGAGACTCATTTTGTTTTGACAGGGTAGTCTACCACTAAATAAGCAAAATGAAAGTCTATGAAAAGAATACATTGACTTCGGAGAGGCAATTTCAGACAGAAAAAAGGGGTGGTTACAGGGAAAACAATGCTTAGTGGAGGTACGAGCACTAAGCACTGATTCAGAGGTTTAGACGGACGGACAGACGGACAGACAGATCGAATTAACATTGTGGAGAATGAAGGTCTGCATACAATTATTTGGATGGCATTCCAAGATACAAAAGTTGTATAAACATGGGTGGCAGAGGAGTCGAGACAGACGTTGAGACTCCAGTTGGAGACTTCACTCACCAATCGCAGCTACCTCTGGGTCCGTGCATGAAGTATAATTTATCCTCAGTTGATCGTGTTGCATAATGAAAAGTTTTTCTCTTTATTAAACCAGTAAACAGAAAAGAGGCCCTCGGGACCACCTTTTATTTTGACCAGCAGAGGGAAATAGTTGTTACTGGATGAAACTCTGGTTCTTTTAATATGTGCAGTCCTCTAACTCCTGTGCTGTTAATTGATTTCCAAAATACATTTACATGCATTTGCATAAACCAAGCACATTTCTCCACTAACATGTTGACAAGAGTATTCAATACTTGAAAAATCTCCCTTTAAAGTGCATTTTCAACAGATTAAAAATGCGGTCAACTATGGACAGTCATGCAATTAATCATGATTAAATATCTAAATCAATTGACAACCCTAATAGATAGATAAACAGATAAATTGATAGACAGATAGATAAATACACAAATAGACAGATGGATGTCCCACGTGACCTATGCTGTGTGCAATATGTGTCTGCAGCTCTGCCCTGGAGCCTCCGCCTGTGATAATTACACTGTATCCCGCCCTGGGTTAGTGTTATTAAAGAAGCACCAGAGACAGATAGATCTAGCTGTATTTTTAGAATTCAGGTTGCCCTTTTGTGTCTAATGCCCACCACTCTGGGGATGATGGTCAGGATCTGCAGCTGGCAGGGGAAACTGTCTGAGAAGATGTTGTTTGAGGTGCTAGAGAAACAGAGAAATAGAGCACAAAGGAGGAAGATGTCACCTGTGCCGCGAACAATATTTACAAGTTTCGTGAGCAGAAATTCCCCCAAGGTTTGTGCTATTTTAGTGGGTTTGAACAGCAAACAGAGAGGTGTATTACATTAGCCCTACAGTGTGTTGTGTGGAGAGCATGGAGGCTATGACAGCCACAGGAATATTTCCTATGAAACATTGCTTTTGTAGGAGGGCTTCTGCCACAGAGAAATTATCTATCTACAAAATGAAATAACCCAGAATTTCTTGTAACATCTTAATATATCATCTTGTATCATCTAAATCTAAGATGCTGCAAGCTACAAGTTGTCAGAAGAATATTCATGATATTTGTGGACATGCGGCGATTCTCCCGCTGACAGACTCGACATATTGGTCCATCAATGCTCCCTTCTGGAGGCAGTAATGACAGACCAGGAAAGGATTCATAAATCAGACGCCGGTGGGGAAGGTGGCTGACATTGATGCATGCAGGGACACTGGAAACACAGCAGAGGGAGAGCAAAAAGACAAAGGACATGTTGAATGACTTCATATGCACAGGACAGTGATGAGTAGTACAGGACGTGTAATAACTCGTAACATTGGTGTGGGGTTTATAATCAGAGATTCGTGAATGCCAAAGGCTACAATAAATCAGCATAATGCCTCACATGAGCTGCATAACTTCACAATGACACATACATTATGCACATAGTTTCACATGCTGGTAAATACAAACAAACACATGTTCCCATGCACACACAACCATGTGTTGTGCCTCCAAGGTCATGGCCATAATGAGTCACATTTCCATAAAGCTGAGGTTGAGTGGTGTTTCTCAACACGCGCCGCCCCCCCCGAAGGATCAAAGAGAAGGTGGACTGCATTATCTTAAAGGCCAGCTCTATCCTCCCACACTTTATTAAGACACCCGCTGTAAAATAAACCCACATTCATCACTGTGGTTTTATGAGGTAATAAAATCCAATGGTAATTTATTTTTTTTACTATAGGAGGACATAGATTGACATTTCTATATTGGACCAGTGAGTAAATCTTTATGGATAGAGGTGTCCTCACTGTCCACACACTGTAAAATGGATACACTGTATTTACCGATGTGCTGCTTGGTGGAAACAGGAGAGCTCCAGTGTTACACGCCTGTGACTCTGCAGGGGACGCAGGTCGATCATAGTGTTCGGTGGTCCACTTCTGTTCACTTCAAAATCTACTTGAACAATACTGAACCCCAAATTTGAGGCCAGCACCACACTTTTATCTGTGTGTGTGTATATGAATGAAAGGGAAATGTAACTTTTTTTTATTTTTTATTCCTCAACTACAAATTTGCTAGTACAAAGTGGACCATGATATATTAATAAGTACCATTAAACTACAGTACATTGCACTCTGCTGCTCATGTATAAAATGCTATATACATGGTCGCCCATAAAGTTGGAATCATTTTATTTTCAGATACAATCCTCTGTTAATTGTGTTTTCATTTCCATTGTGATATGTTTGGAAGAGATTTATTAATAACATTTTGTGAAGGTATACACTTTATGGGCAACCGTGTATATACAGTACTAGTCAAAAGTTTGGACACACCTTCTCATTCAATGCTTCTTCTTTATTTCTAGTATATTTTCTATATTGTAGGTTAATATTAAGGACATCAAAGCAGTGATGGAACACATATGGAACTGAATAATAAACAAAAAAGGGTTTATCACTTAACACTTTTGCTACATAAATCCATATGTGTTCTTTCATAGTGTTGATGTCTTCAGTATTAATCTACAAAGTTGAAAAGAAAAGCCACTGAAGGAGAAGGTGTGTCCTGGTTCTGTATATTTGTATGGAATGCAGATCTACATTATACGCTTCACTGTGATTTATCAGATAAGAGGGCTCCGAAAAGTGTAAAGACGGTTCATGACCAGATCAGTTCAGATTTAATGTTTTACTTTGTAATCTCTTACATAAAATTTCTGTTACATTGTTGCTGGCCCGTAACAACAGATAATGGATTTTCTAAATATGCTTGGAAAAGAAATATAGAACACAAAATGTCCTGTTGGGGAGATTAGATTTATATCTGTTTCAAAAAACAATACGCTGTAACTAATGGCCTCGTTCCTCACGCTATTACATAATGTAGTTTATTCTGACGACACAAGATTTTTAACATTGAACTGATCTTTCTCTATAATGCATATTCACAAATAAGTTCATCTTATTTTGCATGTTTGTCCCAAATCTCCCCTTTCAATCCTATGACTGCTGAGGTTACATCCACTGCTCTCTGACAAAAGCAATTTAATGCCTTGTGTGTGTGTGGAAAAGTTTTTAACACACAGGATGGTGAAAGTATCCCATGTGTGCCCAGTCGGAGGAAATGTAATCTTCTATTGAAGCCCGAATCACACTGTTCATCCCCAGCAGTGAATGATGTCGGTGGTCTCTGGGGGTAGCAGAAAGATCAACCCCAACAGATTGCCCTTGGTTGCACTCACAAATGATTGATTGCCAGGTAAACAACATTACCATTTTAAATCTGCCCTCAGGGTTGTTAGCAACTGATTCCTGACTGGATGACTAATTGATTGAAGCTGCAGTACCAATTCAAATCTCTTCTTTTCCATTAAGATCATGAATTACTTTTTAACAAGGATGTATTTAGAGTAACTGACTCTGATGGACACCTGTTGTAATGTCCCCTAGGCACACACATGTGTGTTTGTGTTGCGAACACGATTGTTCAAATGAGCAGAATATAATATCTCAGCCTCTGAAAATGTAGCCAAAGCGGGAAATCAGGTTATTCTATGCAGAGGCGTGTAACATCTCTCGCCCAGCTTCAAATCACTGTGTCACCCTCCTACATAATAAGAGCTGCATCAAGATATTCATGCGTGCCAGTAACCTAGATTCCTAAATGTTTTATTTGGCCGCTTGTCTCCTGTTGGTTAACAGGGTCTATGGAGGCTCAGCAAGGCCTCCTCTCATTGCTTTGATGTCTGGACTAAGGCTGTGTATGTGTGCTTGCATATGTGTGTGTTAATGGGAATGAGTGTGCATGTCTTTATTTCGGAGTGCCCTGTAATGATGCCAGCCATAAAAAAAAAGGATTTCTGGAGCAATAAATGCATCAAAGTAGGGCACTGCCAGAGACCTAGCTGCCTGGTGTAACAAACTCTTGTACAAATGTGTAGGTGTGTGTGTTGGTGCTCAGGCTGGCACTGGATCGGTAACCAAAACAGAGCCAATCTACACCACAGTTCCACGACAGATTGCGTTACGAGGAATCGACACTTGTAAGGATTCACATCTACGCAACTAACGGAATAACTCATTGGAACCAGAGTCTCAGTTACTGGCAGGATGACCAACCAGACTCTTACCACACACTCCCCTGACGCCGATGTCATCTGAAGCCTTGTCTGTTAGGAAAGGACTGAGGAGAAAGGTGATCAGGTGTGCAATCGACTGTCATTCAAGTAAGCTAGCGTGTAAACACTGGCTGTTAACATGCCCGTACACATGGAAAACATGAACAAAGTACAGATATGATGTCTGGACACATAAAACCAACTTGATCACTTGCAAAAGCACTGTGTAAAGAGTGGGTCTCAGGGATCTGATTTAAAAAAGATTCTCCTGCAGTCTTAGTTTCTCCCTCTCTCAGATCTTTTCTCAGGCCTGTCTGTGTGACGTCTCATTCAATGGCTGCTTCATTCAAAGTCAAATCTAACACAGGGGCATCAGCAGCATCCCAGCTTTATGCATGGCTTGTTTACTCCTGAATCAGAACAGGAACAGAGGAATCTACAATAATACCAGTTTGCTGATTGTTTAACGCTTTGGCCTGCTGTCCACAATCAGAGGCATGTCGCCTGTCTGTCACAGTTTGTGTTTGCAGTGCTTCAGGGATAAGACGCAGTGTACATATTCAAACTTTGGTTCTGTTGCAAATTTGACTGCATAAAGACTGGAAAATAGAGCTAATTAGACAATTCTCAAAGTCAACTTCCAGTGTTCGTTGCTACACGAGGATGAAGTGGGGGAAGTTCACTCCAGTACATCATTCATTTGAAGGGAAAACTGTACAGTCTGACTCTGGGCTACAAAGAGCACTTATTAGAACTTGTCGCTCTAGCGTCACATCGATTTCAGAAGGAATCAGATTTATACAAGAAATACACAAGAAAACAGAAAACATGAAAGTTGTAATCTGTTTTTTTTAACACGTCATGTTGTTTGGTGGACTGCCAAAACCGTAGGTACTAATGAAAGTCTTTATTTTTATACATATACATTTCATTCTTATTTTACATATACATTTTAATACTTGCATATCCCAGAGTGACAAGTTGTTATAATATCAAGACAGCATTTCAATAGTAAAATAAAGAAAAGTTGTTAAAGAGAAGTCTTTTTTGCCAGCTAGTGTTTTTTGCGATCACAGTTCTTTATAGTGTTCGCAACCGGCCTGAGTGTGCATTGTCAATGTTTGTATACAAATGATTGGTCTATAAATAAAACCTCATCGAATTGAAAACTGTCTGTAGCTTACCAGGACATCGCTCAATATTCTATTGACTTTCAGCCATTTAAAGGGCCTTCATATGACCAAAAGGGCCTTCAAAACAGCCAAACAACATAAAGGGCCCTAAAGCTCCTATTTTACAAAGGTGTGCTGCAGATAAAAGCCACTGAGAACATCTCAGAGATTGAGAGAGAAGGGTTTCGATAAAGAGGGTGGGTTCATGGAGAACAAATGCCAGTCACTGGCCTGGATCAACTCATGAAAACGGTGTAAGTGGAGGGATTGTTTAAGGATCTGAAGGTCCCTGTGTCGTCTCCAGATTACCCAGTAACACTGCCAGCATATTAATGGGTTTCAAGTACAAGTAAAATACAGAGATAAGCAGGGCACCTTATGGCAATTGTATTTCATGTGTTAATACATTTAAAGCATCCTATTTCAGGATGTTTTGCACAGTGCAGTAGCAACCCTTTGTGGAGAGGAGAGTACAGCTCTGTGAAAATCGATAGAAATGGTTTTGGTGTGTGTGAATGGAGAAACTGGAGAACCAGTGAGAGTGTATGAGAGTACAAGAGGAAGTAATAGAAGATGTAGAATGTGAAAATCAAGTCTGGCAAGCCAGTCTGCCCTGCAAACCAACACCTACTGATGGGGCAGCTGTCTGTCTGTCTGTTTGCCAGCAGGATTATGAAACAGTTAGTGGCCAGGTTTTCATGATCCTTGGTGGAAGGGTGTAGCATGGGCAAAGAAGGAACCCGTACACATTTGGAGTAGATCTGAATAACAAGGTGGACACACATTACTTTTCAATGTCATTATCATTGTAAAATAGGGCATTTGTGCTGCTCCTCTCTCCTTTCTTCCTCTCATCTACCTTTACCTCAATCTTCTCCTTCCGTCCTTTAGTTTTTCCTCTCTATCCTTGAAGCTTTCCAAGGGTGTGTATCTCTCTTTTTTCCCTCTCATTTGCTCACCTCCTTGACTGAATCTCCCTAAATGCCACATTACTCTGAGATGCTCATTGAGGTCAAGGAAAGAGGCAACTCATCAGTAACAAAGAACCAAGCATAAACCATCCCTCTGGAGACCCTATGCTCAGAAAAGAAAAAGCAGCTAAAGTAATCTTTTGGATGACGGATACAAAATGATAAAGTGACCTCTAATCTGGCCTTAAATGGAGAAAAGGGTGCCCTTAGAGAGAAGAAAACATCATGGAGTGCCTTCTTGAGTGTCCTCTAGGGTGCCCTTAAAATTGATTAAAACATGACGTAGATTAAAATACGCTGTCCTACATGCTACAAAACTTTCTGCACATTGGTACCCCACCACATGCTGATTCCTAAATGCACATTTTTTATTTTCATTTGAGTCATGTTACCAGATAAAAAACATAATTCATAAATAAATAAATAAATCTCTGCACCCTATTTCAAGTTCTTACATCATAACCCTGAATAGGCATTTTTAGAGAGATATCCTGGAGAGTTTATCAAGTTGTTTGGAAACAGTATAAGACAGCACAGCTGGAGTCCTAACAAGTGTAAGCCTACAAAATGCTATGACGAGTAGTCCTAGAGGGTGTGAACATTGAAAAAACGGAAAACTGTTTAATTTGGAAGACTTGGTATATATACTTCCATTTCCCACAATGCTCTGTGATTAACATCATATTTACACTGCTTTCTATACAAACCAGCAGTTTATATCTGATTTTTTATTTCCTCTACCTTGTTAAATTATATATATATTATATATAATTATATATGTTAAGTAAAGTGTGGTATTAATATGACCTTGTCATATAGTTATTCCACAACTTTGAGAGCCTAAAAGTATTGTCTAAATCCTCCATACACAGCTCACCAGCACCAAAGGGATTATGGGACACTGAGGGTTCCAAGTTTGGGGAAATGAGCATCAAAAGGACTCTGTACTTGTTTGTTTGTTTTGCCTGGCCTGGCTCTCTGCCCCTGCCTCCAGCCCATGCTCTCTTCCCCCAGGCTACATCCTCTCCCCTCACTCCCCAAACCACCAACTGTCCAAAAGATGTCTTCAGACTTTCCTGCCAGTCCTGGTCACCAGACATCCTGTCCCACCTACACATCTGTTCCCACTTTCCTCATCAGATATATACCAGCACATTTTCCACTTGTTTCCTGTCAGATTGTCTTATGTACTTTTCACAAAGCAGTGCGGACACTTTGGCTGCATGCCTGCCCATCTGTTACCTGCCGGTATGAGTGTCTTAAAGGGAAACTTCAGTATTAGTCAACCTGGACCCTATTTTCAGCCACAAAGCGGGCTGCAGTGTAATCCTTCAATGCAATTGTCTAATCAAGTCCCACTTTAGTTTTAGTGACATCCCAAATCTCCCTGGAATCTGCACTCCATGGTTATGTGTTAGCAGTGTAGTTTAGTATTCTGTGTACATATGTTTGAATATAAGGGAATCTGTGTTTAAATTTTGAAAATAGTTATTGTCTGTCTCTTAAGAATTAAAAATCCTCGGTGTGCACTAGGAATTTGTCCAACTCCCTCCCAAACCACCCATTAGTTTTGAGTTGCCATAGTATATCTTCTATGTATTTGTGGATCACACACACCGCTAATGTTTAAAGGTCGCATTTTGTCTCTTGGGTGTAATTAAGCTTCTTTTTCTTTGATTAAACTTTTCCATGATGTGTTCTCTTTCTTTTTTGTTTTTCTTGGAGCGAAATTGTGGCACAAACTATAAAGTCATACTTTGAATGGAAATATTCTAATATATATAATTCCTTTATTTTTTTCTGCAGTTTCAATAAGAGTGCCAAATAACATTTTTTCAAGCATCCCAACAAAGGAGAGAAAAGGTTTATTAAGGTGAGCTTTGAGACTTATGACCTTGAGTATTTTGTAAAAAACTCCTGACAGTGATTAATTTCAGGTAGAAATACCAGGTCGTGGAAGCAATAAAGATGTGTGATCACTGCACAAAACATGAATAGACAGGTACAACCCATTCAGGCTACATGCCACAGCTTCAGATAATGACTAAACAAAACCATCAGGGGAGAAAAGATGTGAACATTATCACTGTATCATCAACACAATACAGTACATTACAAATAAGAGGCATTAATCACTGTCAAGCACGATAAAGATGCTTTGAAGGACATAATTATCCAATAGACCATGTTTGTGATGGAGCCCTTTGATTTAATTTTGAGAAAAGAATGAAGGTTAATGACACACTGCTTTGTATTCTCACTTGCATGTTAAAGAAAAAAGTTAATTCTGTTGTATTCTTACACATTGAGCCTTTGAGAGATGTTCCACAATGACAGGAGCTCACATTATACAATATATGGGCATTTAGCTTGTGTCTCTATGCATACATGCATCTAGCCTTTGTCAGTGCATGCGTGTGTTGCTAGACTAAGAGGAGAAAGATAATTAAACATGATTTAAAGGGCACAAGAAGAGCTCCATTCCAAAATGAGAAAGCCACCATTTAGAAAATGTGACACCCTCCCTGACACAATGATTACTGGCTTGAAAGTAAAACTCATTACAGAATATTAATGAAGATATTAGCCTTCAAAATAGAATCATTTCTGGTGAGCCTATCAATCATCTGCATTCTTTAAATATTGAGTGATACATTTCAGGTAGCAATGGACTCAAAAAGGATGTAACGTTGTGGAATGCATTTATAATCCAGGTTGTTCCACGTCAACACGTTTTCTCGTTGTAGGGCTGTGATTGATAATCTGGTCAATGCATTTTTAAAAAGTCAAATCAAATACAAAGCTATATGCTATGTAAAGGTTTGCCTTTGGTGGAAGACGGCCACCTGCGCAAGAACATCTCCAAGGTCACCACAGGGGCAAAACACAAATTTGCTTTTATACTTAGATTAGGAAGATATGTGTTTACGTTAGCATGCATTCACTTTAAATCAGTTTATCTGCGGCCAAGTGACATTGCAAATGTGTGTGCATGTGCAAGTGCATGGGGACGAATATGATACACCACTGTAATCCAACAATCCTACCTCATCTGTCTCTGTCTGACGCAGGATATCAAGGCCAATTGGCATTCACTACATAGCAGGCTAAAGCCACGGTGATCTCCCTCCACACATACATCACCCAAACTCATTTGTCCGTGGATTGATGGATAATAGAAGATAGCGTGTGTATGTAGGCTATTTGTTTTATTTTATGTGCTTGACAGTGAGTTCTACGGATGTAACCAGGTGTTTATATAAAAGTGTTTTAAGCTTTGCTACATTCAAATATCAAGTTCCTTGGATCTATTCAAGCCATAAATTCTACTCCAAGGGTAAACACAACATAAACAAGGATTATCTTATCTTTGCTGCCTGTATATTGAAATAAAATTAGTTTGATTTAAAAGCAGCTATTTGTATTGGGTTAGTGTGATGGAACAGGTGCTTGTTGATTACAGTACTTCGGTGCATTGTGTTGAGTGCTTTGCAGTGAGAGACCGCTTTAACAGGCAGAATGCAACAACAGCGTGCTGCAGATTTCTCAGGCAGGAAAATGAGTGATCTTCCCATCACTCTAATGAGGATGGATAGCATTCTGTTAAGCTTCACAATGCTTTTTTTTCCAAACACAAACAGTGGCTTTATGAATCACAATTGCACGGCTCTGAATGGAAAACAGCAGAAATAAACCACATGCATCACTGAGGGATGGTAAGCAGATGTATTGTCATCATTTGAATGCAATGAGAAAGAATGGCTTTGATGTTGAGGAATCTGTGTGGTTCAAAGTTAGTTTTATTCACGTTAATTCCGCATGGATAAAGGTTTACCTTTTCCTCCTGGGTGAATAGGATGCGTAATGTTCATGAAAATAGCTTTCATTTGTGTGAAATTCAGCCACTTTAATCTTTTCTAACACTTGAATAAACAGCAGTTCTTACAGAGAGGATATAAGACTCTTCGTACACAAACCTTCAGGCAAAAAATTCTATATATTAATTTGCTCCTTTTTCACATTTTCATTTCTTCTTAATGGTTGTTTTTGTGTTATATATGTAGCATACACACATTGGATAATAGAGAAGCAGGAGTCAGGAAAGTATGTGAGATCTTATTGATGGCAATGGCTTGGTGGAGTGTCAGTTCTCCCTGCGGAGGCTGACAAAAACAGGGGAAAATGTTTTAATAACTGTCCAAGAACATTAAATGAGGAGAATATCACAGCATGGGATGATGTGCTCATTGGAAATACACTTGATAGGGCCCAGGTCTGCCATTGTTATCCTTATTTTTTATTTAGTGATGCCACTCTGCCCAACTATCACAAAGCATTCATGAAATGTTCATTGTAAAGCAAGTCACTGGCAAAAACTTTGCCAAGAAACTTTGTTGCTATCATATATACACATGTGTAGGCCAGCCAGGACAGAGCCAGCAATGTAACACATTTTAGCCTGTCTTAGTCAGCTATACTCACAAAGCCTTACAAAGCTTGAAGAAACTATTTTATGTATTGAGAAGATCAGACCTCAGGGATCAGGGATGTAGATAAAAAAGATTTTGTTGAGGCTTTTTTACAATGCCGAGCTTATTGAATGCAGTTTTAAAAGGTGAGTGCTCATTCAAGGGCATTTGTGTGTGCTAACCTATTAGAGCTTACTTTAAAAGGATTGTTACTGGCTGTGTGTTTATGATGTGGGCAAATTCTACAATGCAACACAGCTGCATTATATTACAATATGTGTGCGTGCTACTTTGAGTCCTATGGGGTTTGCTGTTAACATGTTTGCATATGTTTGCATTATTAGCTTTAACAAGACATACAGTTGTATTCACAAAAGGATTATATAAGAAAAACATAAACTGAGTAACTCAATGCACCTGGAAATGGTATATGCACTGCCAAGCAAATTGGATGTTGTTGCTCTTGTGCTATTTGCACGCATTTATATGAGGCAATATGCATATATTTGGTGCAAAATGAACCCCTTTCTATGCAAATTAGCCTATTTGCAAAAACAGTCCAATTCACAAAGATCAACGCTATCCAGCACGATAAGATCCATGCAGTTACGGTGAATTCATTCACGTTTTCACAGAGTTGGTAAAGTGCACCAACAGCACTGACAGGCTGGGATATTAAATCACAAATTAATTTCTCTTTGTCATGTTTAAATTCCTCACATGTACTTTTGAGGAAAGCCTCTGCATGCCAGGACATGTAGCTCACAGTCTGAAAATGTTTACTGTGTTCTTGGCACAAGGACAACAGTTGTCACAAATAATAATAATAATATTTGTAAACAGACACAAAAAAAGCACACATTGCACTTAACTGCAAAATGTTATGGGCTTGTTTGTGTTGCAATATCATTAATGCAATACTATATCTTTTTGTGAATCAGACCTTGAACCTTCATGTTATATTCATTGCTATCCATCCAATACTTCAGTTTAGGACAAAGCAGTGGACCAAGTGACCCGCCAACACCCCGACGCTGCCATCTGCATAGCCACATCACGCTACTGTAGCTAAACAATTTCCACGGCCTATTAAATCCAATACCTTGTCTATAAAAAGTGAAGTGTCAGGGTGAAGAGAGGGGGTCCCATCACAGGGCACGAAACAGCCACGGCCCTCCCATCCGACACATACATCAAACAAAAAGGACAGATGTGTGACCTCTGTGTTGCGGTGCAGCCAGGACCTTAACCTTCTAAATCAAATATGTGTGTGTCAGCCACCATGCTGGAAATAGCCTATTTCACAGGGGATGAGAGGCTAATCTCGCTGTAATAACTATTCTTGGGCATGGCATCACACATACACCGTATACACGCATGCTGCACTCATGTATTGTGAGTATATGTGTGTGTGTATGCAGAAAGTTAAAGGCTTCAGATAAATCAAACGCCATTCGCTCTTTTTTTTTTTACCTTCTGACCATTTCCTTTTTATTTCTCCCTTTATCTTCTAAAATAGACCATTAGAAACCTTGTCAGACCTGCAGCTACCATACATCATCTGTCTCTCTCTTATCTTTCCTCCAACTGATGAATGAAGAACAATATTGATCAAAGCTGACATCCAAAACTCAACAAACAGCAGGACTGGAGCATCCATTCACATTTAACCACTTACAGAAAAACAGGTGGCATCCAGGTGGCGTGCTGCTGGCCTCTTGTGTTGGCAGCAGTCATCCATTTGGAGGTCACACAAAGGCACGTGTTCTAAACGGGCAGCAACCTCCCGGTCTGAGCACTGAAGCAGATGCGGAAGTGACTTAAGCCTGCAATCTTTCCAAAGTCCAGCAGGGGTCGCTAATATCGGTTGCAAAAGAATTCCGGTCTAGTGTATCTCAATAATAAATTAGATTCCTCCAAAAAGATTCTTGTGGTAACATTATGTTCTCAATCTGTAGTTTCAAGATTCATCAATACAATATGATGTTAATTGTGTAAATAATTGTCCCATAAGAAAAAGAAAATGAAGATTAAGGTTACAGTTTGGGGCATGACTACCTTTTGATGAACAGGGCACTAACATGGGGCGAGCCGTCATAAGGAGAGAAGTGAAGCAAAACAATGCGTATCCCCGGCACTCTGTACATCTAAACAGCCGTGAACTTGTTGCCTTGTTGAACTTGTTTGCTGTTTGTCATCTTAGAATTTTGAGGCTTTCACTGTGTGTTTTTATTTCATGAAGGTTTATTGGAACATTTTGGTCATTCAAAAATGTCTTGTTCAGTGTTCGGTTGTACTAAAAGTACATTTTGTTTTTTTGAAAGATGGCGATGGATGTAAAGCAAGATGGTGACAACTGTAACGCCGAACTCGATGCTTCAAATGTGCAGTCCACAATCCAAAGAGTGACGTCACGGTGACTACGTCCATTAGTTATATACAGACTATCTAAACAGCAATGGTAAAGCTAAGAGATGCACCCAGATGCATTTAGTGAATGGCTTGACCAAGCCATTGGTTAGAAATGTATCTCCTAGAAGCCCAAGTGCATGTTTGCTCTCACGGCATATGCTGGAAGTGTTTTTCCCTGTGCACGATATAGTGCAGTGTGCAGAGTTTGTCCATGTGCTCACGTGTAACTCTGATACAATTTCATCTTTCTTAAATGAATTCCAATGACACTCCCGGTCCCCGTTGTACAGCTCTGCCCGGCCACGGTGTCAGTCTCAAATAGCATTACGTCCCAACATACATATGACCTTCTCACAGAAATGTGAATTTTTAATAGGAATAAAAATTGGCCTGTCGTGTCTGCTTGCTAATGCTCTGTATTATTCATGAATATAGCAATAATGTTCTTGAACCATTTCTGACTTTCTGTGGCAACATTTCATACTGCACAGCTCTAGGACATGTTCCTGTTGCTCGAGTGGTAGATTTTCACATCTATAAAAAACGGCCCTGATTGTTTTTTCTAGTTTCCCTGCTAACAGAAAAAAAACACTCCATTTAAGATTTCACATTTGTTATTCTTAGAGTCTCTGACAGCCTGATCAATATTTTTGAGCAACAAGCCTTTTCTATAACAAGAAAGATCCAAGCCCTAATCTTAGCGAGAGATGGGCCCACTCACTGTCTTTCTCATCAGTCATTGTCACAACTCACCCAAATCAATGGTTTGATTGGCTTCTCCAGGGACACACACATCTTATTCCAACACGTTTACATGCACTGCAGACTCTCAGTTCCACATCTTGGGTTTACACTCTCATTAGTATGCAATGTAGGCAATCTACACTTAAGAAATGAGTTGGTAACTGATGATGTTATCATTTCTGCAGCAAATGATGACGAATGCAATTACTTAAAGCAATCATTTGGTTGGAACATGGCAAGTCAGTTATTATTCTCCTGTCTGTGTGGAAATGCAAGTTCCTTTCTGTCAGTGACACCATGTCCTAACAGATCTTCAAGGAAAACAGCTATTAGGATCTCACCATGCAATCCAAGGCTTTCACATCCACACCATTTTTCCTGAAAAGCAACTGCAACACCCAGATTATTCAAAGCAGTGAGGGATTTTTTTAGCTTTTGAAGAC
The DNA here is from genome assembly GCA_903364295.1 of Serranus cabrilla. Taxonomy (NCBI): domain Eukaryota; kingdom Metazoa; phylum Chordata; class Actinopteri; order Perciformes; family Serranidae; genus Serranus; species Serranus cabrilla. The sequence goes on from CAFUXE010000199.1 coordinate 771,460, forward strand.
ACCCCACCCTCAATCAGCCCCCAACTTCTTCTAAAGCACAATTGATGCTTACCAACAAGGTTGCCTAGCACCAGTTGCTTAGTAACCACCAGTCCATTGCTTTCTACTACAGAATGTCTCACTAATTCTATGTCAGAGCTAAATTTAGAAACGCCTTTGATTTATCCCCCTCACTGGATTGACAGAAGTTGGCTGCACAGGAGGAGTCTTTCCAACGGTAGCATGCTTGATTTTCACCCTCAGCGCTGTCTTCCTCGCACTGAAAATCAAAAGCTGCCAGCTGTTACGAACAGGTACAGTCCCATTAAATCAGTGCCGAGATGGAAAAATGATTCATTCCTGTCATCTGTAGGTTAGTGCAACTGATTACCAATCAGATGTTTCTGCTGCTGATTGACAGATAAATAACAAAACCTGCCACTGTGTCTCAAATGTTAATCAATAAGGAATTCAATGTTTATAGTCTGTATGCAGTGAGACCAGAATCTTCTTGATTTAATGCAGCTGATCAAAGCAAACTGTAGGTTTTAAAATTGTAGTACTGTATCGCTGCTGTCAAATCTTTCTGGTAAGCTGCTTATTCCAATTCTTAAAGATGACAGATGATTTGTCATTAAAAAGAGTCTTTTGTCGAACTAACAAGGGAACATTTCTATTCAGATATGGTATTTGTAGACATATATCCCTTTGAATCCCATCCAATGTGAATAAAACATAAATAATGCAGTTAGAAAAAATGGCTTTTCTCCAGGATAATCAACATGCACTCTCTCACTCACACACACACAGAGAAAAAGCTTTATTCTTAATCACTCCATCCTCTACCACCTATTCACCAATTGTCTTTTCAGGCCTTTGCCAGCACAGTACACTGACAAGTTAGAGCTGCTGACACATCCTACTCACTCCTCCAAAATTCAGAGAGACAGAGAGGGAAAGTAAAGAGAGAGGCAGAGAGGCTGAGGTGGAAAAACAAGGGGGAGATGACAAGTAATGAAACGGCAGATGAAATTGAGCAGAACTGAAAATGCAGAAGCAATGGCTCGTCACATCATTGTCTCAGTCCTCCTCACGTTAATGAACTTGAAAGGTGATGTCTGTTTGTGTCTGTTTGCATAAGTTGTATCTCAGCTTCCCAGTGTGTGTGTGTGTGTGTGTGTGTGTGTGTGTGTGTGTGTGTGTGTGTGTGTGTGTGGTTTTTCCCATGTCTGATTAAGACGTAGTAGCCTTCACCTTGTTGCTCTCTAGACATCCATCAGTGTGTTAATCATTTACATGGGAGGCAGGACCAGGAATACAACACGGCATCCTTTGTTAAAGTGCATAGCAATCAGATGGCAAATATGGCTTCTTATGAATAAATAGAGCAACCTCGCAAGGTGTGATTGAACTGTGTTTTGAAACAGACAATGCAAATATTCATTACGTGTGGTACACAATAACACTGGACTCAGGCCCATGCTGTCTCCTTAACTCAGTTGAGTCGGGGCGTGAGCTAAGACGAACTGTGTTAAGTAATGTGTCACACTTTCTTTCTTTCTTTCTTTCTTTCTTTCTTTCTTTCTTTCTTTCTTTCTTTCTCGCTTTCTTTATTATAACCACTTTACTGTTTGTGTTATCATTACTTGTCTATGCATTAAAAATTCCTCCATACTCACTCTCTATATATAGCACTTCAAAGAGACGTTTCTAATAGTGCAATACGCTGCATTATTCTCAATACTTTAAGCTCTGTGTGCAGCCTTGCTCTTTTATTGTTTGTTGGGATAGGAATTGCCATACAAATGGATAAAACCTGAGAGGCCCTTTCATATCGCTGTGAATGCTTGCATTCTGTTTTATTTGGCCCTTTGGAAAGCTTTGCAGAGGCAAATCATCATCTATGCCAGGATAATATGGTCAACCATCCCGAGCGGCTGACAATAAGCCTTGGAATTTAAGACAGGGAAACATTCAGGCTTACTTATTTCTTAAAGCGTACAGTTAAAGTTTTTTTAAAGCACACTTTCAGCTTCTACACCATTTCACCATCATAAGATTTCTACACCACAATCAACATGCCTTTCAGTGAGCTAAGTGTGGAGACCTTTTGCTAAATGTTACAACAATTATCTCCAGCCACACATACTGAATGATAATGTTGCTGATTTGATTTTCATCACAGCTGTCATTTCCTTCAGAGACGCAGCCAGGGACACTTCACATTGACAAACAAGCCAAAATTGAGGTAAATTGACAGAGTCACAGTTAACAAATATTACATTAGCAGAAGGTTGTGGAAACACGCTGGATTAAAAGAGACAGGTCATCAGAATCTCAATCAGGACTGTGTGATCATGTCGCTGCAGCTCTGATGAAGCAGCTAACAGGTTCGGCCCGTCTGTGCTCTTCAGGTGCCGTGACAGTTTTATCTGCTGCTTCTTTTCTCTGCGAGGGGAAATGAATGGCCTGACTAGGACAACACATGCTGTGTTCTCATTAGCAAGATAAAGCATGGTGTTTGATTTACTGACAGAAGTGGTTGTTGGCTTGACAACGTAATGATGCAATGCTCAGGCTGATGTCATTGCATACAACTCTATGTATAAAAAAATAAATTGTTTTTTTTATTATTGTTCACCAGGAGGGGATCATGTTGTCATGTGAGTGTGTTTGTGCATACATGTGTGTGTGTGTGTGTGTGTGTGTGTGTGTCTGCCTGGCCACAGCTAACTGAACTGAAATAACCACTATTGTTGCTTTATGTCTGTTGTGGCTCATTAATAAAAACATCTTTCAGATGTGCACACAGCTCGGTAACCTTCATTGGCTTCTCCAGGAACTGTGTCTGGATGACAGCCAGTATGGTGCTACAGCGGTATGTGTCACTACCGTTCCCAGATGGTAGTGCTTTTATTTTGTTGTCTTGTCGCTTCCTGTTTTATTTTGAATCCATCCTCCTGTGTCATGTCTGCTGTCTTTACTTCCTGTGTTCCCCTCCTTTCCCACCTGTGTGATTACCTCTCCCTGCCCTGATGTGATTCACCTGTGTCTTGTTAATTCCCCTCCCAGTGTGTATATAAACCCTGTGTTTCACCTGTCTCATTGCCAGTTCGTTTTTCTTGGGTTCAAACGTTTGTGCTCCGGCGTGACAGTATGTACCCAAAACAAACTGATTTTGCTGTGATTTACTTGCAATAAACAGATTTAAAGTAAGCAGAAATACTACAACATGATGCAGATGTGTAAATAGTCTGAATTCATACTTTTCCAGGTCTCTCTGCAAGATGACAAGCAAACTACTCTTAAAATGCTTGTTTTCTGAATGGAGTTCAGGCGAACAGGAGTTCTGCCATGCAGGCTACTCTAGATTGCTAGTTTAAAGAAAAACAAACAAACTACAAAGTCAGTAACTACAGATGTTTTAACTGAATGAAATAAAGTGATTAATGGACAGACTTCCACCTCACCTTTCCTTTTTTCTCCCTAACCTCTCCACATGACTTCCTTGTATCACAGAGAGAGGACAGAAATAGAAGGACTGATATTTCAGGCTACTTCTGTGTTGTCCAGCACCTAACAAACCATGATATGTCACTCTGCTGTGTGTTGCCGTGGCACCAGCACCCCTGTTGTCAATGTGCACACGCCACAGCGCTTTTACATGCACTGTGACATGACAAAATGATAGTGGCGTGCCTCTGCAAGATAAGATCGATTTAAGGAAAGAAGCGATATACTTGCTGTTTCCCAAAGTCAAACATGCTTCTTTGATGGGACATGTGAGTGAGTCAGGTCCTACAGAGGAAAGGCAAGACTCCTTTTAGTAGGTGGCGGTAATGCTCCTATACACTGGCTTGCCAACCGCCAAAAAAAAACGCAAAGCATTATGGATGCACAAGGCGTATGGAGGATACACACATGTATCCTTGGAATCTCCCTGAATGAAAGACTCCGTCCTCGGTGGAATTCTGAGGATCCTTTACATCAGAACAATCGTTTGGCGGGTGTCGATGACTTAGTTTCCTTCAAAGACAGCCGTTTTTAGATCCATCCTTGACTTTGGGAAACAGCTACTGTATTGGTGACATGACCTCTAAATGTTCTTTGATGTTAATCAGTCATTGAAGAGAAATACGTTTATGTGCACCTATGTTTCACTCTTTCTGAACTGACAGGAGCTGGTGGCAACTGAGTTGAATCCAGCTTAACTGAATTCAATTGATTTTAAATGAATTCAGTTGATTTAACAAATTGAATCAAATTTAACTCGCTTGAAATTAATTGAATGCCCTCACTGGACTGAACTATGCGGACTCCATTTGGACTGAACCAACATTTGAGATAGCAGCACTTTATCTGCTGTGATCTTCCTTCTCTGCTCTTCTGCTCTGTTTCCATAATGAGACCTTGAGAGGGACGGTAACGCTGTCTGCGGGCAATACAGATCAGTCCAGATGTCTACACTTGGCTGATTGCTTTTCTCCAAATCAGTCTGAATGACTTTGCCTCCTCTATCCTCCTACTGTGATTTCCCATGAGTTTCCCCTTAAAGCATGTGCAGGGATGTGTTTGTGTGTCCTCAAGCGTGTATGCATGCATGGGGATTTGTGTGTGTGTTTTTGAAACACTATAGGGTTTTCACTGAAATTTTGCTGAAAAGGCCGTCTAGGGTGCTATGAAAGCACTACGCCATTCAGCTGCTGCTTCAGTTGTTTCATGACAGCAATGAAGAAAAATAGTGATTGGTCAGTCAGCCGCCTCTGCTGTGGGCTCACACGCTCATGATATTTGGTTGCTGTAGTGTTGTTAGCATGCCCTGCTAAAGTTGGCTGAAACAAAGCAGATTTAGTAAAACAACATTCTTAAAACTTCTGCAAAAACACACATCACTGCTCCAAAGGGAACAAAGAATGATGATTAAAGCAATTTAAGCAATATAAAGGAATAATGTAGAAAGCACATGCTTTGTTAAAATATAGCCGTGTTTCCAGACTTTTAAGAAAATGCAAATTTGACTGGTTTAGAGCGAATTAACAAAGTGCATAAATGTACTTTTGTCAGAAGATGGCAGTGTAATGTATTGCTGCTAATCCATCAGTAAACAGTAGAAGAAGTGGAGACTGCACAAAGAGAAAAAAACAACAACAAACAAGAGTTTTATCGAATTCTTTCTTTTATATAAATTTTTTATTGAAAAATGTACAATATAGTCTCTTGTACATCCTCAGGAAGGTAACAATATTTGAACCCTATACCACCCCCCACAAGTTTTATCGCTTTCTGGTGTTCTTATCCAGCTTTTCTTTCAGGAAGCCTCAAAATTCACACAGAAATGTATTGATGGAAACATGACTGCCGACAGGCTTACACAGATTTATACTTTTTATGATCTAAAACCACTCCGCGCACACAGACCAGGTATAATATATCATTTAATGTGATTTACAGCCCAACTTGTAGGCCATCATTTATATTTTCAAGAGTTATAGCCCATGTAAGTGCTGTGGTATCATACATGTTGCTCCCTCACGGAAGGAAAAAGAGCTGAAAGGTTGAAAGGTCTCATTGGCGGAGCAGTGGGTTGAGAGCACCTTACAAAGGCTCTGCTCTCCACATGACACTTTATAGCATGACCTTCGATCACAGCATGACTGTATCTTTTGTGCTGTACATTTTCGAGCACTAGCTAAAAGCTTTTCCGGGCTCCTTTGAGGAAATAGATTTGGTCATGTAGAGATGAGAGTGACACAGAATAGCAATCTATACTGTCGGATTTGCAGTCTTTCCCTCTTTCTCTCACTTATAGGTTCTCTTATGCTGCTAAAAATGGGGCAAAAAACAGCAAAGTTGCAGAGAGCGCTTCCCATTCCCTAAATAGACAACTATCTCTCATGTCCAGGGAACAGAGCTCAGCCAAGTGGAAGATACACTTTGTTGCTTTCTTGTAAAATACAGGCAATCAACTTCATAGACTCCTTTGAAAAAAATCTTGAACTCATTTAAAGTTTTGTTGTGAACATTTGCCTTCCTAAACTGTACTTTTACATGACCATTTTACAATCTAGTGATGAATCTTTGAATGAGAAAAGGTGTCCCACATGTGATCCTGTTTGTGCATGAAGTGGGACAACAACAAAAAAAATCTGGGTTACTGGAAGATAATTGCAATAACATGGCTCAGGGTCATTTACTGATTATATCTACATGTTGTTTATTCTGGTCACGGAGGCACAGACTTTCCCCTGGGCTGCGAGAGACTGATGTCTTCATAGAGAAGACAGCTATTATCCTTTGATCCACTTTATTGACAACCACGATGGACCAGATCCAAAGCTGTTGCAACACTGTATGTCGAGATTAAAGTTAGCAACACCTTTGACAGCCTCCTGCAGAGTCCTCGGAGTGGGACATGTTGAAATGATCTGCGTGATACATCTCTGTGTGCTTTTGTGCATTTCTATGAGTGATAGAGAGGTTTGCTAAGCAGGAGGCATAGTAATTAGTAATCATCTCACCGTATGTTACATGCAGGGCTGTGTGTGCCTGCAGTGACAGCTCTAGAGTGATGTAATAGAAAACAGCAGAGAGAAACAGTCGAGGAACGCAGCTGGACTGCATAAATAGCTGCCATGGAAACACATTTTCTTGAAGAGGCACATTAAAAAAAATCTCCGGCTCATGTAACTAGTGGAAGAATTTGTGATATATAGAACCACAAAGAATCTTCCCTTCCCTGTGTTACTGTCTTTATTGTCGTTGCTTTTGAAAGGGCCAAAATAAATAAAAGTATAATTTACTGAATGCAATGCTGTGTGTGAAAGAGCTCGACTGGTCTCCCCTCAAAAACGTCAATATAGGTCGATTATACAGGCAGCAAAATATGACGTATTTATGTTTTAGACTATCCTCCACTCATATGTGTATGTATACTGACACGTGTGCTATTCTTATACGCTCTGCTGTATCTCGAGCCGTGAAGCGCTCATAGGTGTTGTTATGGGTGGTATTGAACAGTTTATTCTGTCATTTATATTGGAGATCTTGAATATTTTGACCTGATGTTAGTGCCAGATACCGTCATAAATAAGTCAGAGTTTCATTTATATCATAAAGAATCATCCTCTTGGGGCCATTAGCACTGGCACTGTGGCCAAAGCAGCTGACAAAACAGGTGACAACACTTACAAATATCTCTATTCTAAAACCCCTCCATCCATAAAACAAAATGGAAAAATCACAACCAAAACACTTAAATCTTTGCAGGAATGAGACAAGCTAAGGATTCCAGCAGACTGACTGATTTACTGTCAAAATAAAAGACTCGTAGACTTGCAGATGTCAGAGTGAGACACCCCAGCAGAGACTTATTTCTAACTAAAAGCATTACTTTTCCCTCATGATAACAGCTGACAGAAAAATGTGACAGCGCTGTGAGGAAGTCTTTCTACAAGCCAAAAGTTGATTCAACCTATATCAATGAAAGTTGTTCATACTTTAAGGTGAGCCCACTGCTTTATTGTATACATTAACCTCTGCTGAAGGGCACAGAAGTGGTTTTGTTTGAGCTAGTTGCAGGTTTGTTAATTGTACATACTTATATATAATGTATATAAGCTTTACAGATGGGATTTATTGTCAGTTATTGTTATACTGCATTTCATGAGTTTAATACATTTAAAACTCATGTCTGTGTATGTCAATACACACACATGGTGTATTGGTGCTTGTGAAGGACTTTCTCTTCTGCACCGTTGTGTGGGTAACATTTATAAAGGAACTGCTTTGTGGAAGAGATGAAAAAAAAACACACACACACAAGTAATATTGTCACCCTGGTGGTGTAGTTCATCAGTCTGAGATTGAAATTCCTTCTTTCACCGTTGTGAGCAAAGCACACACACACACACACACAGAGGAAGAAAGTAATGTGCTTGACTGCATACACATCTAATACACACTGAAACACCATTAATAGCAAATGGTTTCACGTGTAGATTTGGCCCAAAATGTTCTGCTCTGCAATGACAATTCTAACTATTCCCACCTTCATAAACATACATTCAATCTGAGTTATATCAACAGACATATACAGTATAGGCCTATATGTACAAGAAAAGAATTCCATTAGGTGGAGGTCTGAGCCATACAGGGAGCTGCTGCAACAACAGTGTTAGTGTGACTTAGAAGGACTGGATGAATTGATTGGATGTTACTTAGTCGCACATCAATGAATGAGCCACTCATTGTAAAGCATGTCTGAAACAGCTTGTGCCAATCATCTAATACAGAGATTACTTCAGGGCCTGAGCTAACACTATATGTGCCATTACATTAAGCTTTGTGCAATGAATGAAATTACCATTGATAGGATAGTGAAGTCAACTTATTAGAAGCTGTAACTGTATAATCATTTAACTGAAGGGAGAGGAGCATTTAAGGAAACATTCCTTTGTTAAGTTTCACGTCAAAAAAGTCAATGGTTAACATTGTAAATCTTCTATTTCAGGACCAACACACATCTGCATAAACACCATAAATTCTGTAATGAAAGCTTAACATAAGGTGAGCAGGTTTTGCTGGCTGCTGGCTTATCCCAAATTGCCCACTTGCAAAGTCCAACCTGTTGTCAGGGGTTTGGCCTCAATCCAGAAGAAAACTGTGGAAAGAGAAATTGCTCTTCACTCTGTATTGTGCTCTGGTTTTGATCTCTGCAGAGTCCAGCACTGCTCATTGCATCTGGTTATTATTCATTCAATAAATGGTCAACTTCACTCAGTTGTTTTAAGTTTTTGTAAAAACCAAGTATCGAGTAAAGAACCGGGCAGAGCAGGGAGGCTTAAAGGGCCCCACGCTCCAACACCATCCAGACTAAGACCACTGAGATGCTGTAGGACTTAATACGAAACAAATTAGACATCTGTCAACATAGTAAACCCTTGACCAACACCAACTATTAACCATGAAGTACATAAAGCTCTTAAAGCAATAGTCTGACATTTGGGAAATAAGCCAAGAGCTCTATAAGCAGATCAATACCACCTTCATATCTGTATGGTAAATATGAAGCCTTAGCCAGCAGTCGCTTAGCTGCGTATAGGGGAGAAACAGCTACAAAGTTGTGGCTTTGCATGGGATTATTTGCCAAAGTTATTGTTACTAGCTCTAGGTCAACTGTTTTCGCCTGTTTCCAGCCATTATGCTAAGCTAACTAGCTTCTTGTGAATGTTATCGATCATAGCCTTTAGAAATGCCTCAAAACATACAAAGATAGAACATAGTTTTCTGTGAATAAGCGGATTATTTCTGGATTTTGCTGTGCAAGTTGGGTTTGGTTGCAGCTTTCAATTATGTATGTATGTGTGCTTGTGTTCTCTCACACCTTGGGCTTCTAACAGGCAGCAGAGCAGTGTCAGAGAGGCTTAAATAAGTCAACAATGTGGCTTTATATCTGATATACAGACAAACACATTGGCGATTGCCACAGTATTGTACACTGGGTTCAACAGGGGCAGGGAATATTTGCAAAGGAAAATAAAAGCACAGTGGTACAATCACACACACACACACACACACAGAAAAAAGACTCTACTAACATCTTGGAATCAAGGAAAAAATACAGCAGCACAGAACAAAACATAAAAACACACCTGTGTGTATCAGGCTGATATTTGCCTTGTATTTAATATTATATTCTGGCCCATTAGTGTCATCCACTAGAGATAATGGATGTGATGCAGATTGTTTGTTTAAATTTGAATTGTCTGACTCATTTAAATACACTTACACACAATCTTTTCGATCAGCAGTGCCAGTTAAAAATATATCAGTACAAGCCACATTGATCAAAACCTAATTTACAAGCACCACTGTCAAGATGTGTAGTTGTGTGTGTGAGTGTGTGTGTCTGTGTGTGCGAGTATGTGTGTGTGTGAGTACCACGGCTGTACATGTGTTCCTACAATGGCAATAATGGATGGTGGGTCAGCATGGGAGGCTGTGTGATCCCAGAGCAGAGTGAGTCCGTCACCACTCTGACAGACTTGGCTGGAGTATGATTAATCCCCACTCCTCTGGGCATTTATCTTGAAGCTTCTATATAGGCTTTTCCCATAATGCACCTGTTTCCGTGCTGATGATAAGTGAATATTGCTGAGGTGTTGTGTGTGAAACGGTTCAACAGGCATCTCTTACAAAAAACATACTGCAATCTCTGTGTATTACGAAATGGGTTTTACTTTGGTAGTTTGGGCCATCATTTCTATTAGACATTGTACGGACAAAAAGTCTGGCTGACAGAGCAATACAAAAGAGCCGTCAAATGATCAGCTGAGTCAGAAAGCATGTATTTTGGGAGCACACTGGCATTGAAATATTTCATCCACTAGAGGGCGGCAGTTAGTGAAGGCAATATGGTCTAATATCCTGTTCCTTGTCCCAATACACATGTTGTCCGAAAATTTCATCCAAATCGATGCAGAACCTTTTTGAGTTATTTGTACAAAAACAAACAGACAGACACACATAATCAGAATCAGAATGCCCTTTATTGTCACACGTCCAGTACAAGTACAGCACAGCGAAATTTCCTTTGCGGAGGTAATAATCCGTTATGAAGCATCTGAAAAGTTAAGGTAAGAATGGCGCTACCTGAGTCTTGCCAGCTTTGAAACAGGACTCAGGTACCCGGGCTTTAACAGAATCTTTACCTCTGTTAAACTCTTCTTTTGCACTCTCACAGATGTAATTGACTCAGACGATAACAAGGTAAGCCCGGTTGGTTGGACTGTCTCTAATCCGTTATGTTTTCTGCTCTGGTTGTGAGGTTAAAGAAGAGAGAATTACTAGATTTTCCATCAGTAAATCCATGTTCGGGGTTTGCACAAGCGACAGAGCCAAAATCCAACTAATGCACGCTATAGGACCTTTCTGTTTACTCCTGTGGGGATTAGAGAGTCTACCTCGGAGGGCAAAGTAGACTGAGCATGACACACATCGCAGATACACACACACACACACACACACACACACACACACAGGCACTCGGCTACAGATTTGTGTCCCCATAATGTGATGAAAACAGCACATGTGTGTGTCTATGTGATGTGTGTATTTTTGTATTTGATGTGCATTTCTGAAAATCTCACACTAGGATCAATGTCAGATTGGCTGACACAGTTGGGGGCTTTAGTATGATAACAGCTGTGTCATCCTATACATCTCAATAAGCCCCGGACTCAGTCATAGACACACACGGCAGTGGAGATACAGATACACACACACAGAAAGAAAGATGGAGAGAATCACATCGTAACAGGGTGAGACAGACACATAAATAGACATTGTTTTTTATGGGATTCAGTGGTGCTGTAAATGGGAAGGAGGGAGGTGTGGTCGGACGCTGGTGATGGCTGTCTGCACAGAAAACCCAGCCACGCCGCAGACATCTTTCTGATTGTTTCTAATGGCACTGCGGATATGGGATAAAAGTGTCACCTTAATTGCGAAAGGTCATTTAAAGCTGTCCGTCACCCAGCTTTCAGACAAGGGACCAAGAACAAATTGTTCTCCCTGCATCTTCATTACAAAAAAACATAAATACAATTCACATTGTATACACATACACATTCAATTTGTTTTTTAATTCCTTCATCAAAATGCACACAGCAAAATGTAACATGTATACAAGACTGTAATAAAAGAAATGCAATAATAAAGAAAAAAAAATATTTGAAAAAAAAACTCACTAAAAAACAAACCCTGCCAGGGGCAGACTTGAGTTGTCTGAGGGGCAAAAAACAACAAAAAACCCTGAGGGCACCAGCTTCATGCAGCGAGAGCATCAGTGAACATAAAGTTTTCTAGCATGTAGTCTATAAGGTACTGGATCACATTTGTTTCAGTTTATTGCATTTTATTGTGTTATCCCTATTAAAGGTTGCACTAGATGGCACTTTATCACCTTAGAGGGCATTTTATCATGTATTACCAGCCTCAGCGCATCCAAGAGGGCCGTTATGTTGCTCTTCTTTTTTTTTTTTTACTGGGGAGAGCCGTCCCCCGATTCCATCATTTCACTCTGCAATGATACTATAGGCACAAACACAGACAGTAAATACGTTTCTGTTTACATGTGATTGTGGCCACAGTTGGGATGGATCTCATGTCATCAACACCAAGGTAACAGAACCCTCAGTGGATCTGGATCTTATTCTAGGAAGAGTTAAAAAACCACCATTGGATAGCCTCAGAGGTCTGATTGGATTGCATCAGCGAGCAGTTCAGAAATATACTGGGGAGCCAAACAATAGTGCTTTACACTACACTTTTTAAGTTGATTTTGTATTGCACTGAGAGCTTGTGAAGTGAATTAAGTACAGAGTAATATGTTCAGCTTTGTGTGCATGACTGAGGGCTGCTGTGTCTGTGTCTGAAGAAAGCATTACAGCAGTCAAAGTCGGAAATGAACTTATGAGCCAGTTTCTCTGAATCAGCTTGAGATATAAATCCTCTAAACTTTCTGATACATTAAAAAAAAATCCCCTACTTATGTCGCTTATATGACTTTCAAAAGTTCAGATAATTCCTGTGTTCCTTAAGGGATAAGGCTCAAGTTGTATCTTTTTAATATTATCAAAAAATCCAATTATCCCACTAAAAAGTCGGCAAAGCCACAATCACATGCTGCTTTTTCCTCTGTGCCATATACCTCCACTGTCATCCAAAACCTATTAAAATTGCATAAAAGAGGCATGATGTTGCATTTGGGTGACATATTCCTTCATTATGAAAAAGATGCCAGCAGTCTACTTTCAGATAATCTCTGAAAATATGGTCACATGGGCTGACATTTCAAAATATCTCCCGCAAGGCCACACGAAGCCAAGTTAAAAAGTAAAAACAGCAAAGTTACTGTGCACTGCCAGCATTAAATCAAGACTGCGGAGCTGGAAAAAAGTTCTTCTCACAAGTGTAATGTTGAATTCATAAGCAATAAAAACAAATCTATTTCATCTGGTATGTCTAGTAGTTTATTGTTCTATCCACAGAAAACAGTGGATAGATGCAGTGTGACTGACATTAATGAGTATGTTCTCTGACCTTTTATCTCTTTTTCTAATTTTTTTTACACTACACTTGTGACTCGTCACATAATTATCTCCTTCAGAGAATGTTATTAAAAAGATTTAAGCCTTTTGTACCTTCTATCTTGTAATTACCACTTGAGGCCACAGTTGCTATTGCTCAGCCAGAATTACGTAGGCTTACTTCAAACATTGGTAGTGTAAACTTTGCCCTCACTGGCAGATCCTCATATGAGATTTACTGAAGATGTTGGAGTGTGACTGTGCAGTTAATTTTGTGCATCTGCGCTTGTGTTAAGAATTGGGATTCTACTGTCTGTGGTGTCTTTTAGCTGTTCCTGTGCATGTGCGTGTGTGTGCTAATCTCTGATGACTAGTCAGCCAGACAGCGGTCACACGTTGTGAACCCAGGCGCATGTCCCACAAACCAACAAAACTCTAAACCCTTCAAAATGACCCAAAGATGGATTCAGGGATTACGAACTCTCATCTCCAAGCAGCTTTCACACGTTCCAAAATGCCCTCAGTATTAAAGAGCAATCTGCAAATATGACCCTCAAATGCCCTGGGTGTGTGCAGCTGCACTGCAGCCAAAACACATATGTTGTTTGTGCTGGACGAACATTACTACTTAATTCTGCCCTGAACGGACTCCAAACACACATTGCGTGTGCTATTTTAAGCTCAATATGTAAGGTTGATTCATAAGTTGGTTCACTGATTTAGGGCAGTGGTTCTCAGCCCAGGGGTCATTAACCCGCAGGGGTCAAAAGGTAAATCCGGGATTGCAGTATATAGAAAGACTGTAATATAAATTTTACTTGCATGTGTGTAAATTACTGATTCATTTTCACAACCTGTCATTTTAAGGGGTTGGGAGTCATTGCTTTAGTGTTCAAAGTGAAAAAATATACTCATATAATGTATAGATTTTATTTAGGGATTTTTATGTCTTATGTCTCAATATCGGAAAGAAATTGAAAAAGCATTGTATTGCAATATTTTGTGCGCCAATAATGTATGGCTACTTGGACACCAAGTGTCAATATTTTATTATATGCATTATTAATAATGTAAACCTTTTGGCACTGCAATAATAAAATATTTATCAACTACATGGTGTTGAGTTGAGGAGGCCAGATCCAAGTAGAAGTGTTTCCAGCCCCTTCTCAAGATTATTTTTTAGATTTTATTTAATTACATATTAAAAAATATCAGTCATTGCAGAATATTTAACATAGTTTAATACTTGTCTGGAGGGAGGGACTTTTATTAATGTTCAATGTATTCATACCCTGTGCTGATTTATGATGTGTTTTTTAGCTACATTACTGGTTCAATAACTGTGTGGACATGATATAACGATGGTTCTGTAAACGCTGCATTTGTAGAAATAATGGCAGCAGTCAGACAGGGACACAGCTCTGACCAAAGCTTCCTACCCTCAGGCTGTTTCAAACATCAGTTTGGCACTACATAGAGCTGGGATTTAGAATCACAAGTAACTGGCTCTGTACCTCTCAGAAATCCTTTGGAAAGGCAGCAGAATGTGGAGCAAGTGGATTTAGTGGATTCTGAGATTCAGCGCACGCCAGTGATGGAATCTTGGTGTTCACGGTGTCGCTCTTTACAGTAGAGATCTATTAGGGTCTCACTGCCCTCCCTGCTCACTCTGCACTTTCCTCCGACTCCTCGTGTCAGACTAGAAACAGTGTAATGGACTCTCCAACATGCTAGCTTTAACACCCACAAAACTCTGGGCCGGGCTGCTCCCAGTGCCTGACTGGAGTAGGATCTTGTTTCATGTAGTGTACCGGTGTGTGTAATCAAGTGCTGCTGTGAGAGAAGGAATGACAGGCAATTTAGGAATGATTAAAAGCCACTAAATCAACCTGTCACTGTCCTGCATGTGTGTGTGCGAGTATGCTGTAAATCTGTGTATGTGCTCTCGTGTTTCTTGCTGTGCTTTTTCCAGCAAAGTTGCCTTTCATCACAGCAGCTCGCTCGGACGAGCAGCCATAACTCATCGAAAGTGGCCGCCAGACGGTGGACATGATTTCCTGTCTAAATTAATGGGACAAATTGGACACCGGAGTTGGCATCGAACAAGTAAACATTACACACACACTCAGAAGCTTGCATCAGTGTCTCTATCATTCTTGCATACAGATTTCCTCTCTCTACCTACTTGTCCCTCCCTCTCCCCCTGCTGTTATCCCTCCCGCACTAACAGAGACACGAAACTGCGCCTACATTTTTCCCGTCAAACAAATATGTGAAATATAAAGAGACAGAAGGGCCCAACTCTGCGGTGTGCCGTCACAGTGATGCAGGTGTGTGACTTTGCAGTAGCTCAGTCGGGACACAGTCACAATGTTACTCAGCTCCCTGGGGTGGGGGGCTCCCTGTACCTGCTGCTGCACAGGGACATATTGCACCAGCCTGACTGTCATTAACTGTCCCTGTATGACTCCCCCCATGTGACTCCACACTGCCATGTGGCTCATCCTGTAAGACACTGGTAATGTAGGGGCTATGGGCCAAGACTGATGCTCAGAGGACTAAAACTAATTGGCAAAAGGTGCAGCAGCCTGCAGAGAGGAGCTACAGAGCAATGAGCTGCGGAAAGCTAAGAAACTCTGATTAGAAATTGTGTCCCATCATTTCATTTCATCAGAGCACATTCTGGTCGAGCTGGTGAATGTATTGTAAAATTAATAAGGCACCATATTAAATGACCTTTTAAAAGGCAGGAAAAGGTTATGTATGAAAGACAAGTGGCCGTTTACATCTCAACTTCCAGCATATCCTGCCTCCTGGTGTGACTGCACAAATGTTACCCTTTGCTGCCCTCTGCTGGTGTGTAATGTGGACAGAATATGGTGAGAATTATGTGTCAGTAACAAGCAATCAGAGCAAAACAATTTCTATTTCAAGTTCAGCCTGTCCTTCAAAATGCTCTAAAGTGACTTTGCGTTCACCTTTAAAACTACCTCCTACCAGTCATCTGCTTCCACTCCATGCTGCAATTTAAAAATCTCTTCCTCCCGTTCAGCAGCTGCGGCCACACATTCCCACCTCTCCCCAGCATGACTCACCATGTATTGCTTACACATGCGTGGCAGAGGCACACATAGACACCCACAGACATGCACGTACTCACTGGTGGTAGAAGGTGACATTGGCCAGGCCGTCCGCCAAGGCAAGTCAGGGTGGTCATAGCCAGCCACACAGGGGTGCAATTAACTTTGGGATGTCACATTGATAACTCTCCATAAAGGAAATAAAAAAAGACCCTTGTGTTATTATATTGATCGACAGCCAGTGTTTATATTTAAGAGGTTTCATGGAGTCATATTGATGTATATGTTTGTGAGAGAGTGTGCGGCGCAGTCACTGTGTTGTGTGTCCCATTACAACTCAGGTTTGCCATCATCTGGTCAGATAGGCAGGTGTCCCTTCCAATGTCACAGACTCTCGGCTCAGAGCTGACAGGAGGAGCCCAGACTTCATTAGCAGGTCAATTAACATTTCCCAGACAACATCTGGAGGACACTCTGGCCACCCAGCTGCTATTACACCCCTCTTAATGTCCCCTCTCCTCAGAATAGCATCAAAAACTATGTAACTGCAGTCTAATGACTCCATCCTCGACTCGTACTGAATGTTGAACTGCATTAAGGCGTGTAATTGAATACGGTCTGGCAAAGTACCCAGGAGCAACTTAAAACAACTGTCGGACATGTTAGCTTTGGACTCTGGAGAAATTTTACATCAATCTGTAGCCTGTTTGATATATTTGTGCATTATTCTCCATTTACACCAGCGTTGTGCTCAGACCTCATCATCAATGTTTTCCTCTGTTTCTTACGGCCTCCATTCAATACCTTTCTGTCTCTCATGGCCTTCTCTCATTGCTACTTGGAAACTCATCTTTACAAGATTGATCTGAGACAAACAGAGAGCAACGGCGCTATTGCCAGTACTTGGGTGTAGCGCTGCAGGCCGACAGGCATTTGCAAAAATTGTCGGCACATACACACAAACGCACAGAGCGTGTTGACATTGATACATTCACATGGGATCACAGAAATACAAGAGAAGAAATGAGAAAAACAACTCTATTATTCTCCGCTGACCCAGCCACAGCCAAAGGCGGCCTCCTCACATCACCATGGAATATTTTTTCTACCAGCTCAGATGACAGGTGCAGCTGTCTTTTTATGACATCTTGATAGAGTTTTTTTTTTTATTTTTATTTATTTATTTTTGAAATTGAGGAATCAAATATGTATCCCACGTCAGAGGCGAGGGAGATGGATTGTGAGGTTGGCAGGTAGAGTCAGGGGACACAATTAAAAATACTAATAGGTAGTCTGTACTCGCTGTACCTGTTGGAAAGTAAATTACACAGATGATCAGATAAAACTTTGTTCAGCTGCTCTTGCTGTCATCCACATATCTGTGACACCACTGCTCTGGTGTATATATGGCAAATATTTTTATGACTAGAGAGAGATAAAAGGGTGAATAATTTAGCAGTCGTAGACAGTGCTATCCAGTCATTTACGCAATCAAATATGTTTGGTTTTTTAAATATCTTTAGTTTGTAAATGAATTAAAAAGGGTTGCAGCAGAGATATTTTGTAAATGTCTGGAAAATAATGCGCAGATATTATTTTCATGTGTCAAAAAGGTTTTGTAGCTGCTCTTGAATGTTTTTGTTAATGTGTGAAAATGTTTTGCATACAGAAATATAATTTGCACCAGGGTAGAAGGTTCTTTTTAGTCTAAAACGGACACACACATTTCCTGACTGAGGCTGGGACCCTGTTTTGACCTCACGAGCTTCAGATAAACTCAGAATATAAATGAATCGTCTTTGATCCCACGGATCTGAGTCCTGCTTTCCCCAGTGCTGCTCAGTGTAGTCTGTATAATAACAACAGGAGCAGGCAGAGCTCATGCAGTAAGTACTGTCAACACATCAAGCATCTGACAGTTATTTCTTCATGAACATGCTGCAGCAGATGATTCTACTCCACAGGTCAGTCTGCTCCCAGGGGGTCAGTAGATAACTAAAATATCCAGTAGGGGGTGTTAACAGCCCAACTGTTGAACTGCTGTCAGTCTGTCAGGTCTTTTTCTCTTCTCAGTTGAGATTGTTTCTTAGACATTTTTTCAGCAAAGCCCCAGTCTCTCAAGGTGTCCGCCAAGGTTCAGTGCTCTTCATCCCCTATATGCCCCTTAGTCATATTATACACCACCATGGCATCCATTTCCACTGTTTGTCTCTGACACCCAGCTCCACATATCCACCAAATCCATTCCTGCTGCCACTCACTCCAACCTCACAAACTGCCTCACTGACATAAAATATTTGATTTACGCAAGCTCTTAATGTCCCCTCTCCTCAGAATAGCAAAAACGATGTAACTGCAGTCTAATGACTCAATCCTCGACTCGTACTGAATGCTGAACTACATTAAGGCGTGTAATGGTCTGGCAAAGTGCCCAGGAACAACTAAAACAACTGTCAGAAATGTTAGCTTTGGACTCTAGAGAAATTTTACATTAATCGTTTGCCTGTTTGATATATTTGCACACTAAACAGCAAAAAATCAGAAATCCTTATCATTGGCCCCAATCTCGCCACAAATCCTGCCACAACTTTTCTCTTTCCATGGACGGCTCCACTGTTACTGCTTCCACACACATCTGTAACCATTATTATTATTGGAAACTCATCATGCCCAACACTGCATTCGAGTAAACATTTTCAAGATTTCTATATTGTGCATCCATGTGAATACTGTACCTGATATTGTAACATTCCCAGAGTTTGTAAATATGTCCCTGCTTGGCCGACAATAGTATATTCTATTTTATTTAATTTTACCCACAACTTTTGCCCAAGTCTACTAGGCATAAACTGACAACTACACCATGATGTGGATGATTAAAGGTCAGGATTTTTATCCTCTGACTTTTGCTCTATTACCCAGTGGCGCCTTGAAAGCTCAGTCACACCTATAAAACACAGGATAAGATAATTGATTACATAATTATTGGGTGGCATCTGTTATTCTAATGGTAGGTTTCAGGCATTTGAAGTTTAAGTTGTTGTTTTTTGTTTTGTTAGTGTTTTAAAGTCCTTTTTTTTTTACAGTGACCAAAGGGCAAACGAGCCACAAATGGCAAAATGCTGCAAACACTGGAATGATGCAAAACTAAAAACACCCAAACACATAAAACAAATGCAATGGAAAAAACGCAGCAAAAGAAAAATGCTGTAAGCATAGAAACAAAGCAGAAGCAAAAACTTACACACAAAACCCCCCAAACAACTGCAGAGAAATGCTGCAAAACAGGATTCTGTTGCTTTTGTGTTCTGAGTTTTGCATAATTCTGCCAGCTTTGACCTGAACAACCAGCCGTGGGTCTTTGACCCGAACCAAATTTCACCTTGTTTGTGAAAAGAGATAACAAAATAATTATTATCCAGTCAAAGTTGAAGGGTTTCTTTATGATTTTTACAAGAAAGTGAAATACTCTTCCCATTGCTTTAAACCAACATACAATACTGACATTGCAGTTTATCCCACAGTGGCTCGCTACAATCCCTTGTTCTGAATAGATCTTTTACTTACTGTAAGTCAACATAATGATTCATTGTGTATTAGGTCTTAAAATAATTAGATATAACACTAATATTCCAACTCCTGCAAGGCAGCAATGATATCACCCCAAGGAAATTATTATGTTAGGACTATTTAAATCATTTCGAGAAACAACTAAGAATTTTTTTTGTTGGAGATGTAATGAAGGTTGCTCACTAGGTAAATGGTCAGTACATTCAGAGTTGAAGACTAATTATGGTGTTATGTAACGTCCTTGTTTTGCAAGAATCCTGGTTCCGCCCCTTTAAAGCCGTTTGAACTCTTCAGGTTCCTGGTGAGAGGTGACAGACTCCAGCCGACAGTGGTGAGCACAGGACCGAAGATGGGCTTTTTCCCGGAGTTTTCCATCGAGACTTGGACTTTAATAGTATTTGTCATCACTCTAATCGCAGTGTAAGTATGTAGTATGGTTTATCTTTCTGTTAAAATGCTTAGAGATTAAGTTTCACAACAAAACGAACAAATTCCACACAAAAAAGGCGTAAATAACTTTTTTCCTTTGAGTGCATTTGGTGCATTGTTTTCTCGCTGGAGGCTGTTTGAGCATTTTTAACCCTACGGTTGTTTAAACCTGCGTAGTTTAATCTGAAATCACGGCCAGGCTGAGTTGCTGCACAGTGGGAGCTGGACTTGCTGTGTATGGAGGCCGGAAGCCGCCAAAATCAGAGTAAATAAATGAACGACTGGATCAATACGTTAATATGCCATTATACGTTCAATAATAATAATAATAATAAATATAGGCATTCATTAATTGACAAAATGTGAGATGAATATAAATAAATGAATATTGCTGATTTAACACTCTGCATGCAAAACTAACTTGCTGCTGTGCAGTCAGATGATAACCTCTTAACATTGGGACTGCCTCTGTGAAATGCACTCTGTTGACTCATAACAGAGAAAGTGCTTGCTGAAGTGAAATGACATAAGGGCTGTAAAATATGTCAGACTGGGCAGTTTACTTAATTCCAGGCAATTGTGTAATTTTATGGTCTTCTGATAATGCTTTCCAGGATCAAATGCACTGAACATGCAGTTTTTTGCCCAGAGGTGGAATATAACTGAGTACATTTACTCAAGTACTGCACATAAGAACTCATACTCCACTGCATTTGAGGCAAATATTTAACTTTTCACTCCACTACATGTAGCTGACAGCTTAAGTTACTTTTCAAGTTGGGATTTAACACAAAATACATGATACATTTAAAGTGATAAGACTTTTT
>CAFUXE010000199.1:792475-841822 GCA_903364295.1 Serranus cabrilla
GAAAACCTCACAACAGTATATTAAGAAGTTAAAATGAGCCCTATTTTTGCTAAATGAAATTCTGTTTCATAGATGCATCAATACAAATAATCTAATAATATATTTGGAATATATAAAACAATGTGAGTGTGTCCATTCTGCACGAGGGATACTTCTACTTTTAACACTTTTAAGTACATTTTGATGCTGATAGCTTTATACTTTTACTGAAGCAAGTTTGGAATGCAGGACTTTACTTGTAGTGGAGTCATTTTGTTGAGTGGTATTAGTGCTTTTACTGAAGTAAAAGGGATTTGAATACTTCTTCCACCACTGTTACTACCAATATCTACCTTTGAGTAAAGATATTTTAATTATGATAAATATGTTAAAATGATTTCTGTCGCAGCTGATTTGTGCCTCACTTTAATACAAAAACCTACATGGTGCATATTTGTGTACACAGTGTAGAAGGGCATTTTGATGGATTCAGTGTGAACAATGAGCACCTGATGTCACGTCAGTAAAGCTAACTCTAAAGGCAGACAAGACCTGACAAAAATACATTTGTAATATTACATAATCTACAAGCACAAAATACATGAACAGCTTATTTGCTTTTGTTCCTTTGTTATTTCTTTGGGCGTGATCCAGGGAGTAACAGTCAAACTACTCTACTACAACCTAAATCTTTTAACATTTTGCTCAGTCCTGTATTGATTCAGTCAAGGAAAAAATGATCAAATGTTGTTGTTTTTTCATTTTAAATGGATTTTTATGTATTCTTGCAAATTAACTCACTGCAAAAAACAGGACAGTTTGACAAATACAGTTGTGTAACATTTATGATAACAAGATTGCAATAAAAATTCCAAATTCTTTACAAAAAAAAAAGTTTTACATCGATTCTTTTTTTTTTTTAACATTTATGAAAACAATAGGCAGTATAAAATATTGATTCCAAGACAAAGCATGAAAGAAATAAAGCCTGAAATTGTGATTTCACGAAGGGGTTTAGATAAATCTTTGTTTTTGTTGTCTTTGTTTACTAATCCTTCTTTTAATCCTCAGATATGGATACGCTCCATATGGCTTTTTCAAGAAAATAGGCATCCATGGGCCCAAACCCTTGCCCTTCATCGGGACATTTTTGGAGTACAGAAAGGTAAGATGTCAAATTACTACACTGATCTAAAGTGACATTCTCTTGATAATGGTTTGGGCTTTTTATATACCTTTGTCATTTCATACCTCAGGGTATCCACAACTTTGACACAGAATGCTATGAGAAATATGGAAAGACGTGGGGGTAAGTGTGTGCAAGATATACGGTGCCATACATTTCTCATTCAATGCTTCAAGCTGTAAATGACCTGTAACATTATCTGCTGTGGTATTTCAAGGATGTACGACGGCAGGCAGCCTGTACTGGCTATAATGGACACAGCTATGATCAAAACCATCTTGGTTAAGGAGTGTTATTCTGTCTTCACCAACAGACGGGTAAAAACGAGCATAGCAGCATTTCCCAAGTTAATATATCAATAATCATCTAGGAACACATTATAAAGAAGGCATTCTGTGTGTGTGTTTGGGGCGTTTAGGATTTTGGCCTGAATGGACCCTTGCGTGATGCTGTATCCATTGCAGAAGATGATGAATGGAAGAGGATTCGCAGCGTTCTCTCTCCATCATTCACCAGCGGACGCCTGAAGGAGGTTAAAAAGCCCACGTTGTACATTATTCACATGTGCACTGGAATAGATAATGATTGAAGATAAAGCTGTGATGATCTTGAGCTGTAGTGATTTAACGTTTTTGTTTTTTACTCTTGGGCAGATGTTCACAATAATGTTGCAGCACTCAAGCAATCTGATCAAGATCCTTCACAAGAAAGTAGAGGCGGATGAAGTCATACATGTGAAAGAGTGAGTAATGTTTGAAATGAGATTAAGGCACAGACTCGACATCAGTATTATTCAGCATTTGTTTTGGTTATTCTTTTTTCTTCTTCCTAACTGTCATGTCTGCCTGTATTGCAGTGTGTTCGGACCTTACAGTATGGATGTTGTGACGAGCACGGCCTTCAGCGTGGACATTGATTCCATCAACCATCCCTCTGATCCTTTTGTGACAAACATTAAAAAAATGGTCCAATTCAACTTCATGAATCCCCTGCTTGTGCTTCTGGGTATGACAGTTTTGACGCATTTTTCCCAGTGGTGGAATGTAACTAAGTACATTTACTCAAGTACTGTACTTAGGTACAATTTTGAAGTGTTTGTACTTTACTTGAATATTTCCACATATATAACTTTATACTTCTACTCCACTACAGTTAAGAGGCAAATATTAACTAACTTTTTTTCAGGTCAAGATTTAATGTGAAAAAAGATCAGTTTAAAATGATTATTTTTGTTTATAAATTCAACCACATAAAAGTATATTGAGTAGTTAAAATTAGCCATTCCTTAAGGACAGTAAAATGCTGCTTACATATATGTATCAAAAATAATAATCCCAAATAATATTCTGCATGACAAGTGATTTACATTTTGATGCTGGTGCTCTTGTACTTTTATTTAGGTTTTTAATACAGGACTTTTATATGTAGTGGAGTAATTCTGCAGTGTGGTATTAGTGCGTATACTTATGTAAGGGATCTGAATGCTTCTTCCACCACTGATCTTGTCCCCCTGAGAATGAACTATGTGTGTTTTATCTCATTCATTTCAGTTCTGTTTCCATTCTTGGGGCCGCTTTTTGACAAGATGGATTTGTCATTGTTCCCTGCTGAAGTGATGAAGTTCTTCTACACCTTTCTGGAGACGATTAAATCGGACCGGAATAAGAATGATCACAAGGTAATATGTACTTAGTGTATAGCTTCAATGGATTTAATGCTGGCTGTTGTATTTTGTGTTCATAGCCTTTTCCTTGAACACAAACTGGTTATTCCAAACAGGATTTCTACTCTGTTTATCTTGCAGAGCCGAGTGGACTTCATGCAGCTAATGGTGGACGCTCAGATTTCAGAGAAAAACAAAGAGGAGATGAGCGCCCAGAAAGGTAGAGAAAGTAACCAGATGGAGTTTTTAGAGCTCAGGATTTTCTCTGTAGTCAAGGCCGAAGGGTCAGTTTCCAGATGTAAAGGGTTCATTTTTCCTTTGCTTTTCTTTGTGCTCAAGTTGTTTGTATAATGTGAGTATTACGTAATGTTTTGCTTAATCACCAACAAGAAGGAGGATGTCTTTGTGTGTCAACAGCAGTTAACTGACTGTTAATGTCAATTAAAGAATGAGGTTAAAAGTCAGGTAAGTAACTATGGGGAGTTTATGACATGATTTCCTGTCTTCAAGCCCAAGAACCTAGTGAACAACTATTTCTAGTTGTTTGAAAAAGCTCCATATGTATCAAGAGCTTTGACATTGTTTCCAGTACAGCCGCAGACTTTTTCAGTTTGTCAGAGTCAAAGATCAGTGGCAAAGTTCCATAATGATCCAGTCAGACATTAGAAAGGTTCATGTTGACTAAATAAAGGACATTCATCAATCACAAACTAACACATTCCCATGCTGCAAAGTAACAGCCACCAGCTATTACTTTGACTGTCATCATGACAGCGATAATATTTTAATCATGTTGTGTCTGTGTTACAGGACTGACTGATCATGAAATCCTCTCTCAGGCCATGATATTCATCTTTGCTGGCTATGAAACCAGTAGCACCACGATGGGATTTGTGGCCTACGCCCTGGCAACCAACCCTGACATCCAAAAGATCCTGCAAGAGGAGATTGATGAAACCTTCCCAGAAAAGGTTGGTTGTGTATTTTTTTATTTTTTTAATGTAAGAAACATTTGTTTTCATCAGTCTTGCTACCAACTAATACCTACTTACTACTCCAGCGTCAACCAACCTATGAAGCCCTGATGCAGATGGAGTACCTGGACATGGTGGTGAATGAGACGATGAGGCTGTACCCTGTTGCTGCTCGATTAGAGAGAATGGCAAAGTCTTCTGTGGACATTAGCGGTGTGACCATCCCTAAAGGAACTGTCGTCATGGTACCAGTGTACACCCTCCAACGTGACCCCGCTTTGTGGCCTGAGCCAGAGACCTTCAAACCGGAAAGGTACTATATTGAATTAATGGCATGCTAAGGTTGTAGTTTTACCCAAACTTTTTAGTGATTTCAATTATCGCTTTAACATATTTGTTCATCTTGTTTCAGGTTCAGCAAAGAGAACAAAGACAACATTGATCCTTATGCCTTCCTGCCCTTTGGAGCAGGACCAAGGAACTGTATTGGAATGCGATTTGCCGTCTTGATGATGAAGTTGGCCATCGTGGAGGTCCTTCAGAACTTCAGCTTTGTCACATGCAAGGAAACCGAAGTAAGAAGACATTTTCAGTATTTACCAGCTTAAAATAGTGACAGGTTTTTATGTGTGATCACTAACTGAGTGAGATCACATCTCAGCCCAGGTAGATTTTCATTAAATTGTGACACATTTCTTGTTTTTCTAGATTCCACTGGAGCTGGGAAATGAAGGATTTGTCGCACCCAAGAATCCCATCAAACTGAAGCTGCAGCCCAGATCAACTTTTGCTGAGTAGGACAATTTAAGATGATAGACATAATATATAAATAAATAATCCAATGACAACTTTTATATGCAGTTCACAATTGCAACAAGAAAAGTGTGCTAACGAATCCAAAAAGTATATATATACAAACCACTGTTTATGTTTTTTGTCATTCTTATTTACTGATATTTTTTTTCTCTGTACATTTACTGATTATATTTTTTTGTAATCTCTTTGATATCTTAAATATTAAAACATACCAATATGTGAAATCACTGTTACTAATCTAATGCATGTCACATCACATGCTACTGTTATGTTGCAATATTTTAACACTATGAGCAAGTCGGCTGCTTGTTGCTTTTACTCTTCCTGGGTTTAAGTCCTTTTATAATAAGATCATTCTATGTTCCTATGAAATGTTTGGATCACAATATTTTTAGTACTATTATTTTGCAAAGACTTGCTGTAGGGACATTAAATATACTCATCGTATACTTATTCTCTGCTCGTGTCCATGGTTTTAGTGTGTTCTGGCTGGCTGTGCTCTTCGCTCCTTGTTTTACAGGTTGAGGGTGGAGCTGAGCACTTATCACAAAGTGCCTGAGTGGGCCGGGTGACAGGAAACAACATTAACAGGCCTGCAGTAGATAATAATGTCACCCTCGTCCCTGGGCCTTTTAACTGACATTTGATTTATTCTGCATGAACGCCACATTTCACTCAGTGGCATGTCTGGCATTCCTGATATTCTCCCAATTACATGTCATTTCTGATTTCGTTTCTCACCTCTCTAATACAAATACTCACATCTCATTTGGTCAGTGTGGTGATGACAACCCTTATCTAATTTAGTCATCTGTAATCTTAGGCAAACTAGTTTTCCTTAAAAAATGTAATGGCAGTTGTAGACAGTAACTGAATTACATTTACTTGGAATCAAAGGTATTTGTTCTTTTTTTTATTTCTATTTTATTTTACTTCAAACTTCTACAACTAAGAGCTACTTTATCCTCCACTCCGATTATTTGACAGCTTCATTTTTCATGCAACCATGTTTATTTAAAATGGATGATGCAATGTTACAGTTAAAATAAGCCAACAGTTTACATAGTACTTAATATAAGGTGCACCTTAAATTTTAAGTTACACATTAATGCAAAATTAATTTTAAAAAAGGATTCATAATAATAAAACGATACTTCAGGGCATTGTCAATTGTACTGTCATGTTACATCAGTTGTATTGAGAAAAATAAGAACCAGTGATAGACACAATTATACTGACATGATCACATGATATTTGATGATGTGACTGGAAAAATGAAACTGCAGTGCCTCATAAAACCTGTTTGAGACAATAAGTGTTGGTGTTTTCACAGTAATGAATATCCTTCAAAAATATAGGAGTTTATCTGGAATGTGAGGCTGAACTTTGACCGACATATGTCTTCATCAGTGCCTCGCATGTCCTGGATTTTGAGTACACTGAATACGTACTCGGAGTTATCAGCAGTCTGGTGGTCAGGTGAGAATGACGTGTGTTCATGTACCGTGTGAAAACACTATTGTGGATATCTTAATCTTTCAGCAACAATGACTGCACACTGTGGCACAGATGCTTAACAAAAACATCTCGTCTATCAGGTTTCTGTTACCACTTTTAAATAAGAGCAGTTATGAAAAAAGGGGTGAAAAGCAAAAGAAGAGATGTGAAGAGTTGGCTATTCAATGGCAAGCCTTTCCCTATTCTTGTTCACTGAATAACTGGCCTACTTTTAAATGTTAGGACTTTGCTTCAAGGGGCTTTATCCCACCATGACTCACCACTCCCATATTGTTTGACAAAACCAGCACTTCCTGCTTCACTGTTTTAAATCATGATCCATAATGTGGAAGGTTTATAACATTACTGGAGTAGTAACGGACATAAATAACAAACTTACACTAAGCTTGAATGTGTAAATGCATACTTCAGTAAAGGAGAGCATTGTGCACTAAATTAGACTGATTGATTGTTCCTAGTGCTAACAAACCATGCCTTATTATTTTTAACTTATTCTTGACTGTAATCTGAAATCTTTTAAGACATGTCTGACTTGCCTTCTGCCTGATGAAAAACAGGATAAGCAGCCATTATGCCACATTAGGTTGCAATACTAGTATTTGGCCATCAGGGGGCGGTGAAACACAATCATGAGACGGTGCAAAACCTCTCCCCCACGAGGCGTCAATTTTAAGGCATTTTTTAAATGAACCTGCTCTCTCAGTGCGCGTGGTAAGTTTACTGACTGTCTGTGCAGGGGCATAGTTTGTCATCATTTTCACATAATGTATATTCCAAGGCGGTTCCTATATGACAAAATCCAGAATCAGGGTGCACCACTCAGCCACTCTAAAACTTAGAAACTACCACCATAACTAGTAAACATGCACATACACCGTGCTATCCTTAGGCCAACTCTGCAAACACTTGAAAAATAATTAACGCTGGGACACAAACGGGAAGAAATCAACACTGGACGTCCGAAACAAAGAGGTTTATCCCACAGACCCCGGAACGCCCTAGTCTCCGCCCCCTGGCGAAAATCCCGCCAGCTATTGGCCAGCTTGTTACACTACGCCCGTTTGATTGGCTGGCGGCCTCGTCACTGAACGTCTGTTGTTCGCACTAGCTTCAGAGCGAGAGCGCCTGTGACAGTGGAGTGCTTTGATTCATGCTGTTGTGGAGCCTCCTTTTTGGATTTGGAGAACAATTAATGCGGCCAAAACAGAGCGCATGAAGGTATGTTTACACGAAAGGTTCTGGGGAATATTTGCTACATGGCTTCCAGAAATTACCCCTCCAGTTTGGTGGGGCTATTTAACAAGAAAGCAACATGCAAAAGTCTATAGAGAGGATTTCTGACCCAACCTGATGGTTGCTCCTTCTGTCTGGGGCAGCTTTGCCATGTCTGGTTAGCTTAAGTGAAACTTTACAGCCGCAAACTGGAAGAGACTTTTTGCTAAATCATAATGCTAAAATGATATTTAGATATATAGAACATACGAGTATCAATGGCTGAGAACCAGGGGTCTAATGCTTAGTTCATTTTCAGGCTAATGGGTGTGATATTGATGCAGCATTGATTTTACCATTATCACCAGGCAAACGATGAAGGTAATAGCTAATCTGGTGTTTTTCTTGAGTGTCTGTGACAATTGGCAATTGGAGTGAATGTTGCCAACACGGAAAATAATGACAGTCCCTTGTGTCAGACAAAGGCCCAGGACGGCAGGTGGATCCTGAGAAACGCTGCGATCATTATTGCTTTGAGCACACTGAGCAGTCACAGATTCTTCCTGGTTACTCTGCTAGGATGAGTTCAGTTAAACCCAGACTCTGTTCTCCTTCTAAGGGAGATGCCTGGGAAGAAAAGAGGTGCAGAAAAACCATGAAGCGTCTGAATGCATACAAGCATGGAGGCATGTTTGACATGTGTTGTCAAATTAGCTGAAATGCTGCTCTATATAGGCTTGTTAATCTAGCTTGATCATCAATTTGCTGACTTGCATGAATGTATCATCTTATGACAGCACTGTAAGATTTTTACACAGGTCTGTTTGATTTTATCACAAAGCCACACTGCAATAGTGCCACTTGAAACCATGCAGGCTACAGAGTGGGATTCTGGGATTTACTCTTGAGTGATGCTTCCCATGGTGTGGGCATCCCTGGAATGTTGGGATGATTTTCCATGGAAGTTGATTTGCAGATATCGGGTGACACAGAGAGTTTTTGCCTACATTGACAGCTAAAAGCTTAAACGCACACACTAATATCTAAGCTGTTTTGTATCTGTGGGTGTTGCTGTGTGTGGCTTAGCTTTGCTGTGAATGTGTGGAGAGCCACAGAATGCAGCAAGGAATTTGGACACTGCTGTTAGAAAGTAAACAGCAACACTTGAAATTCAACCTTTGCTGGCAGTGAAGAGGAAAGAAGATGTTTACCTTAAGCGTAGATTAGGAAAGTTCCTCTCACTTTTTTTATAGACAGGTGACACATTAAAGATAAATAAATGCAGGTTGCATGAATGTCACTGAATGGTTTGAGCATGAAAATATCTCATCTACTCAGCTATTTTTTTTGTGACAGTTTCTACATCACCAGAGGAACAACCCTTTATTTGAGTTGTTCAGGCAGCCACACACGTTATGAAGACACTTTAATAAAGCCAAACTATATTGGATTTTTGCATCCTATCCTCACTGAGTACTAACATGGTGGCTGACACAGTGAATGTTTGAGCTGGAATGAAAATAGATTTTATCTTTGTTAATGTTATGCTGATTTTGCACCAATATGACTGTGCTTTCTTGCAAAAATAACTTTACAAAATAATATTATAAAATTAGCATACCTTTTGTATGAAAGAAAAAGTAGAAAAAATAAATAAATAGCCAAATAAACAAAGTACGGCTGACTATATAAAATAAATAGCTAACACCAATCACACATTGTTTTGTGCATTGTGTATTGTGGAAAGAAAGTTCTCATATCAGAAAACATCGTCAGCCAATAAATCAATGTATCTCCACACTCTAAATGCAGTAAGTATACATAAAGCCTGCATATACAATAAAGCAGTTTATTTATTCATGGTGTCTGAGAGAGACAACAGCCTAATGTGAGGTGTCAGAGACAGGCTGATCATTACAGCTGCTGTTATCTGACCTCCCAGCTTGCACCCACCTTGTCAAACACATGATTAACACTCTGAGGAGCAGCTGCACCATTATAATGCCCTGATTATAACCTGAAAGCAACCTTAACCAAGATGAAGTCAACTGTGTTACGTCTTTCTCTTAATCTAAAGGATGATGTCAGTTGTGTGAAGTGTGTTATGTCTGGACCCTGTGACAATGACTGGACATGCTGATGAATCACAGGATACTGTGGATGGAGAGCAGGATGGCTAATGCTTTAAAAATGTGTGCCGAATAAAATGTTTCAAACAATCATATTCGCCTGACACGCCTGAATCTGCGCAGTGGGACCAAACAGAGCAGACAACTGTGCTCAGTCCCTTAGCAACTTAACATGCAGATATGCTAATGACTTCCTGTTTATAACCCTAAGCACAAGCCAGTGAGGCCACAGATGGGACCCAGAGTCCCATCCTATAGCAGCTCTTTGCCACTTGCTAACAAAATGTTCCACATAAATACATTTATAGGTGCATTTGATTTTTTTTTTGACCAGGTAGATCATTCTTAAGGTGATTTTATGTTCATTTGCTTCTTTTATGTAAGAAAAATAATAACAATAATTAGTGTTATAAAGATATATATATATATATACATGTATGTCCATATGTCAATTCACTGATCATTGATTCCAAAATAATAGATTTATAGTGAAAATATTAACACATAATCATCTTTAAGGTCCGCCTTTATTTTGAAATTCAAAGTTTTTATTTATTCTTGTTATAAAAATGAGTAGATAGTATTAATTAAATGTATGGAAGAGCTCAGTAACAACATTTCAAATCCGTTTTTTTTATATATATATATATAGATATAGATATAAGTGATTTTGCAAATTATGAATATGACATTGTCTAATATTAACCCCAGATTTCCCAAATATCCAATCTTTGTCTGAAGAATTTATATAATATTGTATTGTGACAAACGTGTGATTTACACCCCTAATAATGACACATTTTATTTATATAACCACTAAGAAAATTTCTTTCTGTGTCCTCAGGATGAGAAGATGAATGTGGAGGCTCTAAGCAGAGCAGAGCTGTTGACTCTCCTCAGTGTCCTGGAGGGAGAGCTGGAGGCCCAGGATGTGGTCATACATGCCCTCAGAGTGAGTTGGCCACTACATCTGAAACACACAAATCCCCCTCTAGACTCTGTCATACACACTGCAGACACCTCACGTACATTTGGGCTAAATAATATTCTAGACATCCTAGCAACCCAGTAAATAAAACCTGCTCTGTAGTTTGTCTTTACTGAAGGTAAAGACACTAAAATGAACCTGTTTGAGCATTGCACCCCCTAACAAAGAATGTGAGCGAGCAGGGAGGGGATGTGTAAACAGGAAACTAAGGAAACGGAGCTAGTAAAGACAATGGCGCAGGAGTCAGTCTGGTTTCCCCGGCCGTTTATTCCACCAACATTATTACAGGTCAGACCAGTTGAAATCTCTCTAATTTTTTTCACTTTTTCTTTCAATCCAGACCTGAATGTGTCCCCTATGTGTCTAGACCCAGTTCAGACTCACTGCAGTTTATACCTGGTTTGTGTCAAATTTGTCCCAAGATACTATTTGCGCTCACATTTGCTTTAATCTTGGAAACTCCCGTTGCTGTCAAACAGAGACCAAATCGCCCGCAGCCAAAGAGAAAGACTATGGTGGCTGTTTGGCTCCTTGCCTTGGGAACATACCTCAAACCCTTGTGAAAGTTGTTTGGCTCTGGCATATCAGCTGTATCCAACTGTGACTTGAACGCTAAACACAGACTATGAAGATGACTAGGCAGTCATTCAAGGCAGTCGAAGATGGATTTGGATTCAGGATACGCTTAATATGTGGCCAGTGGCATCTCAGGCAACCTCTGAATGCTTTGAGGTACAATGTCCACTTGGACAGCTTGCAGGACACATTGTAAACATAACAGTAGACATTATGCACGCCAACCTAAAACCCTCAGTTTTGTGCAGCTCATTCATTCATATTCAAGTGAAAGAGCTACAATGCTTTGCAGTGTTTGAGTGGAGTCTGATTGGCTCTCTGCGTGCCCCTGGCTGCTTTTCACACTCATGACCGCAGCAGCTGCTCCGTGCTTGGATGAAGCTGCTATAGACCCTGAATGCTTGACTCATTGTCTGAAACAGTGATTGAGGTTGCGATGAGGACAAGTAGCAACCATGACTGTCTTGTTTCTAATGAACAGGCCTTGATAGTGAAGTTTATCTCACAAACAAGTGAGGCTGTAATCATGAGAGATTTTCAGTGCCAGGGCTGGAGGGGAAGCAAATCCAGCTGCACCAGTTCAGATCTATCCTAATGGCAGTTGTCCAGATGTGACGTGGTAGGGTTTGCCTCAAACTCAACACATACACTCATTTCCCTTAGGACAAAAGTACATTACAGCCGTCTTGCTGTCTGTACTCATTCCTCTTCCCATATCTATAGCCATACCCCTCTCCCTCCTTTCCTCCTTCTCTCTTCCTCACACACAGCCACATTACGGGGGGTCTTTCATGTTTGACCATGACCCATGTCCTGTCTGCCCACTCACTCACACACACACTCTGGATGTCTCTGGTGGGCCACTTAGAGGCTGCAGTGTTTATTGCAAAGAGGATGTACAGAGTTGTAGGCTCAAATCACTGACTTCCCTTGTTCCCACTGGGGGCCTGAACGCCAGTTTTACTGACTGGTCCACGTTACCATGTGACTACAGACAGGAGTGTCAGGCTAATGTGTCCAGTATTGAACTCTGTGTCTGTGCACAGATTTGGTGCCCAGGAGGTCTGTTTGTTGTCTGTCTTTCCTGTTTTTCATTTTTCCGCTCTGAATTCTCCCTGGATCTTGAAATGCAGCTTTTTTTGGATGTTTTTAGCTATCATGCTGCATTAACTAAATGTAGTGTGTGTCAGTAGAAAGGCAAAAGAGGCTCTCAAATCTTCACCACTCTTTTCTAGCTTTAAATATTTTCTCCTCTCAGCGGCGAGTACTTGGGATGCCTGTAGATTGCTCGGGACAACCGCATTCAGGCACCCTTTTAACCCTTTCTTCACCCGAAACAGAAGTGAACTGAAAACCAGGAACTGTATCAGCTTTTGCTTACTTATAAGATGCCGTCACCTTTGGGACTTGTCGCTACAGATTCCTGATTGTACTGTTTTTAGCTCTCATCTCTAAGGAGACGGATCAGCCGTTTTACTCGAGGGAACATTCCTGAGAACATGACACCAGAAACAGGTCATAGATTCCAACAGGAGTGGCATATCTTTGAGTTGTTGATTGTCTATATCTATATGGGAACTAATGCTATTATTATCTTTCCTTTGTTAGGCATGTATGGCAAAAATCCAGCGTAGAACAGGTTCTCAGTAGCTCACAGGAATGCCAGTAAAAGATATGAAAACAGACGCACACCTTCCCTTTTTATACTCAGTGGGGGAGCTCTTGATTGTCCTTGCACTGTTTTTGAGGCGGCAAGTAAATGAGTAAACACAGTGGGAGACAAACTTGTGACACCCTGAGATATCCGAATATGTCTCACGCCTGCTTCACCTTTTTGTTAACAACATTGTGGTGTTGAGTACCAGTGGCTGTGAAATTAATATTGCTGCCTGCCAGTGGATTGAACTGTTTCTATTTGCTCAGGGTTAATGTGGCGAAAATGTTGCAGTCATGCTCAGCAGGGCCTGTTTTGTTTTCCATATGATGTCATATCCTGTAATCCTAAAATGCTTTGTCTATTTTTGCAAGCTGACGTCTTTTCCTGACTCCATAAAACAATAGGGCTTGGCCAGAGTGCGGAGATAAGATTGTGTTTTATGTTCCTCTACAAGAATCACTGCCCAATTTGGACATGTTGTCAAGATTGGTGAGGGGAAAATAGGATATAAAAAGAGCAGAAAGTACACAGAGGTTGCCCTTAAAAGCTAAGCAGCAACTAAATATACCACTGCAATGCACACAGATCCATGATGTCAGTGAAGTGCTTTCATATCAACAGCCTGAGCCTGAGGCCGAAAGCTCCCTGACCTGAAAATGCTGAAGTGACATCAAAGAACCTCACTTCATTGCTTTTATTGTCAAAAACTGGTGTAATATACAGAAACTCACACTAGCACACATCAAATCACACACACGCCAGTCACAGCAAGGACTTGTGAGCAACATAGATCGGGTACTGCTCTCCTCAGGATGCCTTCTTATCTGTCGACCCAGCTAGAAAATAAAGGATCATATCTGTAATGGTAATGAGCTCCACCCTTCGCTGCTGTTTGCACTGAACGGGGGAGTATTTGCCTGCTACAAATAGAATAGTGATATAGGAAGTCAGTCTGAGATAAGAAGAAATCACTGCTTTCTCTGTGCAGTTTGAGCTGCAGTGAATTCATTCAGTTACATTTCTGACTCAAGACACACTGGTGCATTTCCTTGTTCCGCCTAATGATATGTTATGCCTCTCCAAAAGCGTCGCCTGACCAAAGGGTGAGAGCACCTGCTCCCATGTTTCATCCCAACCCGCTGATGATAGCATCTGAGGCAGTTAAACATTACTTGGAAGTTGTCTCGTTGCACGGCCCATAAAGTAAAGTGAGGTTTTGTTTGGCGTCTTCCCAGTTATCTTAGTGCCATCTGTGGTTAATGTGTGGGTGGGAGGTGTGGAAGAGACAGCTTAAGCCTTAAGCACACACCTGAGCTTACGGTTCAAAAAGCACACTTAAAAATCTCCCCTCTCTGTCTCTCTCTCTGTCTCTCTCCGTCTCTCTATTTGTCTGTCTTTTGCAGAGTACAAAAGCATGCCACTGGGGCAGGTACTTTATAAAAATGACTTACAATTTGCAATATTGTGGACGCAATGCTCCAGAAGTGATAGTTAGTGAGGCTTTTCCCTGTGCGTCATCTGGGCAAACAACATGAATTGACTGAAGTAAACATGCCGTTAATTGAGGTTCAAATATGCAGCTATTGTATCTGGGGCCCATGTTGTGCCAGGTATGCTAAGTCTGTGAAACTTGCTCTGTTCAGTCCAAAAATGCACCTCTCTCCTGTGGTTCACGTTCTCTCTGTTTGTTTCTCTCTCTGCACCATCTGCATGAGACACTTTGTTGTGTTTTTCAAGAATTATATGCATGATTTCTTTGGTAACAAAGCATGAATGATGCAGAACTTGTGCAAATGCATTCTCGCTAGTTATTCATTTTCAATACAGATTAACCTCAGAGGACGTTCTGTACAAAGCCAAAGAGTTTTAAATACAGGTGAGAGTCCAAACCAGGTACTTCTACTGTATCATCAGCACAAAAGAACCAAAATAACTGCTCTCATCCTGGGAATGTCAGTTAATAAAGAACACAAGGCTCCACTAATGAATACTTTTTAAATGCATAATGTGATTCTTCTAGCGTCAGACCCACAGAGAATTATCACCAAACTCTCTAGCAATCCAGAGCTTCTCTTTAAGCCTCCCTGGGGTTATTGTTTTGGTTTTACAGCCCACCATTGTCACACATTTGTCTTTTAACTTGTTGTACAGTTCCTCTGCCTGCAAGTGGCCAAAAATCGATTTATGCAGCTTTAAGTAGGTGCATTTGCAATTTAGGTCCTCCCAAGACAATATGTACACTTATCCTGCCAGGGTTGTGTAGATAATGATGATGTTGACCTTAGTGGCTGCTAAGGTAGTTATTATTCCACAGCAGCAAATGAGCCAAACTCAACCAGACTGAGGCAAGCATACTCTTGGATTGGTATATATGTTATTTTTTTCTTATATTTTCTCAACTCCTGCCTTATAGAAAGACTTGCCTTAATACAAGATGTGAAATGACTTTGAATTTTAACTTGATTGACAGGTAACGCACTACAAGCAGGAATTTCTATTCTGTTTCTAATCACTGTTTGTCTCACTTTCCCATTTTGCTGTCATTTTTTTAATGCTCTGGTGACCAGCACCAACAGAATGGGTCAGAGCTCTTTGTGTCGGTTTGAGTTTGCAGCCTCCACAGCTCGGTTAAATCAGATGTGACTGCCAGTGGATTGATACCTCTCACCTGCCAAGGCCTGTTATTCAGCACGGCTGACAAATGGTCCATTGACTATATGTCCTTTTCCACTGTGAAGTAGAGCAGAGTGGTTGTCCACTCCCCGGGAGAAAAACTGCACTACTAAAGTCTTACTTCCTCATCCAAGAAAACCCTGAAGCCAGAGACATAAATCTCAACAGGATCCAACACTAGAGGGTCAGCAGCTGACCTAATGTCTTCTTTTGTTCTCATTTTTCTTAGCTCCACATTTTAGCCTGTTTCTTTTTTTACTCTCGGACAATTACCTGACACTGTGCTTCTCTTGCACTACACTGCAGGTTTATAATCACGAATATCAATAAACACATTTTTTAGATAACAGAGTAGCACTTAAAGATGAATTCGTAAACATATCTATTTGCCGTTTAAGTAAAATGTTGGAGCATTTTGATGCATTGTCCTCTGCCCTCCTTTTGCAAAGACACTTGGACTGGATAAGCTCCATGAAAAAAGCTTTTCATATCAGACAGGTCTGGTCCTGCTGTCCTTTTGTCTCCGTGTGTCTAACTGTTCTTCTGAAGAGTGCACTAATTCACCAGGAATGCTACTTTTCCCATAACCCCCACTGCAAAGCTTCTGGATTTGAGATGTTGCCCTGGAGACAGCCAGTTATCCTCAGAACCTCATGCAGTATGGTGTGCAAACATATCCCAGCTGCATGACGCACACATGCATATACTGCAGATATGTGCATGCATATGCATTCAACCTCATTTTTTTTCTTTCATCCACAGTATTATTATTTAAAAATCAGATTAAGGGCTGAACTGTACATTTGTAACAGGAGATATGCTGCCAGTAGCATTCAGAGCTGCTGACTTCATTGTGTGACGGTCATTATAGAGGCTCTGAGGAAACAGGACTCCCTGACTCTTTTCAGCTCACAACAAGGGTATGATTGTGCCCTGAGGCTGCAGGTAACTGACTGACAGAGAATGGTTCCAGGTGAAAAGCATCAGGTTGTCTTTCACACCTCGTTACAGCTGTGGGAATGCATTAGAGGATACAAGCTGTTGAAGAAGGCAAAGCTCTAACAAGCTGTAGCACATTGGTTCCAGAGGAATTCTCACATATGTGATGCTAATTTAAAAAAACAGTTTTAGGAGTATAAGGAAGCAGTTATTTTTTAGTAATATATTACTTCCCGCAACTTACTTCTAGAGGCATTTGTCATCAGTAGTTTGGCCGAAATGAGAGCTTTGCAGCAGAGAGGGTTTGCTTGTTGTGCCCTCTCATAAAGGAAAGCGCACTCTGTCATTATGATCAGAACTATCCCGAGAAAGCCACGGGAGACCAGTCCCTGAGTCTGAATCTTGGCCCAGCCCTTAATGGTCTGTTTAAACAGTTATTTCACTCAGGAAGCTGCAGTTTTGTCTCCAGCTAGACGAAGAAGCATTACAGTTTTACAGCTTTTGTCCAAAGCCCAGCACTGAAACACACGCACACAGCCACAGGTAAACACACAGGCATGCCTCACACACACTCGTACCCACTCTCACACATTGAAGCCTACTGGGTCAGACATAGAGACCATGCATAAAACTGAAGGCATTGAGACAGTGTCTTTGTTTGAGTCCTTTAATCTCTTCACTGAGGGTCACATTCTTTGTTCAGCTAGAGAAAGAGCCTCTAATACAGCCTCCTTACTGATGCCCTCAGGATCAGTGTGTGTATTTGTCTGAGAGCGTGTGAGAAAAAGAGGCTGACAGAGAGAGAGAGAGAGAGACATTTTTCTGAGAAATGATGATGAACAGGCAGAGGAATGCAGTGCCATGCGTGTTTGGGCAGGGAAGCGAAGAGGGGGGCCAGAGGACCGGGGTGTCTGATGAGGACTGCATGGAGAGACAGTGACGGGTGTCCCGAAGGCACGTGGAGTGAACTCTGTGGCTTGTGCTTACATCACTAGCTCCGCCAGCTGACCCTGCATGCCTCTAGAAATCAGGCCTGCTCGCTGTATGTAGTTAATGAGACCTCCTGATGATATATCAGGGTGACACAGAGTGAGGTCAACAAGGCCCTATCACATGTCACTTTATTTCTTGTCAATTTCTGTTTCGCTTAAACTAGCCTGAATATTGAAAAGTCAATGGAAACTGGTCTAGTTGCCGGCAATATTTTTGTCATTGGGATGTTTTTTTTAAATCCAAACAAGGGTGATATCACTTATTATTCTACTTTTTTTCTTAGTTTAGCTATAATCCAAACTCTTCATTACAAACAGCTCTGTGTGTGTATGTGTGTGTGTGTGATTTCATGGCCTGGTCCTTCACCCCTGCATCCCTGGGGAGGAGTTAACATCTGCCCCTGGTGGGGGTTGGACAGCCGCGCCTCACCTCTTTGTGTTTGGGTTGAGGGGAAAGACCATCTGCTTGTGCTCATACTGACAATAACATCACTCCACACAGATTTCCTGTACACACAGACACACACTTAGTACCATGCCTATGTCCAATGGTGATATGATAGAGTTATTACCTGAAGTCCATCTTCTGTTTGGACAGAATGTGGTGAGTTATGTTATGTGTTTTTCTTGGCACTGACAGTTAGACCTCATGTTATCTTCCTTTACACATTTTTCCTGCGCTGCAGTGTTTAAAGGAGCCCTCATCATATCAAATCCATGTACAGTCATACACAAACACACTGGTCATTTTTCTGCCTGATAGTCAGGATTGAACATGCATTCATGTTTTTTTTTACTGTATGCCACATGTACATTAAAGGCAAACACATCTCTTGTCTTGATTTAATTTAGCTCCTTCTGTTAATGGAGCGGCCTAATCACACATGTGTTTTGTGTTTGTTTGTGTCTAGGCTCAGCACAGAGATGCTTTCGTCCAGGAGCGTTACGGTCAGTATGACCTCAGCGATCCATTCCTTGCCCTGCAGCGGGACAGCGAACCCGCAGAGCGCCAGAACACACTCACAGAGCCTCACACGCACCTGCAGGGCCGGGCGGTGGGCCCAAACCCTCTGGCTGTGCTTAAACTGGTCATGGCCCACTGCAAGAGGATGCAAGAGAGGATGATGGGACAGCTGGCGGCTGCCGAGAGCAGACACAGGAGGGTAAGAAATACGGTCATGAATACACACTCTACAACTTTAGTGAGTCCTACAGCTAAATGGTAGTAGACTTAGCTTTGGGGAGTGAGAAAGAGCGATGGGGTGATATGGAGCTTTATCACAGCAGAGCTCGTAAATAATCATAGACAGTCTATGGGTGAACTTAAGGGGGTTGATGAAACACTCTAATGAAGAAGAGTTTCTGCTATGCAGGCTGATTAATCAGGGGACACCTGCTGTTTGAGGCGTAAACGTCTTACAGGAATAATAAGTCAATGACAGGTAATTTGCTAGTTTGATTATGTCGTCAAATTCATGCACAGAATCCTGCAACAAGAAACTTGTTTGCACATGAATCAATTGTTTTATTGCTTGATAGATGATAGCTGACCTGGAGGAGGAGAAACGACGGCGAGCCCAGGAGTCAGCGCACAGTGATGATTTCACCTTCATGCTGCAGACAGAAAGAGACAAACTGCTGCAACAGGTATGACTGAGGTGTAAATGACACAAAGTGTACTGTCCACGCACTGTTGAATTGTTTGTGTCGGGTCCAGTTTTAGCAAACCTGGTGCTCACACTTCTCTCTTGCTGATAGACAAGCACATCTGGTGGGAGAGATTTTCTGCCTCCCTTTCCCTCCCTATACTCCTCTTTCCCGCTCCTCTGCCTGTCTGCAGTGTCCCACGTCAGAGTGGCAGCTGAGATTTAAAGCCAAATGACTGAGTGGGGAAGCATCAGTCCCATTGTGTAACTCAGTAGGATGGAAGGGGCTTGGCCCTTAGAGTACAGACACACACAGGCACCCGTATGCACAAGTACAGGGCTGTTCCATAGGAAACAGATGAGGAAGAGGCCATTGTTTAGTTGTCCAGCAGCCATGTGGCTTTATAGCCTCAGGAAACCTGAGATAATGGATGTCCATGTCTAATGCAAGGTCAGCTGGCGCACACACACTGTGAGCACACAATCAGCCACTATACAAACTTTGTACAAGGGCCTTATGTAAGAAAGAGTTCCTGAGTGTCTCCCAGTCTTCCTGAGGCTTTCCTGCCGGTGTTGTTTTTTGTACACTAATCATATACACTAGATTGTATTTCATCACCTCCCATTTCCTCCTATTACTCATCAAAGCTTTTAAGCTGCCCAGTCACCGTGCAATGACCTCATGGCAAACTGAACTTTCCATAAACATGCCTTGCAAGCAAATTATTATCTAACAAGGCATAATATGAACAACTGCTTCTTCCTGTGTTTCGTTTGTCTCTGAATCGACACCTACTGTCCTTATTCTGTGTGATTCATGTAGATCTCAATTAAATGTGTTTTTTTGACAATATATGTGAGAGAAGCAGCTTTTTTTTATAAGCTTTGTGTCCACTAAAGGAAATACAACATATTCTATACCACTATGTCAAAGGTATTGGAATAAAATTTAGTCATTAAGGTCAGTTTCATGATTGCTATTGGCAAGTGTGGAAAAATCTAAAAGACAGGAGAATCACTTTTACAGTCGACAGAAATAGTTTCCATTTGAACATAAAAAAAAGCCACTGTCAATTACAGTATACCGTTTTATTGGGTTCAGTGCAAAATACATTTCCAAAAGTTTTATATGAAAAAACTCCCTTTGGGGAAACAAGCTTATTTAGAAAAAAAAAGTGTAATGTTCTCATCCTGTGTTGGTTATAAGCAGTAAGAAAGCAGTGTGCTTTTGCCTCCTTGTGGTCAAATGTGGAAAAGCTGCTGACTGTTTTATCTCCCTCCCTCTCTGTCTAGTTGGAAAAGGAGCGTGCGACAGTGCAGAAGTTAGAGAACGAACAAGAGCAGGCAGTGAGCCAGGTGGAGGAGTCACTGTCCCAGCAGCAACAGCTCTCCTCAACACTAACTCTGGAGCTCCAGAAAGCCAGCAGGCAGGCACAGGAGGAGGCTCACAAGGTCTCCCAACTTCGCACCTTACTCCAAGAGGAGACCAGTGCCCTGGAGAAGCTCCGGGGGGTTTTAAAAGATGAGCAGAGCCGGGCCGCTCAGCTGGAGGCCATATCGGAGAGGCAGCTGGCTGAGTTTGACACAGAACGAGGGCAGATGAAAGCGAGGATCAGCAAAGAGGAGGAGAGGAGCAGGGAGCTTGAGAGACAGCTGGAGGAGCTGAGGAAGAGGTTGGCTAAAATTGGAGGATGTAAGGAAGAGGTGAAGGAGGCTGTGACAGAGGTGAAAGAATCTCTGTCCAAGCTGACGATGGTGTCCAGCTCTGTTCAGACTGAGCCGGATGGGAAGATAACCGTCACTCCGAAATCTTCCTCACTGTCAAAGGTCAATGGCAGTCACACCCATAAAGAAACAGAAGCGGCACAGGAGGGGAGAGGAGCAGAAAATGGAGGGGTGGTAGAGAATGGTGGAGGAGCACTTTTGCATTCCCCTCTACACCCTCATCCCCACCCTCACTCTCCCTCCAGCACCGCCTCCTCTTCCCTCTCGTCTTCTCCAATTTCGTCGCCCGTGCTCGCTAAGCGTCTGGGCAGCCCAGGCTTCCATCAGTCCTCCTACCAGGCTAGTGT
The DNA here is from genome assembly GCA_903364295.1 of Serranus cabrilla. NCBI lineage: Eukaryota > Metazoa > Chordata > Actinopteri > Perciformes > Serranidae > Serranus > Serranus cabrilla. The sequence continues at coordinate 813,496 of CAFUXE010000199.1, forward strand.
CAACCAGCGATTCCAGGCCGCCAGGCACAAGTTTCAGTCCCAGGCTGAGCTGGAGCAGCAGCAGCATGGTGGGCCTCTTTCCCCCAGAGACCTCTCCCCCACCACCTCTCTCATCCCCTCCCCACTGGAGCACAGCTCAGCTAAGCAGCTGGCACGCAACACTGTCACTCAGGTGCTGTCCCGCTTCACCAGCCAGCAGGCCGGCGTCAAGCTGGCACCAATCAGCAGCTCTCCATTTGGTACAGACTACCGCAATCTGGCAGCATCTCCTCCTGGCGGGAGGTCACCTTCTTCAGGGCCTCTGTCTCCAGGCATCCGCTCCCCACTCACTCCTCGCTCAGAGAGGACACATCCTCCTCCGATCCCTCCCAAGAAGCCAGGCATGAGTCCAACTCCAGGCTCCCCAAGTCACTCTGCTCGGACCAGCCTCTTCCCAGAGTTGACAGGGAACTGTGGACACAGCAACAGTGGGCAGGAAGGAGCCAAGGAGCCAGACCTGGTTTTATCCTCTAGCAGCTAATGGCCAGATTATACAAACTGTCTCCTAAATCAGTCCGGCCTAAATCAACAGTTACTGTAATTTTTATCTTTGCCAGCCCTTAAACCCACTTCATAGCACTCATTATCAGTAGGATAGAACCTGCACAGCTGGACTGGTTAAAACAGATGCATTTAAGAGTTTGTTGCAGCCCTACCTCTAAACCACAACCTGAGAAACAATCTGAAAAAATATAGTTTATTATGATTTTTCTTTTATCTGATTTAATATTTCTATTAATGTTCCTTGCTTTTTTTTCTTTATATAGATTTTTTGTAAGAAGTTTTAGAATGAAAATATTTATGTTATTATACAGTTTAAACCTTTATTAAGGTTGTTTAGAAATCATATATATATGAGAGGACCAAGCTGAACAACACTTTCTTTTCCCTTAATGCTCAAATTGCCAGTCCCGTTAGTATCAAAAAATACTTTAGCAGTAGTTTAGTAAAAGGGCTAAAATATACATAGGGCATAGCAAATGTGTAGCTTCCACCATTTCACAATATAGTGAGTAGTTTTAAAATGTTTTTCCCATAAATCCTTACACAATTCCTGTTGACATGGTCCATGAACACACTATTACACTGTAAATACTTAGAATTCAGTTAATTATCTATAAACATCACATGCATGTGCATGTTTTTTTTCTATTACACTTGCTGAATACACTGAATCTTGTCTTGAAAAGGGAGAGCACACTCTGTGCCACATCACTGTAAGATATTTTATTTCTTCTTCTTTTTTTATTCAGGGAAGGTTAATTTCTGCTTTACCCAAACCAAGAAGGACTTTGTGTCACATGTTTGTGATGACTCTTTAGTGATATTCCATCCATAAACATAATGGGGACTAAAGGTTTGAATCTTGCTACTGTAACAGTTTCTATAGTATCTGTAAAATAATTTATATAGTATTGTGTCTTGTCCTAAAAGTGCTACACACAAGATGTATGTTTTATGTTTTACTCTGGCTTTGAAATTAAGAATTGATTGAAATTTGTTTTAGCCAATCGATTTTAAACTAGATTTATACACTGTCTGAGAGACCAGGTCTATCAGCTGTCTCTAGTAAATAAGCATCTCATGGACACCTGCACCTGAGTGCTATTTTAAATAAACTGCCCATGCCTTAAAGTTTACAGTGTATCCAAGTTTTTCTGTCAAAACAGCTGAAAACTATTGATTAATAGGCAATATAAAATAACAATCTAGCCATGATGTTCAATCCATTTATTTGTACAACAGAATGGGGCAGTACAGTCTTGAACTTTATAACTGATCGGCACACAGTTGTAGTATAGTGTGAGGGTTTTACACAGCACATAGTATAGCTAACAAGTAACTGATCCAGAGTCAGCCTACTTAGACGTTATGTAACACATACAGTATGATATGGCCTTACAGAAGTCATGTAATGTATATAGTATATGATCTTGCCTTACATGGCAACTGCTTTGCGTTCACTTGGCATCGACCAACACACAAACAGTTTGTTACAGTTAAGAGTGCAATATCCTAAGACTCCAACAAAAACCAGCGTATTAAAATAGAAATTTGCATACATGGGTGGGAGGATGGAGTTCTTTACCATAGGAAAGAGATTTTGGCAAATAAATCTTGGTTAATATGAGTATGTTTTCCTTTCACAAAGGAAAAGCTGTACAGCAATGGAGGTGGTGTCGCCAAAGTAACAGAACAGAGAATGCATTATAGACGCAACAGCGTAGAAGTTGCTTTGTCTTAATTCAGTCATCTTTGCTTGCATGGGTGGAGATGCATACATCAGTGGAGCACAAAAGAAAACAAGTTAACACTCCCTCAGCTCTTACAGACACCGACAAACATACAGGTTTACAGTAGAGGAGCAGAGCTATGCCGAGGATCATGCCACTTTGAAATGTTAACAACAGGTAGAAACACAGTCAATTTCATAGCAATGTTCGCATGGTTAAAATGTCAGATAATTAATTTTCCTGTCACTGTCCTGATTTTACTGATACACATGATTACCAATTCCACCATACATGACAACCACAACTGACCAAAAACATTCACAATAAGTGTATTTTCCTGTCTGAAATCAAAACCCTGATATGCAATGGTGTGCTTAATTTCTCTCATCAGCTGCCTTGTGCGGTCCTGGTTCTTTTCCCAGTGTGCTGAGATCTCCATTGTGACATGATCACAGTAGTTTGACGAAGGAAAAAATATTGTAACTTCTGACACCTGAATCTCTGGAGGTCTGTGAGTCCAACTGAAGAAAGATTTACTTCTAAATGTAGCAGTCCTTAGCACAGCCCTGCACACTGACCCAACACAACTCTTTCACAACACACACCCAGAAGTAACCACTTTCTCCAAACCATGATCATCTCCATAACAGCAACTTCCTTACAGCAGAGGGATATCTGTGCCTAATAGTCTGCACCTCTTCAGTTATACTTTTTTTTGTTTGTTTTTTTTAATTAATTCCTTGCCCCATACTGATATAGTTTTGCTTTGGTTAGTCCTTGCACATGTATAGGCGGGTTGTGGGCCCAGTGGAGTGTGTCCACCTGGTGAGTCCCTGACCTTCCACTAGGCATTCTGCATCTCCTTGCCAATTTTGTAACTTAGGATCTTATTCCAGTCGATCTTAGTGCGTGTGACAGGCAGCTGGCGACGCAGGGCCTTAAAGGTGGTGTCAGACATAGTCTGGTAGTTCTCACTAATTGCAGTCTGAGGGCAAAAAACAAAAAAAAAAGTATTATACTTTCACTTTTTTCAGAATGTTTCTTCATATAGCTTACGATAAAAGTATAAACTATAATGTTGAACATTAGATGTGTAGTCATTTAAAAGGTTGGTTACCTGGTAGTCATTTTCCGCGTTCTCAATAATGTCAACAAATTCCTTGGCTGTCTGGCTTTCATTCTGTATCAAAAACAAACATATAATGATCACATTTCACCCTACTTACAGAGATGGATGACCTCCTCTGTATATACATGGAACTGACACAGTCAGCCGTAAACAGAGCAACAAAAGGTTTGAACTACTCCTGGCAGAATGAGTGCTTACATTTAACTTTTTTTTTAACTTACAGTCACTGGTATTGATTCCTCTACTTCCTTATGGCTGACCAGCTGCACATTCCCATCTTCATAATAGTGCACCTGGAGACGGAGAGCAACTCAGTGAGTAAGATGCAGTAAAAAAAAATCCTCATTCCTTGTTTGTTTTTTTTATCATTATGCACATGAGCTCACTGAATTTTATTCACCTGGATTTTCAACACTCCCACCACCTGAGCAGTGGACTGGCCAATGGTAAGCTTCCACTCGGACCTACAGCGACCATTCCTGTGTTGGAGAAAGGAGAAGTAATGCTATATTACAAACTGACAGCAGCATCAGGAAGATTAACAGAATTGAGAGACCAATTATTTCATTTAGTTCAGTTCATTATACATACATAACTTTAATTTTTAACCTTTGTGATAAAGCAGTGTTATAAAAATGAGAGTTTTAATAAATAATCATCAGTATTGTGGATATAATGACTAAGTGGGTAAATGTAAGTAACACAACAGCTAGTAACATGATAGACAATATCTAGTTTCATATAAAGATATAAAGCACCATACCAGAAGTTTTTGGGTTGAAACTGATGTCCTTCAATGCAGGCTATGATCGTTTGCTGTCCGTCAACTGTTTTCCCATATACCTGCAACACACAGATGGTATGGGACAGTCTGGGTATGGTTAAAATGTAGTTAATATTGCTTCATTGTGTCTGAATTTATGTGCGTCTTACCGTGCAGACTCCCGTAGGGTAGTGCTCCTTGACATAGGCACTAAGGGAAGTATCACAGGCATCTCTCCAGCTTCTCAGGGCTGTCTCTCCTTCATATGGCTGCACATCGCTCACCTCTTTTCTTAGGTGGTCAAAGCGGAACGCCAAATGGTTGCGGGGGTCCAGAAAACGACCCTGACCCAAGTCACCATGCTCTGTGATCAGGACCTATCAATAATGGGAGGAAAGATTTAAGAAGCCTGGCTTTGACACTTGCTCCTCTGGAATAAATAAGTAAGACTAAAGAATGAAACCTACCGGCTCATCATGGCCCTCTAGTTTGGCAGGAGTAAATTGATCCATGTTGTACTGGGCAAAGGAGCTGGACAAATAAAATGGGCACAAAGGTACAGTAGGCATTAATGAGATGAAACCAATATGCCTTCAACAAATGTTTTCCACTGACCATTTTGATAACACTGGCCATGGTTACATTCTTTGCTGCCTCACATGCAATAAGCCCGAGTTTGAGAATACATTCATTATGGAGGCTGTGTATGAGAATTGAAATGTCTGATGTTTGTCTTAATTGAGTGTTACTTACTGTGACGCCCCCTCCCTGAGGAGGTTGTCATTGTTGAGAAGAAGCCGCACATCTAACGAGACAAAAAAAAACAACTGTTTATGCACTGGTCTTACAAGGCAAAACAAGCCAATATCATTATCAAAGGCAAATTATATTATTCTAAAGACAATCGTATATCTTTTTACAACAAACTGCTTCTTACCATTGAAGACCTCATTGAACTCTCCCGGGGGGGCATGAGTCACGAAGTTGGCTGCTATGCGGACCTATGGAAGCAAAGTAAATGCTTTCAATTAATTCAGTTGTCATGATAATATGACTTGCTTTACAATCTGTACAAAGACAGACACTACAAAGTAATATTTTTCTTATTCTGTCAGGATCTCACTCCCGAATAAGCAAGAAACTGAACTCAGATTTCAATAATCTACCATCAAAAATGTTAGTAATTTGGCATACAGTTGTAGTATAATCATTTAGATAATAAGATGCATTTTCAAGTATGCAATGACAGTAAGCCCTTCTCCTATGATGAAGGGAGCTTAAAATTGGATTTACATCTGTTATGCTTTAACAAGGAATGACTATAGTATCCCAAAAAGGCAGTCAACAATTACAAAAATAGCAGCAAGCATATTTTATGAAAAAATAAAGACTATAACTGACACATTATATTGACATGCTTTTTGTAATTTGGAGAGAAATGAAAGAATAAGCATCAAGGCACCGCTATATGAAAAGAGAATGAACATTGCAATAGTTAGGCATGACTTGTCTGGACTATGTGTCAGGTCACAATAAAATAATGTCATCATCTTGCCCTCAATTTTCCCGTTGACCGCCAGTAGACCTATATGGTTTCTAATTCTCGCCTCGTAGCAGAAAGACTACAAAATCCCTCATGTAAAATAATATGAGCTTTAGCTTCAATTGGTAATGTGTCCAGCTGCCACTGGTAGGGTGTCACTAACAGGCTCCATCTACACTGTAGGGACTAATATCCTGATCTCAAGCCATGTGAGGCTAACAAGTATTTGAGCTGCAACTGAATCTGTTTGACCCAGAAATCCAAAGCAAAGTAACGTTAGCCGCTAATGTTAGCTAACATTACATGGGAGGTATACGTAGCCCACTGTCCATGCCAGTCTGTAATTATTGCAGACTGGTATGCATATTGCAGTGCGACTAATTTATGTAGCGTTACAACATCTAAAAAGTTTTCAGTACAAGTGTCCAGTGGTTACACTCTTCTAATAGCTACTGATTTCACCGCTAGCCAACTGTAATCTTTAACTAGCATTGGCTAGCTAGTGGTAGCTTAAAAACATTAGTTTATCAATTCGATACGCGACCAAAATCTGGCATTCCATTTCCAAAACTAAATCTTTGATTCATGTGAACATTTAACTCGGGTAGCTCCCTGCAAATAACAGAAAACAGCGTTTAGCAAAGAATTAAATAGTCTTCAAACCTTCTCTTCATCTGACAGCGGCTCCTCAAAGTCAGCCATCTTGGCTCTTTGTGACCCCACCTACCCCAGCTGACTGACAGAAGCAGTGCGGCGGTTGCCATTCACACATAGGAAAATTGTATGCTGGCAAAAAATAGCGATTTTTAAATACGTCGCGTAAAATGCATGTGCTACTGTGCTTGAACAGAGAATGTCACACACTTAAAACAATAGCTTTGCTCAAGCACAATAAAAGTAAAGTCCTATGATTATCGTTTACAACGCCAGAGGGCGTTAAAGGGCTATATTATTTTCCGCCGCTTCCTGTTGGGTGTTGCAGAGTTGATATTCCTACAAATTAAAAGCATATACAAAAGTTACTACGATGAATAAACTATTCTGTTTGGACAGCCAAAACCAAGTGGCCTGGCACACGTTGTAGATTTCTGTATATGATTTATTCATTCATATTCATCATAATCATTGCCTAAATTCCGGTGTTTTGGTTCACTCGGGAACTGCTCATCAGGGCTTATATCTTATTTTTGAAGTTGCAACAGGAAACTATAACAGATTTTACGTTTATTGTTATCAGCTTTGTACTGGAGCACCTTACTCCATTGTGTTTTCAACGGTTCGACAACTGCAGACTAGCGACACACACCGTCCCAACCATGAAGTCACAGGTTTGATTTAATTAGACTACCTTGTCTTTACTTCTGAACCGTATAACATGTCCTACAAAAATCAACCTCATACAGGTGCTAATGTGTAGCCGAGGTTAATTAACGTTACGTTATCATTTATATTTGACAGTAGCTCAATTAACGTTAGCTAGTTTTCAAGTCAAGCTAGCAAACCGACACTGGATCGGTTGTTCAGCTACCACAGGAAGTTCCTGGTCATAATGAATCTGCTAAACAATGCTAAAAACAAACTAGCTTGCTAGCATGTCACGCGGCAATTGTTTTATAAGTTTGTATAACGAATTGGGCTAATGTTAATAAACTAACCTCTGTTTTGGTGGGGCAGTGCTAACTATACAAACTAATGTTTGACTGGCTAGCTTACTCGCCAGGAAATGAATAGAGCATTGTTCACTATTGGACAGTTTGTATCACTGAGGCGTAGTGTGAGTTATTCTGCTGCGTGTTGTCAGGTGATGACCAACCCTGAGGAAATTGCCAGGCTCTACAGAGAACTCAGCCGCTTTCCTTCTTTAAGCAGAGCGGACGTGGGACCTGTCGTCACCTCTCAATATGGGGGCAAATACAGCAACATCTACACAGGTAGACTCAGTCTATGTCATACTAAGATGATCAGATATATCTGTGCCCATTCATGATAATGGCATTTTTTGTTTACTTTCTTCTGCAGAATGGAGCCAGCGTGACCTGGACAGGAATGAGAATGTCAAGTTTTGCCGACAGTACATTGTATTTCACGATGACAAGTCTGTGGTCTACTCTGGAGCCTCAGGAAACTGCACTGAGATAAAAGGAGAGTATGTAAACATTTGTCATTTTCTCTGGAGTGGGGTTGAAAGTGCTTTCATAGACTTAACCCTGAGCGAACTGTCTCATCAATATGTTTGTCCTTTCAGGGTGCTAAGTAAGGATTCTCCCTCAGGTGAAATGAAAGCTGTTGTCAGAGAGTGCACAATCAAAGGAGAGGACAAACAGTTTCTGGAGGTGTGTGGCTGTTTGTCTGGGTCAGACTCAGCATTGGAACTCTATCCAAGCCTACCATAACTTAACTTTTATTCTTTATGGTTGTCATCTGCATATCTGCTTAGCTACATTTTTCATCTGCAGCTTGTGTTTATAACCTCATGTGACTTTGCATTTTGAAGGAGCCATCTTTGTCCCCTCTCCTGACCTCTTTTTGACCTTTCAGATCTGGAGTAAAAACATAAAGATGAAGAGCATCAATCTAACCGCCTTAAATAAGCATGGCAAAGTCTATGAAGATGGTCAGTGCTCATAAAATCTGCATTTTATTTGTTAATCAATTTATTTGAATATTTGCCTTTACATATAGCAGTTCAGATGCTAATCACGTTGTGTTTTGCATCCTTAGATCAGTTTGGCTGCTTGGTTTGGTCCCACTCTCAGACTCATCTCATATATGTGGCAGAGAGGAAGAGACCAAAGACAGAATCTTTCTTCCAGGTCTGTCAGTGAAACTTTATTTAGTAAAGCAGGTTTTCAGCCCAAGCAAGTAATAACCTAACATGTTGTGTTTCATTATCTGTTCGTAGACCGAGTCACCAGAGTTGTCTTCTATTGGGGATGAGGAGGAGACCATGAGAGTGGAGAAAACAGAGGCTGTAAAAGTAAATGCAATTAATATTTTTGAAACACAACCGATTTTTGCTATTCAAAGGTTTAATTCAACATTATTTGGTAACATTCTACACCAGCTTAAGTTGTAGTGCATTCAATTCTTTGTTCCTGCAGGGGGAGCAGTTTGTCTTCCATGAGGATTGGGGAGAGGGACTGGTTGCTAAGAGCTTTCCAGTGCTTTGTGTTTTAGACATTGAGGGTGACAACGTCTCTGTGTTGGAGGGGGTGCCTGAAAATATCTCACCTGGACAGGTTGGTACAGCAGTTTGTTTTTGTTTTTTTGGGCACTTGTAGTGTGCTCATATCTCATTACTCTTGCTGAAGCTGTCTCTTTATCTTTCTGTTACTTTGTCTCTGCCTGTGCAGGCATTTTGGGCTCCCGGTGACACAGGTGTGGTGTTTGTAGGCTGGTGGCATGAGCCGTTCAGACTTGGCCTCAAGTACTGTCCCAACAGGAGGTGATTACTCTTCACGCAAGAAAAAAAGGTCTTATCAGAAATGTCCCGAGTAAGGCTCATAGTGTAATACGGCAACTTGTTCATGTCTTCCTTTTCTGTGTCAGGTCATCTTTGTTCTATGTGGATCTTACTGGTGGGAAATGTGGTAAGTGACATCACGTCTTCTGTTATTTTTATTCATATACAGTACCAGTCAAAAGTTTGCAAACCTTCTCAATCAATCGTTTGTCTTTATTTTTATTATTTTCAACATTGTAGAGTAATAGTGAAGCTGCAAAACTATGAAAGAACACATATGGAATTATGTAGTAAAAAAACAAACCAGAATATGTTTTATATTTTTAGAAGCTTTGAGTAGCCACCTTTTGTTTCGATGGCAGCTTTGCACACTTTTTGCATTCTCAGTCAGCTTCATGAGCTGCTCACCTGGAATGGTTTTCAGTTTACAGGTGCGCTTTGTCAAGAGTTAATTTGTGGAATATCTGGCCTTCTTAATGTGTTTGAGACGACCAAAGCGAAAGGTGGCTACTTTGAAGAATCTGAAATATAAAATATATTCTGTTTTTTTTAGCACTTTTTTGTTTCCTACATAATTCCATATGTGTTCCATCATTGTCCTGATGTCTTTAATATTAATCTACACCGTAAACAACAACAATAAAATAAAGAAAAACTGTTGAATGAAGGTGTATCCAAACTTTTGACTGATACTCTATATAAACTGTAACTACTGCAGATGTTAATGTGTATTGTATGTGTTTGTTGTGTCCCTCAGAGCAGCTGACATCAGGCACCTTTGCAGTGTGCTCCCCCAGGCTGAGCCCTGACCAGTGTCGGATTGTCTACCTGGAATGTTCTGTCTTCGGACCACACATGCAGTGCAGCAGGCTCTGCATGGTAAGACCGGATGGAGCCTCTTTTCCACACATTTCCTCTTCCTTAACAGGTGCACTGTACTGAAAAGAATAAGTAGTAATGGATGTTTTTTCACACAACGCACCATCTGCTGTTTTCTGCTGTGTCAACGTATAGAATTGTTGAGCAGATAAACATTTATGTGTTATGTATTCATTTCTTTTCATATGCTTTCCTCTTTGCTTGCACATTTCATTTTTAGTATGACTGGTATACTAAGAAGACCTCAGTGGTGGTGGATGTGGTGAAGAGACCTGGAGAGGGTAAGGAACATGTTGATCACATGATTTCATTTTTTTGTTATTATGTATTAAACTCGTGTCTAAGTGTGCTGTTTTGACTTTACAGATGGATTTACTGGCATCTACAGCTCTCAGTTGTCCCCTCAGTGCTGGTCAGCTGATAGTCAGCGTGTTATTGTTGCTTGCCCTCAGCGCAGCCGAAAGGTACAGTGAACTTCTTGGAAATGTCTGCTTATTATGATGAAAAATATACAACAAGGCTTGATATTTTATTCTAATAAATGTATATTTTCCACATAAAAAAGTACAAATTATTCTTTGCCTGGGAAAAAACCTTTACCTGATTTTCCCGGTTGTAGGATCTGTTGATGGTGGATACAAGCACTGGGAGCATCACCTCTCTGACTTCAAGTGAGACATTTATCAACCTGTTTCTCAGATCCAGGCTGTATTGTTTACTGATGTTTGTTGTTTACTCACTGTATCCGTATTCTAGAACGTGTTTACTTCAACCTGTGTCTAATGCTGTTTGTCTGTAGAGTCTGATGTTGGTAACTGGTGCCTGCTGAACATTGAAAGAGATTTGATGGTGGTTAGCTGCTCTTCCCCGAACTGCCCTCCAAGTCTGGTAGGATCAGCTGCCTTTAGTTGAGCATTCACATTTTTATATGTAGTATATGCGAAATTGGAAGTTGCATGAATTAAACTACTTCTGTCACCTAATTCCTGTCCAGAGAGTGGGTTTCCTTCCGGCCAGGGATTCTCAGGAGGACGTGGTTTGGGTTACTTTGGAGGACTCTCAGACGTTGCCAGAAATTGATTGGCAGATCTTGACTTTCACCCCTCCACCAGAGCAGGACAACAGCCAATACCGTAAGAATGACCATTTCTTTCTTTTCGTAGTTTACAGACAGGAGTCCGAGCAGAAGGTCCCGGAATATATTTTTCTGTTTTAGTCAGATGATCTGAATTTACGCAGTTAGTTTTATGCATTGTTTGTACACATGAAGGGTACAGAATATGTAAGAAGCTACTCTTAAGTATCCAGCGCAAAAGCGAAGATTATAAGGTCTCAGAGATAACATTTGTCACATAGTTATCAAACTGGATCACATTAGCCTGGACAGGTTTACTTTATAAACTGGTAAGGAGGTATATATAATATTGAGGTTATACATACTGTATAGTTAACACCCACTTGGTCTTAATACGAATAAGCAAATGCTCAATTTAATAGCTTCTGGGTAAAACAAATCTACAAACAGATTTGTAAAACAAATTACAATACATGAGTTATTAATTGTTATCATTATTATTATTAGAATTCTTATTATTATTATTATTATAAAATGGCAGTTCTGTTCACATGAGATGGACTAACAGAGTGTATGTAATCTTAATCAGACTAACTTGTTATTTCTATGTTCCAGCTGGCCTTGATTTTGAAGCTTTGCTGATCAAACCAAAGGAGGTTGCAGATGGAGTGAAACTGCCTCTTATTGTCACCCCTCATGGTTTGTTACTCTCATGATGGTTATGTGTGAAAACATGAACAGCCAGGTAGTGTTAGCAAAATTAATATTAAAAATGTTCTGTAATGATGCACTTTGCTTACATACAGAAGTAAGGAGCTGCTGAAATTATTTTTAGGACTGAATCAGTGTTGGGATTTGTTTTTGTTCAGTCAAGAAGCTTCTGCTACAGATATGATTGGCAATGCCAACAGTAGTTGCTATGACAATGCTGCCCTTAGTGGCAAACAGTTTAATCATACTCTCGAAATGAAGGTTGGGCTCTAATAACAGGGCTGAGATGTTTAACATTATTTGATATACATGCAATGTTATTTATAACCTCACACGACTGAACACGTATAGACAAATGTTTTCATTACAAACTATCAATCTTAATTTTCCATGTTTCTTTCACTTAGGGGGTCCTCACTCAGTTTTTGTAGCTGAATGGCTTCTGTCCGCGTCTGTGCTGTGCAGGATGGGCTTTGCTATATTACTGGGTAAGTCTATGTGTTAATGTGAAGTGCTTTTTGATGTGTGAAACCTGCTCAGAGGTTGATCATAAACTGATTGGATTTGCACTCTATCTGTAAAAGGGATGAACAAGGTTCACATGCTGCCTGTGAAGACTAAAGATATACCTAGGCTGGTGTCTTTGCTCGGCTTTTAGACTAGAAAAAGCATTTATTATACATTTCCTCTGCCACATCCCGACTCTTTACATCTATCTTTCCTGCCTCCTGAACTTTTTTAGAACTCTCATGAAAGGCATTACCAATCTTTACTTGGTGGTACATTTGCCATAGAGAAGTGACTTTCAGTGCATAACTATTCTAGCAAAGGGTTAGGTAATGATTCGGAGTGTGTCTTTGTGAAAGTTTGACATGTAGTCATCAGAAAATGTTGAGGCTGCACTTGCCGTTCTATGGACTCTAGTAAGTGTAATTCCATCTGACTGTGGCTTCAATCTGTGAACCTGTGTAAAAAGTAAATAAAAACAGGAAGCATCAAATTCAGACTGTATATTTACAAAAACAAAAGTGTATCAGTCTGAACAGTCTTAGAACTCATTTAAATTGAAATCACAAAGGGATTAGCTTTTTTTTATCTGGGTTGTACATAGACTCTAATGTTTTTTTCTCTCAGTGAACTATCGTGGCTCTCTTGGGTACGGCCAGGACCACATCCTCTCATTACCTGGCAACGCTGGCACCCAGGACGTCAAGGATGTTCAAGTAAGAATGAAAGAAATTACAACGACATAGTAATAAATATGTTTAAAATTATGATTATCAAGTTTTTCATATTGTCGGATTGATCATCTAAAGGCATCTTTTGCTTCCAGTCTCTTCTGTTTTTTTTTTATTGAGTTGCTATAATTAGTTAAGGTTAGTTGCCATAGTTTCAAGTCATGGCTCACAACAGCAATAGTTTTACAGAATTGTATTATTTTCCCTTCCCCAATTTCTGATTTGTCTTACTTTTTTCTCCACCACAAATGTTCTCTTACCCCATGACTTTTTTCCTTCCTTGACAGTTTGCTGTTGAAAGTGTTTTGAAAGGTGACGAGTTCGACATGCAGAAGGTGGCAGTTTCGGGGGGCTCCCACGGTGGTTTCCTGGCCTGTCATCTGATTGGCCAGTACCCAGGGTTCTACAAGGCCTGTGTGGCTCGAAATCCCGTCATCAATTTCGCCTCTATGATTGGCTCCACAGACATCCCAGACTGGTACATCTTGGCACGCACGCTCCCACACTCTTGCCCACATTTGTTTACTCATTTTGTAACTGTGTCAGTTGTGCGCAAGCTCTCATATTTGTTATGTCATATCATTTGTACCCCTGACATTCCCCTCTGACAGCTGTGAGTGGGATAAAGGGCATGTGTCTGTCAGGGAAGGAAGTGTTCAATAATGCACGCAAACACTGCAGGAACAAAAGACCTCAAAGCAATTCAGGGGGTTTTTTTCTGCACCTTCCTGTTGATGTTTGACTATCATCTGTCATTTTTGCAGGTGCATGTTTGAGGCTGGCTACGACTACAGTACAGACTGTCTGCCTGACCCTGCGGTTTGGGAACAGATGCTGAACAAGTCCCCTATTAAACATGTCACACAGGTCTGAGTATTTCTGTGCACGGTACCAGTCAAATGTTCAGACACACCTTCTCATTCAGTGGTTTTTCTTTATTTACATTATATTTTGATGGATATTATGATGGTACACATATGGAATTTTGACTGGTCCCGTATGTCTCCTGACTGTGCATGTGACTTTATTATTTGACAATGTCGTAACATAAGATGACCTCTCATCCAGGTCCAGACACCAGTATTGCTGACCTTAGGGGAAGATGACAAGCGTGTGCCCAACAAGCAAGGAATTGAATATTACAGAGCTCTGAAAGCAAAGCAGGTTCCAGTCAGGTAAGCAGCTCGTCTGAGTAACAGGTTTTGTTTGTTATTTCAGATATGCACTGCACAGCAGGGCTTTAATTGTCTATTCACTAATGCTCTGATGTTTGTTGTTTAGGTTGCTGTGGTACCCTGGGAACAATCACTCTCTCTCCAAGGTTGACGCTGAGTCTGATGGCTTTATGAACATAGCTCTGTGGATAATTCAACACTTGTGTCAGTGAGGGTAAATATCCGATAAATGCGCGGTGGTGTGCCAGTGCTCTTACTGCTGCCAGGAAAAGAGAGCAGGGCACTACTGTGTGTAAAGGGATGTTCTGCTCCTGCTTCCAGGACAGTGTGAGGTCCAATCCAAAGCCAAAGCATTGAAAGTGCTCTCCAACCAGAACACACTTTGTATAACTGTTCTTTACTTGTAATCTATCTGTGGCTATGGTGATTGCCACAGTTACTTCCATTAAGTAGATGTGGCAATAATATTTTAACACAGCATATAACATTAAAGCAGTTTTGATTAATCAGAAACACATTTTATTAATAGTTTTTCTTTATACTTTTACAGTACATACACAGTAAATAAAGGGCTTTTCAGTGTGATAGTTTGGTTTGAGGTTATATTAACAAAGGAAAATAATTTCACAATCTTTTCTCTGCTCACCGTTACGATTTGGTTTCAAAAAACAAAATCTTTTGATTTTGTGGATTTTATGATATAGTGCACTTAATAAAGTGATTGTGAAAGTACTACCTGTGTGGGATGAATATTTGAATGTATGAAATTTCAGATTGGAAAGGATTTTAGAAGCAGGTGAGGAAGTAGGTATTTGACCTTGTACCTTTTTCTTTAGAAACGCAGTGAATTGAGGAAGTCATTCAACTTGTGTCCTCATGGAGGAAAAAAAAACCCACTTCTCTCTCTTTGTTCTTTCTTTTGGTTTGTCCCTTCACTCAGAAAAGAAGAGTATTGAATCATTTTGATTCCTCTTATACTCTAACGTGGCTGTATCAGTACAGTTCTCTTTGTCAAGTCTTTTTTAATGACTTGAAGGGATATCTGTATCTGATACTGATGATGAATTTGCCTTGAGTCACATGATTTGCATCACACCGTTGTATAACCACATGCTTTCAGTTCTGCATATGTGGATCCAGTGTTTTATCACTGCGGCGCCTTCTGGATACTGCTTTTCATCTTCACTCTCCCCACCTGGATTAAAGATTGCTCCTTCTGGCTGCCAATTTGAATTAGGATACAAGCTATACCCATGATGGTAAGTAAGAAAATATATTTTTGCCATTTAAGATTTACTACATTTCACTGTAAGAAAATTCTGTACTTTGTTGTTTACAGTATGCAGACAGAAAATACAGATTTCAAGGCTTGACAAAGCCATGCAAATAAGTTGCTGCTCTAACAGCAGAGTGTATAGGGTGATATTGATTGAAAAAATAAGCTTGGTCTTTTGATAAATTGTCTGCTCAGACTACATCTTCTGAACCATCACAAACAACTGACATGACATTTCTTGTTTTCAGGCTTTGTTGAAAACTATCCTCATCCTTTGTCAGCTTCTTCCATTAGTGAGGACCATAAATACCATCTACTTCCCATGCGACACTGATGTGAATACCACCACAGTAAACTGCTATCAGAGACCACTCAAGCGTGTCCCCTTCATCAAGTCTGACACTGTAGTGACAATCAATTTAAGTCGGACAAAGATACAGCAAGTGGGCCAGTATGCTTTTTCAGGTGTCCCGAACCTCCGCACTCTGAAGATCATGGGGAACTGTCACCCGGGTCACCTGAGAGACGTCGAGGACCACTTATGCAAAATGAAGATCCACAAAGACGCCTTCAAGAACTTATCAAAGCTTAAATTTTTGTATCTGGCAGGAAACAGCCTCACCGCTATTCCCTCGTTACCTAAAAGCCTGATGGTTCTCGACCTACAGAATAATTGCATCTTCAACATTTCAGAGCGCTTAAACACTCCACGTCTCAAAGAGCTCCACCTCAGCAAGAACTGCTTTTATGCAAATCCTTGCTACCAGTCATTTTACATCGATGAGAGTGTTTTCAGACAGCTATCTGAACTCAAAAACCTTACCTTGGGGTATAATAATTTAACAGCTATCCCTAAAGGTCTACCACCCTCACTGGAGAGTCTGGATTTAAGAGAGAACACAATCACAGAGGTCTTAGGAGGAGCATTTGCCAACCTGACCCATCTCAAGTATTTGAATTTGGAGTGGAACTGCCAGCGCTGTGACCATGCAGCCAGACCCTGCTTCCCTTGTCCACAAAATCTCTCTCTAAACCTACATCCAACCTCATTCTATGCTGAACACAGCTCCATCAGCTTCCTAAGCTTAAGAGGAAACTCTCTGAAAACCTTTCCAGAGGGTGTTTTCCAACCTTTGAAGAATTTAAAAGGTTTGGACCTCTCTGACAATCTCCTGGCATATGCTATACGTAATGGCACCTTTTTTTCAGAGCTAAAGGGCCTCACTTGGATTAGCCTTATCTATAACTATGAACCCCTGAGGACATTTCCGAACCTGATCCTATCCCCCCATTTTAGCAATATGTCTAATCTCCGTTATCTTCTTCTAAGTGGTAACTTTTTCCGCAAGCTTACAAGTGAGAGCCTTACTGTTGTGTCCAAATTACAAAATCTAAAGACACTAGAACTGAGAATGAACTTCATAAATACTTGTAACTTGACCTCTCTGAAACAGTTACCATTTCTCATTGATATTGACCTCTCCCAAAACATGCTTAATTTTCTTCCGTGCTGCTCGAGTTCATCTGAAATTGTGGTACAGGAAAGCTGTCAGAACCAGAACTCGTATACACATAATTTTCCTGACCCACCCCTTGTGCTAATTGATCGAAAAGCCGCATCTGATAGTGCCAACTGGGAATACAACCAGTCAAACGGTCTGAAAATGGAGGACGATAAGTCACAATTCAAATCACTTGTTAACTTTAAAAATGATTTCTGTCCCGGTAAACTGACGTTTGACCTGTCTCAAAACGATATTCTGTCTATTAACAAAAAAGTGTTTGTAGGCATGGAGAATGTGGTTTGTTTGAACCTTTCCTTCAATTACATGAGCCAGGCATTAAAGAAGGGGCAGTTTGCGAGCTTAAAAAAAATAGTGTTTCTTGACATGTCGTACAATAGACTTGATTTTTATTACAATGAAACTTTCAGTGAGCTTAAAAACACCCTGAAGGTATTAGATGTTAGTAACAATGAATTTCACTTCAATATGAAGGGCATGGGTCATCGTTTTGAGTTCCTTCAAAATCTGACAAACTTGGAAGTTCTGAGTCTGGCAAACAATGGCATTGGGATGCGAATAGATCAAAGGCTGATCAGCAGCTCCTTGAAGTACCTGTACTTCTATGGAAATCACCTGGACATTATGTGGGAGTCTGATAACAACAGGTACACTCATTTCTTTCAAAACCTGACAAAACTAATCTACCTTGATATTTCTGACAATAACCTGAAGTCAATCCTGCCAGACGTGCTTTGTAACCTCCCAGAAAGCATGGAGACCCTCAGCATCAGCAACAATTTGCTCAACTATTTCCCTTGGCGAAATATCTCA
The DNA here is from genome assembly GCA_903364295.1 of Serranus cabrilla. Taxonomy (NCBI): domain Eukaryota; kingdom Metazoa; phylum Chordata; class Actinopteri; order Perciformes; family Serranidae; genus Serranus; species Serranus cabrilla. Next base: position 831,357 of record CAFUXE010000199.1, read on the forward strand.
ACACTCAGCAACTTATGTCACCTGGACCTCAGTCAAAACTACCTCTTTTATTTGCCGAGGACGGTCATAGAATTTGGAGCAAATTTTTCTCTCTTGGACCTCAGTCACAATCGCATTAGTATTATCCCTGAAGCTTTCTTCAAAATGGCGAGATCCTTGCGCTACCTGTATCTCAGCCACAACCAGATCAAAGAATTGAACCATCAGTTTCTCCCTGCCCCCTTTAAAAATGGCAGCGCCCTTCAGAAACTCACCCTGCATGCCAACCCCTTTAAATGTGACTGTGATACATCTTGGTTTGCTGACTTCTTGCGCACAACTCCAGTAGAGATTCCTTATCTGATGACACATATACACTGTGATTACCCAGAATCCCAGCAGGGTGTGAGTGTGCTGTCAATGGACCAGCGTTCCTGCCAGGACCTGTATGGTGGCTTAGCCTTCCTCGTCTGTTCCTTCTTAGCAGTGACGTTCACTGTCCTGCCCCTACTGAAGCATCTCTATGGCTGGGACCTGTGGTATTGCTTACAGGTGCTTTGGGCAGGACATAAGGGCTACTCCCAGCTCGCTGGCAATGATTCACATCATCACTATGATGCTTTTGTGGTGTTTGACACTGGGAACCAGGCTGTGACGGACTGGGTCTACAACGAGTTAATCGTCAATCTGGAGAACTGCGGTCACAGGAGGTTTTGTCTCTGTTTGGAGGAGAGGGACTGGATTCCTGGACTTTCCTGTATTGAAAATCTCCACAAAGCTGTGTACAGCAGTGTGAAGACAGTGTTTGTGCTATCCAGTGGTGCTGCTGGTGGTGAGACAGTGAACGGTGTGATCCGCCAGGCCTTCTTCATGGTTCAGCAGCGGCTTCTGGATGAGAAGGTTGGTAAAAATTACCTTTTTTATTTTAGTTTAAATAGCATGTTGTCTTGCCACGTTTTCACAACACAAACAAATCTATGACCTTATCCAATTAAGGTGGATGCAGCTATACTGGTGCTGTTGGATGAGATGTTCCCCAAACTGAAGTACCTTCAGCTGAGGAAACGGTTGTGCAAAAAATCTGTGTTGTCCTGGCCGAGGAACCCAAGGGCTCAGCCCCTTTTCTGGAATCGAATGAGAATGGCACTGTCATCAGATAACCTCAACCTCTATGACAACAACATGAGTGAAAGTTTTATATGACTTCCAAATTACTTTTCAAACACCTAACTATATATTCTGTTTGGATTAGAGTGCAAAAGGTGTACAGTAAATACTGAAGACAGATGACAAAATGTGACTTTATTCTTATCAGAATTTAATCTTTAAGACTTGAGTGAGCTTTTGCCAGGAAGGGACATGTTGTTATTGTGGGCTGGAAAAAGAAATGTGACTCTGTACACTGTACATTAGACAGACTAGACATTAGAGATACTGACTTTACAAATAAACAACTTGATTTTGCATGAGCAGCTTTGTGTCATAAGTATTATAAAGGAGTAATGCAGTGTGCTTGTATGTCACACCCCCGCCCTCTATCTCAAGATTTCACTTCTCTTTGGATAGGTGTTGAGAGGAACTGAAACTGAAGGTCGTTCTTTAACTGTATGTGATGCTGCACCTGTTCAAAGTCAGAGAAGTCTGTCTTTTTTCTAGAAATGTAAAAAATGAAAAATTGGGATATGCTCTATAGCTACATCAATTCACTAACCGCATGTTAGATCCAAGGATAAGCGCTTGCAGAATACTGAAACTAACTGATAGCACGAGAATATGTGCGCAGTGTTTTTTTCTGCACACTTATTTTAAGCTTTGGGTTGGGATCTCTATTTCATTTTTGTCTCGTTGCCCGAGAATTCTATTTGACAAACAGCATCTCTTTTCTCAGAGTGAAACCTCTAACCAAAAATAGTTATTCTAATTCATTTTCTGTTGAGTTATTTTGAGTCGGATGAACAGCTGCCGTCCCCTATAGTAATCTTTTTAAAGAGCAGTCCCTGATCCAAGGTCCAATATACAATAACATGATCAAAACTAACTGTTTCTTAATCCAATCATGTGGTGTGATTTGAGTCTATTCTATTAAACAAACTTGCTTTTGTGGTCGTAAATTACTAATGGTATTTGTTGTAATTTGTTGAAAACTGGAATGCAATTCCATTTTTTAATTTAGTTTAATTTACTTGGCTTTTTCTTTTCTTTTCCAAATGTGGTTTCCCGTAGACCTTGCAGGTGTCATGCCAAACTGACGCTCATGTAGGTGTGTTTAAAAAAGAAAAAAAAGAAAGAAACCCTCTTAACATTGCTGTTCGTGCTGCCCCACCACGCCGCGTAGGTCGCGCACGCGCCAGCTTGGGAGAGCGCGCCCACGCGGACCCGATGGCAGGACAGGTCATGAGAGAGCTGAGCCGATGAGATCATGGAGCCTGCGCCGAGGTCGGACAGGGTACGGTTGGGACTTCACGGTGATGGAGAGGTGCCTGTCCGGTAAGCTGGCGCACACGTTGCGTGCACACCTGGACTCTGTGGCATCATTTGACAACTATATTTAAACAAATGAAAACTGTGCTTTCAATTTGTGCGGCAGATTAATTATTATGTAAGGTACTAGCTCGAAGTCATGTAGCCGTGTGCATATGAGCAAGAAACTAATCCTTCATGCCGTGGTCGTAGTAGAGTTATTCTGGCGTTCTGTGTCCGGGCTGCGTTAGTCACATGCACAACGACCGCTCCACTCGTGCCACCCGTGAAATATAGTGCGGTCTACTTTACAGTTTGCACGTTATTGGCCGCTTGTTGAGCTGCATGAGGCGGACAAATGTTACCATGCAAATCAGCGAGTTACGCTACTGCAGTTTGGGTGGTGACTCGAGTTTTCTCTCCGCGGCAACAGCTGGCTGCCAACTCAGAAGTAAGTGCAGAGGTTTGAGGCGAAGTGAGACGTTTTTTTTTACTTTTGGCATTTCATTTTTTGGAGCTATATTCACCAGTTCAGTTTGTCAGTATGGTTTGAGAGCGAGTCGGTATACAGCTGCGTAAACTTGGCGCGTATCGCTCGAAACTGACCGGTTACACTGACCTCCATCTTAATGCAAATGATATCTGATAGACCATCAGTAGGCAGAGCTTCAGTAGTACATAGTACAGTGCAGTTTCTTCATTTAAAAGGTGTAGACACAGTTATATTAGGCATGTTATTTTATTTTCATAGTTGTTATGATTTATTAATACAAATGCACAATTAGTGTACAAACAGTATACAAGGACTTGGTGCTTCCATTGTTGGCACATAAGGCAGAATTCATTGTCTCAAACAATGATGGATAAGGGATTGACAGCTATGTTATGACTGACAACTAGACTTAACCAATCTCTCAGTTGCATCCTGTGCAGTGACTCAAAGCACCCAATCCTCTTGGATTAGAGGAGGGATTATGATTTGGATTTGCCTCTGCTTTGCAGACAGTCCCCAATATCTGGTCCATCATGGGCTGGGTTGATCTTCATTTATTTTCCTGGGGATCTTTTTTTTCCCTCCTGTAATTATGCCTTTTTGCCTATAAGACAACAAATGACCCAATATTATGTATGATATAAACAAATAGTATAACACTGTATATGTATGGTTTAAGTATGGTTTAACTTAGATTCCAGGTGCCTCCTTTTGTCCATTTTTAGTCAATTCCTAAGGTGCTTAAATGTCTTCAGTCCTGATAAAGTCTGACAATGAGTTTTGCAAGTGCCCAAGAGGGATGGTAGATAATGAAGGCTGGTCTTTCAATTCCCTGTGCATTCTGCCATGGCCATGGCCAATTACCTACCCTATTTTTTCCCCTGTATCCTTCATTAGAATCCATGTGCTATAAAACGGTAGACAGACTGCTGTCCATGGTGCTGAAATGGTCAAGCTGGTCCCTCTCCCTGTTTTTTTCTTTTTCTTTTACAATCTAGTGTGGAGACTGTGGCTGTGCAATGCACCCCCACCATACCACCTCTATAGTCTGGTGATTAAACAGACATTGTTTTACTGCCCCCCATCACTCTCATCAGAAAGGATTACAACAGTAAGATTTGCTAGTTATTTACTACATCAGTGGTATTCAAGCCTGCTCCTGTCCTGTGGACCCACAGTGTGTATTCCCCGTAGCCTTGAGCTGGCCACACCTGAATAGCTGAGGCAGATGTTTTTTAGTCGACCAAGAGTTTGTGCCTTTCAGCTCTTGATTGGCCACACCAAAGCACACCATAAGTGTAATTGTGATGCACTAAATTTCTGTCTGCAGCTGCTTCTCTTTGTTTTTTTTAATTACCGTGTAGTGAGATTGATAGACGTGTCTCTGACCTTCTTATTTATTCTTATTATTGATCAGATAGCTTCTGATTTTAAGGAATCCTTTATCCGTAAAATGACATTTGTATATCAGTTAGTTATTCTGTGTTACCTGAAATTCATAAAGAAAATGTTTTTGTTCATGCCTCCGTGGTAAATGAAGAAGCCAAAAAACTCACACAACCTGTGCAGTATAATCCAAGTCCCATTACTGTATAATTCTAAGGTTGTGTGAGAGTTTGTAAACTGATTTTTTGATATATTGCTAAAAGCTGCCCACATTTACCTCAGTTCATCAAAAGTTCTCAGTTTGGTTTCTTTGTTCACCATGGGGGCGTACAAGAAAAAGTATTGTACAAAATACCTTCAAAATAAGTGATTATATAATAATAAATAATTGAGGATGAAGAACTCCTTTAATTATAGTTATTGATAAGGTGAGTGGGTTTAGACAGCATGTGGCATTTGGGAAGTTTTGAACATTTTGTTAAAGCAAAATTGTGTTTAAAGAAAAACAAGTTTATATGTTGGAAGTACAGTAACAGAAAATAGTTTTGATATGAGTATGAAACGTATAATGGTTATAGTATAGTTAAACGATACCTATCCATTAACATCATGCCATGATGCTGCTTGTGATTTCTTTTTCTAACTTAACAATTATTTCCCTCAATGTTTGTCTTTTTTTTTTACCTGTTTAGAATCCAAAATGTCCTGCATTGTAGCTGAAACCACAAGACCTCTGGCCTGTGTGTCTGGGAGCTCTGTTGCCAACAATCACTGCCATTTTCTTCTAATAGGACTAAATAAGCCACAAGCCCTAAACAATCAAGGATGGACAGGTGAAAACTGAAGGGCCGAGAGGTGGCCTTTATTCTAAAACTTGTAATTTATTCTGGTTTCTTAAAGGGACATGAAAATATTCCCAACCGCAACAGTTTCTTCTCAGAAGTCCCCTATTGCCATATAAAAAAATGCCTTTAAACATTAGAGCCAAGCCTGCGCAGAGCAAGCTGTCGGCTGGCCCAAAGACTACTGGGCAAAGTGATGGCAGCGCATCTCATTCACGCTTTTCCAGATCCCCCAAACAGGGGAAAGGCAAACAGGCTGTCAGCTCAGCACCAGGCTCCCGCTCTGGGCTAGAACCAGGCTCTGTGTCAGGGGGTGCGCCTGCACCCGCGCCTAAACTGACTGGAGGTCAAGGGTCGGCGCCGAGGCCTGGTTCAAAGACCAAACCTGGCACAGCAGCAGACAAAGGAGCAACACGTGGGTCAGGCACAGCTCCGGGGGGTAAAACCCTGTCTATGGAGAACATCCAGTCATTGAGTGCTGCCTATGCCACTTCAGGCACCATGTACCCCTGTGAGCAAGATTCCTTAGAGCCCTCTGGCGGGTACCCCAAAGGCACCATGACGCTGGGCAGGAGCACTAGCCGCTCCTCCTACATCAACCGAACAACAGCCATGGGGAGCACCCCAAACATCACCTCGTCCGGGCTCCATCACCCCTCAGACCCCTATGGAGACCAAACCTTGCACCCTGCAGGGACTTCCAGTCTGCGCCGCCAGGTTGGGAGACATCCTCAGGCGGGGGATTCTGCTGGACGGGGAGAGGTTCCCTCATTTGATCTGCAGTCTCAGCTGAGGGAGCTGCAGAGGGAGAATGACAACCTGAGGAGGGAACTGGATTTGGGAAGGGATGGAAGGACGGGCCCGAGCATGAACAATGTTAACTTCTGGAGCCCAGATGTTAAAAGAGACAAGGGGGTTAGACGGGAGGAGGGAGGGAGGACGTCAGTTCTGAAGGACCAGTACAGGACTAACCACGATGGTTTGCAGGTGAGAAAAACGACAAATTGAAGTTTGTTTAAAAATGCTGTATTTCCAACAACTCCAGTATTCAATAGTAAGTCACGTCATCAAGTCTTTATTGGAGAAAGAAATATTTTTCAAATGGTGGAAATCTCATTTTGAAACAAAACACTTTGATTTGTCAGCTCACACAACACAATCTGGCTCTTTGTGCTGACCCGCCCATCTCTTCTGCACATCATACTACTCGCATCATACCTTTTGTTCCTGTCTTCAAGGTAGCATGGAAAGGATTCTGTGCAGTTCATTTGTTAAGATGCTCGCCAGGCTCAGTGCTGTCTGTGTTTCCATGGGAACGTGCCCTAGTGGCAGCCATTCAGCAGTGTTAGTCAGACTCTAAAAAAACTCACAGCTTCTCCTGAAGGAATAGTGACCAGTCTGTCCTGTGCCACCTCTCCCTGGAGTCGGTCCCACTCAGTCTGAAGCATTATCCATCTCTCTGTCTCAGTGCATTGCTACTGTACATCAGTTTCTTTGTCCTCCTGCCTTCTGTTCCTCCATTTATCTGTGGCATTTTACTTCCTTTTGTATCTGCATTTGCGTTTCTCTTGAAACACACAATATACTGCATTTCATCCTCTTTTGCGTGACACAGCTTGTGTAGTTTCTGTGGAATCTGTTCGTCATTCTCTCTCACACAAGCGTGCACAAACTTTAATCATATCTGCTCTCTTACATCTGACTCCTCCAGCTTGTAACCAAGGAGCCACCTCTGCATTTGCATTTATAGCTTTTTCATCTCACATTGTCATACAGTGTGAGGACAGTGTGACACACACACCCACACACTTTTCCTGTGACTTTACCTTAATAAAACCAGAAAGTTTAAAAATGAATACAGAAAAAAATGACTTCAGGGACAAAGTAATAGCTGATGAATGTTTCACAAAATGCTTGTTAACAAGCAGGATTTAATACAAAAACTGTATGATTATCAGCATTTAACACTAATCTTTGCCTTCCTTAAGAGAAAGCTATACACCAAACTCACACAGGTACACAAAAAGCTACACACACTACTTTACCACCCACAAAATGGCCTCAGAGAGACTTCACTTGGGGTTATAGACATTAGATGTGTTTGCAGCTGAACTACTGATGATGAGATTCTCACATCTGTGGCATTAAAATGGAGCAGGACAGTCAGTGTTGCCAGTCTCTGTGTATTTGCAGGCACTTGGCCGTGTCTGTGATAGATGGATGTGTTTATCTCAGTTTTGCTCCTTCAGGCGACAGACCCATTCAATGGGTGCATTATTTTTTTTTTCAAGTGCAGGCTCATTGGTCTCTCCCACACTAACACACTCACTCGTACTGTCTTTTTTACCTTCACCCTTTCCTTCTTTTATCTTCTGCAACCACTCGCAGGATAGTATCTGTAGATTTATGATCACATCGCCCTTATGTAGTTTATGACAACAGGTGTAGAGGATATATTATAGTCTAATAGTAGAAGAGATATTTCAAACATAGTAGAATCCATTTAAAAACCGACTGCATCAGACAAATCATTGTTGGTCCTCCTCGTGCTGAACTCAGCCGCCCTTGATCACTGCTCTGAATGAATCAACAATATCTTATTTCACACCATCTAAAATGTTTCTAGCAAGTTTAATAAAAGTAAAGTTCACACAGAAAATCAATGTAACATACACCCACCTACTGGTGTGTCCAGATTTAGTTGTCATTCAGCTCTGCTGTTGCTGTAGCCATGCAAGTCAGTTGGCTTTCCCTTAACGTGAATACATATATACAAAAAATGATAATGAAATGATGAAAATGATTTATCATGACGCAATAAACCCTCTTTCTTACATACACACACCTAGTTTAGCTCCATAAAAAGCCAGAAATAAGGACAGTTTCTTGTTTACTTTGAAAACGCAAAAAAGCTACAACTCTTATCTGCGGTCACTTCACTATCCCTCATCACCTCTATCTCCCATCTCTCCTTTCAGATTATCACTTTTCTCCTCTTTTTTCTTCTCCATTTCCCCTGTGTTCTGCCCTCTGAGACACTCTGGGAAGAGTTCAGTCTGACAGGAGAACTTTGTAATTAGCATAAGGAAAGTCACCTTTTCTCTCAGCTGCAATGACCAGATTTGTCCCCCAACCATCTGTTTGTTTTGTGTATGTGTGTGTATGTGCGAGTGCATATGTGTGTGTGTGTGTATACTTGTACATATGTATTTGTGTCTGCTGTCTTGGCTGTATTTGTGTGTGTGCTTGTGTGTGTGTTTGTGTGGAGGATTGTCCACCCACTCTGACTTGATATTCAGTGCTAGCTTGTTGCATTGATTATCCGTGTTCACCCTCGCCTCCCTCCTACATCTCTGCGTCCTTGGCGCTCCCCACCTTCTGGACTCGAGCAGAGGAGTAAGAATATTTGAGGAAAAAATTAGTAATATCTCCACACAGATAAAAAAGATGAGTAATTTAACTTCCGTTTTTAATGTTTGAGTCAATGAATCTTTGACATACCCGGTGAAGGAAGATGCTTTGTGTGTGTGTGTTGTTTTTTTTTTTGTGGTGGTCTTCTGTTACAGCCTTTTCTTACCCTGTGTCCATGGTTTCAAGCACAGAATGAATTTTCATTTGGCAGCCAGGAAAGCGTAATGCTGTGGATGTAAATTAGCATACTGTATTTTGTATCTCTTTACACTACATGAGGCGAAAGCTTTAATGTTGATTGAACTGTATTGTCCCCAAGAACACTCTATCAGGCCCCATTTATGTCACTTAGTAATCAGCTGTTCAATGGATAAGTGTATTGACAGATCAATCGGTAATGTTATCAGTAAACTGTATATATATAGTAAAAATTTATTTGACAAAGATCTTCACATGGTTTTTTAAAATTTCACATCATACTGCATTATGAAAATTGATCAGTTTGTGACCTGGTCTCATATTTGAATCTTTGATTAATTATAATTTTTTTTAAATATATATTTATGTGATTACTAAGTGGCTATATTGGGACCCCATAATATTTGAGTGTATTTGTGTGTCCCACCCTTTGATTTTCACCTCCTGCCAACAAACCAAAGTCATTTCTGCTTACAGTACCTTCTGTGTAATCTCCCTGTGTTTTGAAGAGAAGTGTTGCCCCCTGGTGGCCAAAGCATGCACCCATCAGCTTGAACTAATCTACATAATGGTTTAATATTCAGGGTATATAACTTTTGTCATCTGCTTTCTATTTTGGCTTTCTGCATGTGCATTTCATTCTTATGTCACATCTTCCTGCTGCAGCCTGGGGATATCAGAAGAAACAAGGTCTGTTTTACCCCACATTATGCATTTTATATGCATGTGTCATCAGGAATTGTTCATATGTGTCTGTGTTTGGTATGTCTGTGTACGCAGTGGTTGTTTGAATCTTTCTTTCTTTGTAGCAGCTTCCGTTGACTGTTCAGGAGCTTCAGGAGGAGCTGAGGGCTCACAGGGAGATGAACAGTCGCTTGCAGCAGCAGCGACAGCAGGGCAACTCCGGCTCCTACCGAGAACTCCATGCGGACCAGGACCACAGAGGGGGCCTCAGCCCTGGCCACAGCCCCAGGCAAAGCTCCAGCAACCTGCACAGTCCTGTACCGAAGAATAGCCCAAGAGCCAGCCCATGCAACACCTACAATCCCAGGCAACAGGAAGCTGATGTCATCATTCACAGCCCTGGTTATGGCTGTAACACTGCAGTAGCTGCGCAAAGAACCAGCCCTGCCAATACCCTTCAGCCTGGGCCGAGGAACAGCCCAAATCAGCTCTACGCTCCTAGCCAAGGTCCGGCGTCAGCACCCAGCTCCAGTACCCTCCGGCCCTGCAGCCCCTGCCAGGTTCCTGGGTGTGACGGCTTCTCCTCACCTCCGCCTGTAGATCAGTCAGAGGAGAATATCTTCCAGCTTCAGTCGGAGCACGAAAGGCAAGCCAAGGAGCTGTTCCTGTTGAGGAAGACCATGGAAGAGATGGAGATGAGAATCGATTCTCAGAAACAGACTCTCGGCGCCCGGGATGAGAGCATCCAGAGGCTGCTGGAGATGCTTCAGGGCCAAGGTCAAAGTCAAAGTCAAGGTCAAGGTCAGGGACACTGGGGTCGAGGACAGCGGACGGGCATCATAACCATGGCGGCACAGGAGGCTGAAGCGCAGCTGGAGAACATGCATGTGAGAGAGGTGTGTGTTTTTCTTTGTCATATTTTTGAGTGCTCCAGGTGGTGAATGCTTATTAGGGTCCGAGCATCGACCGCAAGGGTCGGCGAGGACCCTATTGGAATTGTATCGTTTATTATT